>JAPQWN010000002.1:39305000-39677500 GCA_028538565.1 Umbellularia californica
GTTTCCCGATTTCCTTGGTTACCTTACATGTTTTATTATTGCATATTGTTGGGATTGGTGTATGCCCTAAAGCCCACTAGCTGTTTTTTTCTTTTTTTCTCTCTGTTACTAGATATTTATTGGTTATATATATTGGAATGATTATTTCTCTATAAACATGTGTATATGTATGGTTGTGTGTAAGGCCCATTGTTTTCTAATAATTGAATCAGGTGTGAAGTGGCTTCACACAGATAGGTCTGATTCATGGATATTGGAAATAACAGATTTGTTCATAACTGAAAGATGGAGTTGGGCACTTCATCTTGGTTTAAGTTATAATGAGATACTCTCCTATATAGGGTGACACACCTAAGTCACGGGAGGGCTTTCCCGGATCTATCTCATTAGTGCATGTGTCATGCATTGAACAGGACCATTGTAGGTGTGATCTCTAAAATAGTACTATCACAGAGAGAGATCAAATCACCTCATGCTACTTAGTGACCGGTGCTCTTAATCTTGAGCATTTGTGGATGAACTGACGAAGTCAAGTTCTTGTGCTTTAATTCACTATGGGTGAGATTCTTTTCTTGGGTCAACAGCTCTGTGAGTTAGGTACTCGGGCTTGATCAGTTGGGACATGCAAATGCAATATAGAATCTATGCCATCTACTGATGGATTGATCGTCCCCTTAGAATTATCCGATTGATCATCAAAATCTAAGATCTTAGTATATGGATGTTCCATATTGATATTGAACTTGTGGGTCGCTCCCTGGATCAAGAGAATAATATCAGGATGATGATTAAGTCAAGGATATGAAGTTCTAAGGTTTAAGATTTAATCGAGAAGGTTCATAGTACATCGGATAACCTGACTCGATTGAGGATGTTACATAGAGGGGCATTTAGGTCATTGCACTTGGTAGGTCGGAGACAACAGTCATTTTATGACAAGCTTATTTCATACTTAATATTTGTCCCTGGAGTGCAACCATAACTCTCTAGTGGAATGAGTTAAGGTTAAAATGGTCTTAATGTTGCTATGGGTTTAGCATGGACATTTTGGTCATTTTGGGAGCCAAGGGCAAATATGTCTTTTGGTCCCTTCTCTAGTCACTTTCCTATTTTGGCATGGTTTCCTAATTTGATTAGGAGATGAGGTTGAATTATTTTATGGAAAAATAATTTTGAATTTAAATTCAAATAGGCCTTGATGGCATACATGAATTTAATTCAAGACAAATTATGAACATGTGGGCCATAGTGTGGGCCAAAGGTGTGGGACGTCCAACATAGGGATTTCTTAGTGTGGGGTCTCCAACTTTGAGTAGGTCTCTCTACTTGGAAGGTTGGATTCCTCCTTGGATAAGTATTCCTATAATAAAGTTTCCTTTTTATTAGAAACTTGAGATTAGTAAGTGTTGCTCAACTAGAATTACTAATTGCTAAGTTTAAGGGATATTCATCATAGTTTCCTTTTCTAATTTGGAATGTTTCTAAGAGGAAATTAATCTTAGGATTGAGCTTTCTTTTTTAGGACTTCTAAGAGAATTAGTAGGAGAAACATAATGGGAAAGGATTCTTTGTGATCTACATAAAAGGAGGGAGCACTCCTTTGGGCGTGAATCACAAGAACAAACCCCCACACGTCCAGCCCTTGTTTCTCTTCTTTCTTGAGGAGATTTCCATCACATATGATTCTAGAACCTCATCTCAAAACCTAGATTAAGGTTCCACCACCTTAGCCAATCAGATTAGGATCTTGAGATAGAGGAGAAGACTAGAAGAAGAATAATTCCTGCAGAAATTCCAGCAGCATAGTAGCTGATTGCAGACCTGATCTTGTCCCTTTTGCATCAGATTTTCAGAGGTTTAAAGCTTGCAAATCTTTGAGGTAATAGTCTTCTATAATCTCCTTTTAATTTGACACATGTTGATTATGATTTCATGGAGTTTCTACGCGATTCTTTATGGCTGATTTCCGCTGCACAGTGCAGAAATCAGATTTTTTAAAATCTGTCATACTTTGCATCAGCCATAGTTGTCTCTATATGAGAAGTTTCAGATCTGAATCGCGGTTTCCTTTAGTGGTATCAGAGCCACTCCATGCGAAATCATGATCCCATGTTGTGATTAATTAATCCTAGATTAGATGGGGCATGGTGGCACCCTGCTGAAATTTATTTCAGATTTGAATTAGTGCTGTATTTTTGTATATTGGTTATGTTTGGATTGCTGGAATTAATTTTTCCAGATCTGAATCATGTTGTACATTATGCACTAACCTATTTGGTTGCAGCCATAATTAGCATCCTTGATGGTTCGCATGTATGTTATGTGGATTTGGATGTTTTTGTTTTAATTAGTTGGAAAATGTACGATTGCGTGGTTAGCAATCATAGGAAGTTGTAAAGTTTCCTTAATTTTATTCCAACTAGTCTTGATGTAAGCTTTTTTGAAAAGCATAGGAATCTCCAATGTAATTTTTGTTTTGTTTTTCATGGGTTTGCTTGTATAAATTTATTTATGGACACAAGCATGAAAAGGAAAGTTTCAAGACAAGAAGGTTGCAAGAAATTGGAATCCTTGGAGATGAAGGAGTCAAGACTTCTTGATGCATGAGGAGTCCTAATTCGATTAGGATTTGAAATCCTAAGGACAGAGAGCTATCAAGGATTGCATACTTTTATTTGCTTTTATATATGGAATGCATGGTTGAATGCTTTATATAATTGCTATAATTGTAACCTAGAAACATGGCCACCATTAGGATCTAAAAATGGCATCTTTCTAAAATTAGTATGTTTTTGTTTGGTCAATTGGTTTTTAAATGGAACTTAGACCAGCACCTTCTAATTGTCTAAGGTTTAAAATTGGATAGGGTTGGCACCCTTGGTTTCCAAAAATAGACTAAACTAGAAATCTAATTAGCTGCTACCTATGGGTTCCCCAAAACCCTAATTAGGTTTTTGATTCTCTTAAGGGCTTTTCTCAAATGTTTTAATGCAAAGGTTATTTACTTTCAAGATGACTTGAGTCATTGAGTCATGAATTTAATTAACCAAGTTTGCTAGTTTTAAAAAGAGCTTTTGAGAAAACGAAGTAAAGATCAAAGGAAAGTTTATAAACCCTAGTGATAAATTATCAAGTGGGAGAGGGGTTTAGGAAAAAACCCACGACTTTCCATTCTCGGTTCATATTAATCTCATTAGAAGTGTTAGTGGGAGCGGCCATCCCTTCGGTGGAGTTCTTTACTAAAGACCACTTCGATGGGTTAGTGGGTGAACTAAAGTGAATATTCGTAATGAGGTGTTAGTAGGAGCGGCCATCCCTTCGGTGGAGTTCTTTACTAAAGATCACTTCTATAGAATGTCAATGAAGTGTTGGTGGGAGCAGCCATCCCTTTTGTGGAGTTCTTTACCAAAGCTCACTTCTAGATTTGGACATTCTGGGAATTTTTCATAAGAGATGGTAATACACTTGACATAAGGCGGTAATAATCTCTTCGAGAAGTTAGAGTTATTTGTCTTATGAGGTCAAACCAATCAGTGATTGGACTGTCATTGGATATATATCCAGATAGTGATAATCCAAATAAAAAGAGCTTAATTCAACGTTACTGTAGGCTCGGCCATCCTTTCGATGGAGGGTTTATGAGGAGGTTGAAACACTGATACATTATGTTTAGGGTTGAAATAATGTAAAAAGTTTTGTGCATGTTTTTCCTTTTATAACAAGCACCATATGCATGTTACATATATACTGCCTGTCTAATTATAAACCATTTTATATCCAAAGAGAGATGGGTAAAGATTCTTTTAGCCCGTTGATGAGTATTCTTCGTGAGAACAAGTTGACCGGCCCTAATTACGTAGATTGGAAGAGAAATCTTGACATAGTACTCACTGCAGAGGAGTACAAGTATGTCTTGATAGAAAATTGTCCTGATATTGATGCCAATTCTACTGAAGACCAGTTAGAGGCTGAAAGGAAGTGGAAAAAAGCGAACAACATGGCTAAATGCTACATGCTCGCTTCCATGTCCAACGTGTTGCAAACACAGCACGAGAATATGGACACAGCCTACGAAATCATGATGTCCTTGTCAGAAATGTTCGCAGACAAGAGCAGGCCAGCTAGGCAAGCTGCTATAAGGACCATCATGAATACTAGAATGGCTGAAGGAACACCTGTCAGAGATCATATGCTCAAGATGATGGATTGTTTCAATGTAGCTGAGATTCTAGGGGCTGAGATTGATGGAGAGAGTCAAACCGATATGATTCTAGAAACTCTGCCGGATTCCTTCAATCAGTTCAAGCTCAATTTCAATATGAGCAAGATGGACATGACCCTTGCGGAGTTAATGAAGGAACTCCAGGCGGCAGAGGCCATCATGAAGCCCAAGGCCCGAGCCCACTTTTTCCAGTCTTCCTCTCATCTGAACCCGAAAGGGAAGAAGATGAAGAAGAAGAAGAACAAGGGAAAGGGACAGAAAAAGGGAAATGCTGGTAATAGAAAGGACAAGGGTACAGATGATAAGCCCAAAGGGAAATGCTTCAAGTGTGGCCTCAAAGGTCATTGAAAGAAAGATTGTCCCAAGCTCAAAGGCTCGGTTAATAAAGGTACATCTTTTTCTTATTTCATTGAAACTTGTTTAGTGGTTGATTCTACTGACTCGTGGATAGTAGACTCTGGAGCCACTAATCATATCTGCAATTCAATGCAGGGGTTTCAGATAATGCAGAAAATTGAGAAAGGGGAGTTCGCCTTTAGAGTTGGAACTGAAGCTAAAGTTTGGGCGGTTGCAGTGGGAAATGTTTCTCTACATTTTTCTAATGATAGGATTTTGGTTTTAAATAATATTTTCTATGTTCCGGACATGAGGAAGAATTTAATTTCTGTTTCCAGACTTATTGAATTTAATTATTCAGTTTCTTTCCATTCTGGTGTTGATATCAGTAGAGATGGAAATATTATATGTTCCGGTAGAATACATGATAACTTATTTTATATAAATCCTATTGCTCCCACACTGCATAATGTACAACTAGAAAGTTCTACTTCCCTTAAGAGGAAAGTATCTTCAACCAATGACACCTATCTTTGGCACTTACGTTTGGGTCACATTAACCTAAAACGGATTCAGAGGTTGGTAGAAGATGGGCCCTTGAGCTCATTAGATTTCGTACCTTTTCCTCAGTGCGAATCATGTCTCAAGGGAAAGATGACCAAAAGGTCATTCTCTGGAAAGGGACTAAGATCAAATGAGTTGTTAGAATTGGTTCACACTGATGTGTGTGGTCCTATGAACAAACTAGCAAGAGGAGGATATGAGTATTACATCACCTTCACCGATGATTACTCTAGGTATGGATATGTCTATTTGATGCGACGCAAGTCTGAGGCGTTTGATAGGTTCAAACAATTCAAGGCTGAGGCGGAGTTACAACTAGGGAAACATATCAAAGCCCTTCGATCTGATCGAGGTGGCGAATACCTCCTAGGTGAGTTCAAGGAGTACCTCACACAACAAGGGATTGTGTCTCAGTTGTCTGCACCGGGTACACCCCAGCAAAATGGTGTAGCAGAGAGAAGAAACCGTACCCTTCTTGATATGGTAAGGTCCATGATGAGTCATGCAACCCTACCTATATCTTTTTGGGGATATGCCTTAGAAGCAGCAGCATACATTTTAAATCTGGTACCATCTAAGTCAGTACCTAGGACACCTCAAGAAATATGGACAGGTCGAAAACCTAGTTTAAGACATATCCACATTTGGGGTTGTCCAGCTTATGTACTGAATGATAAAGCTACCAAGCTAGAACCCAGATCGGAAATGTGCTACTTCATTGGGTATCCTAAGGGAACAAGAGGTGGCATCTTTTATCATCCAAAGGAGCAAAAAGTGCTCATCAGCACTCATGCTAGCTACTTAGAGGATGATTGTATGATGCATCAAGAGCTAAGTAGTACAGAAACTCTTGAGGAGATTCTTCCAGAATCCCCTATAACATCTGTACCAGATCCTGTAACAGTAGATGGACCGGATATTCCTTTAAACACTCCGGAGCCTCGTCGTAGTGGGAGAATTCCTAAACAACCAGATAGATATCTAGGAGTGTCTTTAAAGACAGACTCTGGGGATATGGTTGAGGATCCTACTAGTTACGATGAAGCAGTAACGGATATAGATGCTGACATGTAGCAGCAAGCGATGAAATCTGAATTGGATTCCATGTATTCCAATCAAGTCTGGGAACTTGTAAATGCACCTGAAGGGATCAAACCCATAGGGTGCAAGTGGATTTACAAGAGGAAGAGAGGAGTGAACGGGAAGGTGGAAACCTTCAAAGCAAGACTGGTGGCGAAAGGATATACTCAGAAAGAGGGTATCGATTATGAGGAAACCTTTTCACCAGTGGCTATGCTCAAGTCCATAAGGATTCTCTTAGCCATCGCATGTCATTATGACTACGAGATATGGCAAATGGATGTCAAGACAGCTTTTCTTAATGGAAGTCTTGACGAATGCATCTATATGATGCAACCAGAAGGTTTCATTGCTAGTAGCCAAGAGAACATGGTCTGTAAACTTAAGAAGTCCATTTATGGACTTAAGCAAGCATCTAGAGCATGGAACATCAAGTTTGATCAGGCAGTCAAATCTTTTGGCTTTAATCAAAACATTGATGAACCATGTGTGTATAAGAAAGGAAGTGGTAATGCAGTCATATTTTTGGTCCTATATGTAGATGACATATTGCTCATTGGAAACGATGTAGGTGCACTATCATCAACAAAGGTTTGGTTATCATCTCAATTTCAGATGAAGGATTTGGGTGAGGCAAGCTACATCTTAGGGATCAAGCTCCTGCGAGATCGAAAGAATAAGATGTTAGCCTTATCCCAATCTTCATATATTGAGAAGATATTGGTCAAATTTAACATGCATGACTCCAAGAAGGGTTTGCTACCTTCTAGACATGGACTACCACTATCTCGAGATCAATGTCCTAAGACACCTGATGAGATAGAGAACATGAAGAGAGTTCCATATGCATCAGCTGTTGGAAGTCTCATGTATGCTATGTTATGTACTAGACCAGATATTTGCTTTGCCGTCGGTATGGTTAGCAGATATCAGTCAAACCCTGGACCTATGCATTGGACAGCTGTGAAACATATATTCAAGTATCTTCGGAGAACGAAAGATTATATGTTGACTTATCGAGCAGATGATTTAACGCCTTTGGCGTATACAGACTCAGATTTCCAATCAGATACGGATGCCAGAAAGTCAACCTCAGGATATGTTTTTACTCTATCGGGAGGGGCTATTTCATGGAGAAGTGTTAAGCAAGATTGTATTGCTGACTCTACCATGGAAGCAGAGTATGTGGCGGCAGCGGAAGCTGCAAAGGAAGCAGTATGGCTCAGGAAATTCCTTTTGGAATTAGGAGTTGTTTCTGCAGCAGAAAAACCGATTGTCATGCACTGCGACAACACAGGTGCGATAGCACAGTGTAAAGAGCCCCGGAATCACAAAAAAGACAAGCACATTCAGAGAAAGTACCACTTGATCCGGGAATTCGTTCAGAATGGAGAAATAGTTGTGGAGCAGATTGCCTCAGCTAATAACTTAGCAGACCCATTTACTAAGACTCTTACTAAGAAAGTCTTTACTTCTCATGTTGAGTCTATGGGAGTTAGGTTAGGAAGTAGTGATCTTTAGTGCAAGTGGGAGTTTGTTGGGATTGGTGTATGCCCTAAAGCCCACTAGCTGTTTTTTTCTTTTTTTCTCTCTGTTACTGGATATTTATTGGTTATATATATTGGAATGATTATTTCTCTATAAACATGTGTATATGTATGGTTGTGTGTAAGGCCCATTGTTTTCTAATAATTGAATCAGGTGTGAAGTGGCTTCACACAGATAGGTCTGATTCATGGATATTGGAAACAACAGATTTGTTCATAACTGAAAGATGGAGTTGGGCACTTCATCTTGGTTTAAGTTATAATGAGATACTCTCCTATATAGGGTGACACACCTAAGTCATGGGAGGGCTTTCCCGGATCTATCTCATTAGTGCATGTGTCATGCATTGAACAGGACCATTGTAGGTGTGATCTCTAAAATAGTACTATCACAGAGAGAGATCAAATCACCTCATGCTACTTAGTGACCGGTGCTCTTAATCTTGAGCATTTGTGGATGAACTGACGAAGTCAAGTTCTTGTGCTTTAATTCACTATGGGTGAGATTCTTTTCTTGGGTCAACAGCTCTGTGAGTTAGGTACTCGGGCTTGATCAGTTGGGACATGCAAATGCAATATAGAATCTATGCCATCTACTGATGGATTGATCGTCCCCTTAGAATTATCCGATTGATCATCAAAATCTAAGATCTTAGTATATGGATGTTCCATATTGATATTGAACTTGTGGGTCGCTCCCTGGATCAAGAGAATAATATCAGGATGATGATTAAGTCAAGGATATGAAGTTCTAAGGTTTAAGATTTAATCGAGAAGGTTCATAGTACATCGGATAACCTGACTCGATTGAGGATGTTACATAGAGGGGCATTTAGGTCATTGCACTTGGTAGGTCGGAGACAACAGTCATTTTATGACAAGCTTATTTCATACTTAATATTTGTCCCTGGAGTGCAACCATAACTCTCTAGTGGAATGAGTTAAGGTTAAAATGGTCTTAATGTTGCTATGGGTTTAGCATGGACATTTTGGTCATTTTGGGAGCCAAGGGCAAATATGTCTTTTGGTCCCTTCTCTAGTCACTTTCCTATTTTGGCATGGTTTCCTAATTTGATTAGGAGATGAGGTTGAATTATTTTATGGAAAAATAATTTTGAATTTAAATTCAAATAGGCCTTGATGGCATACATGAATTTAATTCTAGACAAATTATGAACATGTGGGCCATAGTGTGGGCCAAAGGTGTGGGTCGTCCAACATAGGGATTTCTTAGTGTGGGGTCTCCAACTTTGAGTAGGTCTCTCTACTTGGAAGGTTGGATTCCTCCTTGGATAAGTATTCCTATAATAAAGTTTCCTTTTTATTAGAAACTTGAGATTAGTAAGTGTTGCTCAACTAGAATTACTAATTGCTAAGTTTAAGGGATATTCATCATAGTTTCCTTTTCTAATTTGGAATGTTTCTAAGAGGAAATTAATCTTAGGATTGAGCTTTCTTTTTAGGACTTCTAAGAGAATTAGTAGGAGAAACATAATGGGAAAGGATTCTTTGTGATCTACATAAAAGGAGGGAGCACTCCTTTGGGCGTGAATCACAAGAACAAACCCCCACACGTCCAGCCCTTGTTTCTCTTCTTTCTTGAGGAGATTTCCATCACATATGATTCTAGAAACTCATCTCAAAACCTAGATTAATGTTCCACCACCTTAGCCAATCAGATTAGGATCTTGAGATAGAGGAGAAGACTAGAAGAAGAATAATTCCTGCAGAAATTCCAGCAGCATAGTAGCTGATTGCAGACCTGATCTTGTCCCTTTTGCATCAGATTTTCAGAGGTTTAAAGCTTGCAAATCTTTGAGGTAATAGTCTTCTATAATCTCCTTTTAATTTGACACATGTTGATTATGATTTCATGGAGTTTCTACGTGATTCTTTATGGCTGATTTCCGCTGCACAGTGCAGAAATCAGATTTTTTAAAATCTGTCATACTTTGCATCAGCCATAGTTGTCTCTATATGAGAAGTTTCAGATCTGAATCGCGGTTTCCTTTACATATGTGTTTTCAATGAAATGATTCATTTACTTCTCGAAAGTCATTGTTTAAACAGGTTTACATGTTTTCCAAGGTAAAGGTTTTTATTATTTAATGTTTATATCTTTTCATATACCTGCCAGACCGTCGTGTCTGACCCTTTGCTTTGGTACTCAGGTCCTGTTGTCGGTTATCCCGAGGAGGAGCCAGAGGAGGCGGTCGGAGAACCGCAACCGCTAGTTGAGTGGCGTGCCGACGATGTTATGTAAACATCGGGCTACCGGGATGCGAAACATTTTGGGGGTGATTGGATTTATTTATTTTGGTGGACATTGTTTTGTCTATATTGGCCTTTGTTGGCCTCTATTTTTGGGAGTTGTAATTAAATTATTGTTGATTAAACTTTAACATGTACTTTTGGGTTACGCTTTAGGACATTGCTCATTCTGATACTTGTTATTCAAATGTAATCAGTCTTGTCATTTTGGAAATGAAATACATACTTGATTTGCCATACGCTTCCGCAATTATACTATATGGTTATGTGTGTTGGAAAATCCTCACCGCGGACACCTGTGGGAAATCATGTACACAGGTAATATGTGTTCTTTTATTAACCCTGTACACCTGGGCATCAAACGTACCTCTTCGTAATTACTTCATAATTAGTCCCGATCCCGGATTGGTCCCTAAACCCGGTCCGGGGTCGCGATAAGGACCACTAGGGATTCCTTAGAAAGCTAGCTCTAACTGGGACACGCGACCCCACATCTCATGTGCAATCTGGGCCCACAGTTAATTGCAAATAACTCCACTATATAAATGCAATTGAACTCCAGTCTTAGGAATAAATTACATTGAAGACCCTAAACTTCCCTATGACCACAAGTAGGCCCCTCCATCTATATCCATGGATCAATTGGACCTGTCCACCAAATTAGATCCATATCTTATTATCCTTGAGCCCCAATTAATTATAATGATCGATTGGTACCTATCCAATTAACTCTTAATCGGAATGGGTGCGCACTTACCAATGATAAATCCATTAATTGGCATAAAGGGATAATCAGGATAGATTCCATCTTGACCATTGAATGTTCTCACAGCTCTACTACCACTCACCGAAATCACCGAGGTGTTGACCTACAATTGGCCTCACTCATTGGTGACTCAAAGCAAATGAATAGATAGAAACTTGAGTTCATTAATGTCTCAGGATTGAGAGCCTATTGCTAGGGAATTGTGAGAGCAGACCTTAAAGTAAAGGCAGTATTCTTAAGGTGCTTCTCATGGTCCTTCAATACATCCAATGTACCAGCATTATGATCCAGAATCTTTCATTCTGATGATCGAGACAAATCACACTATCTCATAGTGATCAAAGTGCTGCAACCTTGACAGTATGAGATGTCCAATCACATCACTGGCTGTGAAGATTTATAAGTATAAGATTTGCTACACATGTCTCCTGTATGTGGATCTTATCCATACACGTGTGTTACATCTAATATACTTGTGGACACCGGTTCATCTCATGAACCATTATGTCATTCGTATTAGTTATGTGCAAACAAGTAATAAATCACCATTCATCTCATGAAAGGAAAGCAAGAATATATTGATAAATAAAGAAATTAATCAATATATTCATCATCTAATGGATTGAGACCATAAAACTAACAAAAATCTCTCATAAGAGAAAAGAAGCATAAACAGAAAGAAGGAGAATCGTACCGGCTATCTCCTCTACTCAGCTTCTCTTCTCCGGAGGCTCGTCAACATCCCCAGACACCTCCTTAGCAATGGAGAGAGGAACTTCCAGATCAGGAGGACTTTCTTGCCATCCCATATTACGGCGTTATCCCCTCTTCCTCTTACTTTTGTGAGACAGTCTGCTCGAAGATCCTACCCCATCATCAACATCAGGTCTCTCACTAAAGTCCTCACTGGATGGTCTGCTTTTCCCAGTAGACTCCATGGAAGCCTTTGTACGCTCCGCTTGCATCCAAGTGTCGATCTCGGCCTCCTCCTCTTCCAGCTATTTCAAGACCTCACCAAGGATCCCTTGTGCAGCTCCTAATCTGATGACGTCTTGCTTATTGAGAAAGCCTATCTTGTGCCTCTCTCTAGAAAGGAAAGCCAAAACTTCCTCTCAATGGACACCAATTGATCTGTCAATACCCTTCCCAAGAGATTGCTTAACATCAAGCTCTTTCCTGGAAAGCCCTCGGTACATCGAAAAGCTCTCCACGAACCATTTCATGAAGCCAGAAGTCCGGAAAGTGGTCAGCTCAGGATAGGAAATCATGGCCGTAGTGTCCTCCGCATTGTAAAAAGCCTATGCATTCCTCCCGTCCTGTAAACCTCCAAAACGCTTAACCATGCTCGAAGGAAATCCAACAACGCCTTGAGAGAAGCCAATTGCAATGCAAAACGCGAAGGGACATACGGCTGGATATCGACAAAAAGATGTCTATGGTACACCATCGTACCAACCCATATGTTGAAAAGCCATCTCTTCTCTGCGTTTGTCAAAGCATAGTGTCTTCTCGACCCTACCCTGGTGGAATCATGGGAGAAACCAAAATCAAAAGCCTTCTTCTGCAGACCCGGAGAAAGCTTCACTGAAGACTGCCGAATCTCGACGTCCCTGAACCGTCGGATTCTTAAACGGGCAGACAAAAGAGATTCAGAAACAGCTGTCCCTCTAGCCAATCAAATCATAAAAGGATCATCATCCTGTGCAACTCCCAACCGATGGAAGCTTGGACAGTGGTATACATACCACGAATAAAAGATATGGGCGGAAAATACCCTGTTCATAGGGAGCCCAAGCCGAACTAGGAAAGCAACAGCCTGTAGTTTGGTACACAAATAAGAGTAAAGAGCAGGCACCAAAGCTAGCCGCTATCCTAATGCCATCTGACAAGCCGGAAAAATACAATGCGGTCTGATGTGCGTTCCATCTCCTCCAGCAAAAACAGCCTCACCTAGCCAATAAGTGAGGTAAACAGCGAGATCTCTCCGCAATGTAATGTCAGGAAAAATGGCGTTTGTACTTGTGAAGAATTTCCTAAAATCTTCTCGCATGGTGGAGATCTTCTTCAAACTTGGGTTTTTAGTCCTAGCATCCTGGGCCATGCTATCAGAAGACTCCCCGCTTTCAAAAAAGTTGGAGCTACAACTCTTCCAACTGCTACACCTGACTTTTGAGCCCTCCTTCTCCTTCAAAAAGTCATAGAAGGCGACGAGCTGAAAGTACAAAAGCCTGAACTCCTTAGGCTGCTTCTCAAGGACGTTGTCGATAGGCATGAACTCCTCATAGAGTTTGCCGAGGATAGGCAGCCCGGTGATAGCGTTCAATTCCTTTAAACAAAAACCAATCTCACCATTCGTAACAATGAAGGTGTTGGTTTGTGGAAGGAATGACTCCAGCATGGCCATGAAAGCCTCATCGAAGAAAACTACGGTTTGTCGAAAAGCACAAACTGCGTCAAAAATCTTGGCTTCCCGTAGAATGGCCTCACCAATCTTCAAGGTGTGATCAGTCCATGATTCCCAGCTCGAGTCAGCACTGAAACGGCCACGAAGTCGAAAAGGCTTCACCCAATTGCTGCCGTCACCCCCAAAAATGCCAAGGCCCACCGGTCTCAAATCGATCGACGGATGATCAAAACCTTGGTAGCCACTGGCTGGCATCAACATAAACCGGAAGGGCCGCCAACAAAAACCCCGGTCTTGATCACACTAGTCCTCTTCACCCAGCTCGGAGGATCCTCCCTCTTAGGGCATGTGGGAGAAAGGCTCATGATCGAGATAGTGCGATCAAAGGTCGACCGGGTGGAAATAGTTCTCTCCTCACCATCTGCCGTGTAAGAGAACTGAAAACATATCCTTTGGTATGTCAAATCGTCAGGGACTGCATCACCGAAGAAGAAGGTAGGCTTGGGCACAATGCTCTGATCGTCCGTAACCCAAGGACGGCTGCTTACCACGATCTTGTAGAATTCCTCATCTTTGAGAGCGATCAATCGCTGTCTCATCTCATCACGATTGAGTGAATCACATTCTTCCAAGTTCTTCTCAACAAACTGAACCTTATCCCAGAAGTGCTGAATGGCCACATTAGAAGATTTGGCAGACCGACGAGGTGCGTCAGTAACAGGCCCCTTACCCTTGTTCGTTCTGGAAGAACTACCTGCAGAGAAAAAAAAAACAAAGATCAATCACCATCAAAATGACAGAGTTTTGCTAAAAAGTTCTAACGAAATTTTGGCATGGTTTCGGGGTAATTCCAAAGAAAAGGGAAATACCCCGAAAAAGAATGGAAGCCTGAAGATGAGCTCAACATCTCTATAAGCGCATAGTCAGTGGAAGATTCTCACGGAAGGTTTGAACTCAAACATTGTTGCGAGAACAAGCCAATCTTATCAAATTTAGGCACAAAATTGGAAAAGGGCTCAACATCGCTGCGAGCTCCAAATCCCAAGACTTGCAAAATATTTCCAGGTATGCATCATCATGCTTCCAAGTTAATTTACTAAAAATCTTGCATCAAAGAACATCATCATACATTAGATGCTAGGAAAACCTTAACCAAAGTTTGACCAATTCCAACCCAACTTGGTCAAAACCAATCAAACTTTGTCCAAGTCAAAAATCATGTTGGCTTGACTTAGAGACTCTAGCCTTCTATCTTGATGCATCAAACAAAAAAATAATGCATGAGCATCTTACAATTGCATAACCTCATTATCATGGTGAGCAAAAAGAGGAAAAGAGAAAAGAGAGAAAACCTCTTCAAAATTTTTTTTTTCTGGTCCACAGGCCGTGGCCCATGGCCACGTGGCCGTACGGCCAGATTTGTACGGCCCAAAGGAAAAGAAAAAAAAAAGAAGAGAAGAAAAAAAAAAGGTGAAAAAAAAGGAACACCGTGAGAAAAAAAAAAAACCGTGAGAAAAAAAGAAAGAAGAAGCACAAAAAAAAAAGAAAAGGAGGAAAAAAAAAAGAAAACACGTGCTTGAAAAAAAAAAGAAAGGAAAAAGAAAAAGAAAAGAAAGAAGAACTTTTTTTTTTTACCATCTACAAAGGAGTTTCTTGTGAAGGAAGGAAACTTACTTGAAGCCATGGAGAAGAGGAAGAAAAAGCTTGAAAATCCTTGAAGAAGAAGAGGAGTTCTTGATCTTGGAGCACTCTTGAAGATTCTTGCAAAAAAGGAAGCAGTGGAGTAAGAGATCCAACCTTCCCTTGCTTTTATAGAAGAGAGCAAACCAAAAGAGGAAACAAAGAGAAAAGAAAGGAGGTAAGTGCTAAAATTTAGTAACTTTCCTAAAAGAAAGATACTTTGAGAAAATCTCTCCCAAAAATAAGGAAACTTGAGAGATTCTCTCCAAGTAAGGATATTTTTAGATATTCTCTACCCAAAAAAGAGATATTTTTAGATATTCTCTACAAAAATGACACCACATGAGATCTAAGCCATCTTCAAAGCTTAAGGTCCCATGGGTTAGCCCATATGAGCCAGGTTTGACCACCTAGGCACTAAAAGTGGCTTTTAGTAAAAAAATCTCTCTTACCAAGAGCATACAAAAATGGTTCTATGCCTCTTTTGAGTTGATTGGACCATTAAAAAAAAAAAAAAAAAAAAGAGAAAGCCTCATTAGTTTCCAAAAACCAAACCATCCAACCTCATAAACCAAATTAAGCCAAACTCTTGAAATTGACAATCCATAAAAAACCAAACCCTGGTCCCCTAGCTCGCCACATACAGCTTATTAGGTCACAAGACCAAAACCAAATCCTGACCCCCCAACTTGCCACATACAGCTTGTTGGGTCACAACGTCAAAATAAAAAATCAAACCCCGACCCCCTAACCTGCCACATACAACTTGTTAGGTCACAAGGTCAAAAACAAAAATCCAAAATCCAAAAATCCAAATCCCCCATGTCATTTTCAACACTTAGCCTTGAGATGGTACGTGATCCCTCTCACTACCATAAAATTCCCCCGGAAACTCAAAAGGCTATTAAAAAAAAATGCTCAAGACTCTTGGTCAATCAGAAGCTCTCCTTCAAGTTTATCTTCGAGGCACATCGACTCCAAAAGCTACTCATCGCTGTACCTCGAGGGGGCATTTGTTGACACCAAGAAAGTCATTTTGCCTCCTCGACATCAAGAAGCCACATGAAGCTGCATCCTACTACAAACAGGCAATACTACTTCTAGCATCAGATCTTGTCAGAATCAAACAAAAACTGCAAGATCCTTCAAGACAGCCAAAAGAGGGATACACCTGAAGTTTCGGGCCATTCCGACATCATCTGGCCTAACTTCACTCCTCCAACAACTAAACAGGTGCTCCAGGCGGCGACAGTGTCGAAGATATCAAAACTTCGATCAAAGCCTACGGATGGTTCCAAAATACCTCCAAAAGGTTCCTTGTCAAATTTCAAGTCAAACTGACAATGTTTGACCCTCCATCAACCCTCGAGCAGCAAAATCAAGTCTCTTGGCGGCAAGAACCACCGAGGCCATCACTCATCAAACAAAGTACACGAGCGGCTTCAACATGCTTCCAATGGGCTGCACGTCGAATTTCAGGTCATTCCGACAACGTTTGACCAGACTTTGACGCTTCGAAAGAAAATCAAGCCTACTGGCCGCGGAGCACCTCGGGACCATGACATCCAAATCAGAGCTAATGGATTGTCTCAAAACGACTCTAATAGGCTCCCTGTGAAATTTCACGTCAATCGGACATCGGTTGGCCGCACATCAAAGCTCGACATCTTCCTCGCAATAAAATCAAGTCTAGCAGCGACGGGACCCCAAACGGCTTTAAAACTCAAATAAAAGCCTATGGTTGGTCCTATCCACTGCTCAAGAGGATTCACCTCAAATTTCAAGTCATTCCAACATTGTTTACCTAGTTTTGACTCCTGACGGAAAATCGGCTACAAAGTCTCCGGCTTTTCCGAAAAATGGAAAACTTTGTGCTCTGGTTTTCTGTAACTTCTCGTCAAGTTTTCTTCAGGAAAATCAAGTCAATAATTGAGGGAAAATGTCAAGAAAAATACAGAAGAAAAAGGAACGAAAAAGAAGAATAAATCGATGAAAAACGAAGTGGCGACCAAAGGGGACAAAACCCCCATGGTCGCCGGATTTTCCGCCGGGTGGCCCGTTTTCCGATCCTTTTCGCGTTTCGAGAGTTCTAGCCCCTGTGATTTTCCAAAAATCCAATTCTTGATGCTTGAAAACGACTGATCTTGGCCAAACTCTCGGATCGGCCGTCAAGAGCATGGAATCATCATTGATCGCTCCAAGATTGCCAACCGGTTGACCAAGAAAGTACACTTTCTGTCCGACCGACCGAGAAATCGACAAGACAGATGTCATCAGCCCACTAGCATCAATCAATGTCTGAAGTTGCATCGCCATCCGACATCAAACAACATGTGGATCCATCGGCGATCATCACAAGAAGAATTCCAAAAGACGCGGCACGGCCCACGACTCTTCAAATGCCCCGGCGACCACTTAATGCTGTTAATTGACCCGTTTAATGACAAGTTAATGCAGTCATTAACCCATTATTTTGGATGGCTCAATCAGAAGCAAGCAAATCGGAGTTACAAGTCCAAGTAATCATGGCATTAAAACCATGAAAATCCCCTCATCATGGAGACTAAAGGCAATTAAATGCCCATCATTCTCCATCGGCCAATCACAAGCCAAGAAAAAGGAGTTACAAAATCAAGAAATAAAAACTTGTAACTCCTCTCATCATGGAGCATCAATGCCATCAATGCTCATAAACCCACCTTATGGCCACCGAAAGGCTATAAAAGGGGGGTCATTCCAAGAAGAAAAGAGACAATCTCGATCCAGAAAAATCCCGAGAAAATCCAAGAAATTCACAGACACAGAGAGAGTCAGAAAATCCTAAAAAAACTCTGCTGCAATGCCACAAGGTGATCGAAGTCCCTTCGGGGGCCAGCCCCCCAAGGCAAAGCTCTTCCTCTCCTTCTATCCAACATGGCCTAAACGCGGTTTTTCAGCCCGTTTACTCGGTTTTTTATTGGATATAGGACATTCCCTTGGTCTTTGTCCTCTAAAAAACTGAGGTTAGAGCCAAGCCAAAAGAATCGAAGCATCAAGTGTTCTCATCTGAAGGACGATGGCGAAGTCCATACATGACTTGCGACCGTCGATCTGAACGAGTCCCCACAATCTCCTGAGAAGTTAGATCCATTTTCTTCCTTTTCTATTGTACTTTGTAATTTTTAAAGAGACAAAACAAAATCACAATTCTTGTCTTTCATTATTGATGAGATTTGTAAATCGCCTTTCACGACACAAAATCACCTTTCACGGCATCAAATCGCCTTTCACGGCAAACACGCAAAAAATCGCCTTCTACGGCATTCAAAAAACAAACTTGTCTCTTTTCTTAAATATTTATGCAATTTGAAAAGTTAGAAAAAAGGATTGTTTTCCTTTCTACTTGTGAATCTCCGGATCATCACCACTCCAAATTCCAAGTAGAATAGAAAATCTGGCATACCTGTACAAAAAATGTTGATACCCGCTTTTCTCCTCCGCCGGACCTCGGCAGCCACCGGGGTGGAAGGAGAGGACGAAAGGCCGGGTCCATCATGTTCATGGCATTGATGAACAAGATATTTGCTCAGTATCTGGATCAGTTTGTAGTGGTGTTCATTGATGACATTTTGGTGTACTCCAAGACCAAGGAAGAACATAAAGAACACTTGAGGATAGCACTACAACTTTTGAGAGAAAACCAGCTGTATGCAAAGCTCAACAAGTGTGAATTTTGACTGGAACAAGTAGCATTCTTGGGGCACATCATCTCAAAAGAAGGATTGTCTGTAGATCCGTCCAAGATTGAGGCAGTAGTGAGGTGGGAAAGATCGAAGAATATGTCAGAAATCAGAACTTTTCTGGGATTAGTAGGATATTACCGAAGGTTTGTGCATGGATTTTCATCGATTGCATCACCATTGACGAAGTTGACGAGGAAAAATGTGCCTTATGTATGGACAGATCAGTGTGAAGCGAGTTTTCAAGAACTGAAGAAGAGATTAACTACAACACTAGTCCTTACTTTACTATCCGGAAGCGACGGTTTTACCATTTTTACTAATGCTTCGAATGTTGGACTCGGTTGTGTGTTGATGCAAGATGGAAAGGTCGTTGCTTATGGATCCCAGCAGTTGAAAGACCACGAGAAGAACTATGCAACCCATGATCTTGAGTTGGCAGCGGTCGTCTTTGCATTGAAAATGTGGAGACATTACCTCTAGGGAGAGAAGTTCGAAGTCCACTACGATCACCGCAGTCTACAGTACTTGTTTTCTCAGATGGAATTGAGAGGAGATGGATGGAATACATCAAGGATTATGATTTTCCAATCAAATTCAGCCGGGGAAAGCAAATGTAGTTGCCGATGCCTTGAGCTGAAAATCAGTAGGCTTGGCAAATCTAAGTGGCACTTGTATTTTTGAATAATTTAAGGAGTTGAGAATAGATCTACAGCCATTCAAGAAGGGTGTGATATTAACCAACCTATCAGTGTCTGAACCTTCTTTTATTCAGAAGATCAAGGATAGCCAGTTACAAGACCCGGAGTTGGCCAAGATTTCAGAACATATAACAGACCGTCCTGATTTTCGTATTGTTGATGGAGTTTTGTACTACCGTGACCGTTTGTGTGTGCCCAACATTGAAGATTTGAGGAATGACATAATGCCAGAGGCTCACAGTACGAAATATTCTATGCACCTAGTCAGTATGAATATGTATCAGAATCTGAAGGGCAGATTTTGGTGGAATAATATGAAGAGAGAGATTGCGGCATTTGTCTCCCGATATATGACTTGTCAGTTGATAAAGGCAGAACATCAGAAGCCTCCAGGGTTATTGCAACCTTTCGAGATCCCGGAATGGAAAAGGGAGCACATTACAATGGATTTTATTTCGGGACTACCGAGAACCAGCAGAGGTAATGATGCAATATGGGTTATTGTGGACAGACTCACTAAATCAACTCACTTCATTCCTATGAGGACAGGGAAGAAGATGCATATGTTACCCTTGGCAGAATTGTTTGTCAATGAGATCGTTAGTAGACATGGACAGCTAGTTTCCATCACATCCGACAGAGACAACAGATTCATCTCAACATTCTGGAAGATATTGCATGAGTCCATGGGCACAAAACTACAGTTCAGCACGGCTTATCACCCTCAGACAGATGGCCAGTCAAAGAGGACAATTCAGACCCTTGAGGATATGCTCCGTGCTTGTGTATTGGATTTTAAGACTCAATGGGATGAGACCCTACTGTTGTGTGAGTTCGCTTACAACAACAGCTACCACTCGAGTATTGGAATGGCACCTTTCGAAGCTTTGTATGGCAGAAGGTGTAGGACACTTGTTTGTTGGGAAGAAGTTGGCATCCGTAGTTTCCATAGGCCGGCCATGGTGAGTGAAACCAGTGACAAAGTAAAGTTGATTCAAGAACGTTTGAAAGTAGCCCCGAGTAGACAAAAAAGTTATGCAAACTCTCACAGAAGGGATCTACACTTCAAAGAAAGAGACAAGGTTTTCTTGAAAGTATCACCGACTAGGGGAACTTTGAGATTTGGGCAGAAAGGCAAGCTATCACGGAGATACATTGGACCGTATGACATTGTGAGCAAGATTGGTGATGTGGCTTATAGATTAGCCTTACCACCTGAGCTTTCCGGCGTACACAACGTCTTTCATGTGTCAATGTTGAAGAAGTACGTCCCCGATCCACTACATGTACTCCGGCATGAACCTTTAGAAATCAGAGAAGATGCTACGTATGTCGAGAAGCCTATCCAGATCATCGATCCGAAAGAACAAGAGTTAAGGACACGGACTATTCACTGGGTGAAAGTACTATGGGAGAATCATGGGCCGGAAGAAGCAACGTGGTAATTACGAGATCGAGTGCAAAAAAAATATCCACATCTACTACCCGAGGTGAGTTTTATATTTCATTTGGAGAACCAAATGCCCAAAGGAGTGGAGGATGTAAGACCCCGACCTGAGGGACCGCGATTAGTGTTAATTTAGTCGTGTGTTAGTTCTAAGCGTGATTAGGGAATAGAATAGCTTTTGATATAGCTTTGGGAATTTTGAGTGCTTTTGTGATTAGTGGGACCCTTTAGGGGTTCCTCTTTGTGACTTTGCGTGTACTTGAGGGATTATCCAAGAATTTCATAATTCATGTTTTGATCCTGTTTTACTCGTTTCATTAATCTCTTCAACTTTCATGTTGATCCCGTCCCCGTCCGGAACCCCGAAACCCGACTTTCAGCTTCAGGGGCAATGTAAGACCCCGACCCGAGTGACCTCGATTAGTGTTGATTTAGTCGTGTATTAGTTCTAAGTGTGATTAGTAATTTTTGGTTAAGTTGAGAATATAATAGTTTTTGATATAGCTTTGGGAATTTTGAGTAGTTTTGTGTTTAGTGGGGCCCTTTGGAGGTTCCTTTTATAACTTTGCGTGTACTTGGGGGTTATTCGAGATTCCTGTAACTAGTGTTTTAACCTCGTTTTACTCATCTCGCTAATCCCTACGATTTTCATGTTGATCCTGTTTCCATTCGATACTCAGAAACCTGACTTTCCTAGCATTAAGGGCAAAACGGTCATTTTACACTAAGTCTAGACACAAAATTTGATGATCCCGAAACCCTCAGAATATGTACTTTTTGAAACTAAATATTTCTGTGATCAATTTTCCCTTCTTCGTCGAATTCATTCGGAGTCCCGAAAGTCGTGATTTTTCCCACAAAGAATTCTAGTGGTGGAGCCCATCTCATTTGCTATATAAGAAGAACCCTTCTTATTCTTTTCTCTTTTTTAGCACAAAAGCTTGAACTCCAAGATAGGGTTTCTCCTTTCTCTTCTCCTTCTTGCTCTTCCATCTCCCAATCCACTACCAAACTTTTGCCAATGGAGTAATGCTTGTCATCGTCTTCTTCATCTCTTTGAGAGCTCTCTCTTGATAGCGTTTGTGGAGAAAACCTTCCATCTCAAGACTCTCTTTGAGCTAGCTTAGTGTTTTTGAAGACTCTACAAGTAAGTTTCATCTCCAATCTTCTAGATATGTGTTCTTCTAGCCTTTGAGAAGCCCCATTTTCATTATTACAAGCTTTCTTCTTCTTGTTCCTCGTTTTGACCCATTTAGGGTTTGTTTTGGGGGTTTTTGTGTAGCTTTTGTTCTTGGCTTGGAAGAGGTGATTAGGAGTTTGGTTGTTTGATTAGAGACCCAAGGCAAGTGGTTGATTTGATATTTTGAGCATTAAATAGTTTTTATGAGAAATGTGTTGGATTTTGTCACTTCTACTCTTGTTATTATTGACATGCATTGATTTGAAATAAATTCTCATTAATGAATCTTGTTAGTTCATTTAATGTCTTGAAAACATTGGTTTATAGTATGCATTTATCTATTGTTATTAGCTCAATGAAACCTTGTGATTGATGGTCCCTCTTTTCTCTCTCTCTCTCTCTCTCTCTCTCTCTCTCTCTCTCTCTCTCTCTCTCTCTCTATATATTTATATATATGATTGAATGTGAAAAAGAAGAGTTGCTTGGATGGATTCTTGGTGGGAGTTTTTAATGGAGATTTATGAGGAGTTGTAGAAGATTTGAGCCTCTCATTCATTTGTAGAAATAAAGCTCAAAGGAACTTGTAAGAAGAGGAAAAATGGGAAGAGCAGAATTGTTCCCGAAACCAGTTCTGGACAGTTTGCTCGAACGAACTTAACACTTCGCTTGAGCGAACTGCCAAGAAAAGGGCTCGTTCCACTCTAGAGGACAGATCGCCCGAGTGAACTTTGGTTCGCTTGAGCGAACTTTCCTAGCATCCCATCTAGATAGTGGTCTGTTCGAGCGCACTAATTGTTCGCTCGACCCAACCCAAACTGGACAGGTTAGCTAGAGCGAACCTTGACTCGCTCGAGCGAACCCTTCCAGAAACCATTCCAGAGACCACATCACTCGAACGAACTGTATCATTCGCTCGAGCGTGGGCACTGTTCACCTTGGGTCATGTTGAGAGCAATAATGAAATGTTTAAATGATTGGGAAAGGTTCATTGGGAATCCCCTTGTACCTGGAAGATTTACTAGGCGATATATGAGGCCTGGCTGAGAAAGGAACCACATCACAAAGATTCATTGAAGTTGATTCATTGAGGTTTTGGAAAATTCACCAAGGTGTATAAGGAGCCCGGAATGTCCCCAAACTCAAAAAGTACCAAGTTAATACCAAATCGACAAACAGGACCCTTATTCACCTTGAACTAGCCTTGAACCCCGATACTTGTCCTGAGATTTCGAAAGTCCATTCGTACTTCATTGTTTCCGAATTTTGTTATGCACTCTTGAAATAGATAACTTATGATCTATCATTCCCGAAAGCATTGGAATTGGTATTTTAGCATTTTGCTAGCTCGATTATACTTGCCCGATATGAAATGAAGTGATACTTGTGCCTTGAGCACCTCGTCCTACCTGGTTACATACTTGCACTTGATGTACTTTATTCTTGTCTTGATTTCCGTTATTTGACCTATGAGTCGGCACCACTAAACTTGGATAACCTTGCCGATTTGATCCACCGACTTGGAGATTCCTCTATAGTCCTGCCAGCTGCAGTTTGGATCCCGCTACCCGGTTATTACCGTGGTCTTGTCCTGATACCCTGGATTGCTACTGTGGTTCCTGATGCCCGGCTCGCTACCGTGGTCATGTCCTTTATTGTCACGCCCCGAAACCGAGGCCTTAATAAACAAGTCCTTAATCCAGAAACGTGGCACGACGGGTTAAAAAATTCCGCCCTCACGCGCTAATTATTTTCCCACAGGATTCCGCGGTGAGGATCCCATATGATCCATCACAACCAATTAATAGATTTCATAACAGATAATAATATGCGGAAGCTTGTAGCAAAATAAAAACATAAGATAAGTGCACAAACTTGGTATCAAAAGAGAAATATATACATAGCACAACCCAAAGTTAATTAAAGTTGTAAGGATCACGAAAGTATATGTTGACACAAAAAAAGTCAATATGTCTCCTCAACATCAAGAAGCCTCCTGAAGCTGCATCCTGCTAAAAATAGGCAAGGCTACTTCAAGCATCAGATTTTGTCAGAATCAGACAGAAACTGAGAGATCCTACAAGACAGCTAAAAGAGGGGTACACCTGAGGTTTCGGGTCATTCCGACAACGTTTGGCCCAACTTCACCGCTCCGACAACTAAACAGGCGCTCCCGGCGGCAACATCATCAAAGACACCAAAACTTTGATCAAAGCCTACGGATGACTCCAGAATATCTCAGAAGGGCTCCATGCCAAATTTCAAGTCAAACCGACAACGTTTGACCCTCCATCAATGCTCGAGCAGCAAAATCAAGCCTCCCGGCGGAGGCAACCACCGAAGCCATCACTCATCAAACAAAATACATGAGTGGCTTCAACATGCTTCCAAAAGGCTGCACGTCAAATTTCAGGTCATTCCGACAACGTTTGACCAGGTTTCGATGCTCCGAGAGAAAATCAAGCCTACCGGCGGCGGAGCAACCCGGGACCATGACATCCAAAACAAAGCCTATGGAACGTCTCAAAATGACTCCAATAGGCTCCCCGTCAAATTTCAGGTCAATCGGACATCGTTTGACCACATATCAAAACTCGGCATTTTCCCCGCAGCAAAATCAAGTGAAGCATCGATGGGACCCCAAACGGCTTCAAAACTCAAATAAAAGCCCATGGTTTCAGGTCATTCCGACATCGTTTGACCTAGTTTCGACGCTTGACGGAAAATCGGCTACAAAGTCTTCTGCTTTCCCGAAAAATAGGAAACTTTGTGCTCCGATTTCGCGAGGGTTCTCGTCAAGACTTCTCCAAGAAAATCAAGTCAATAATTGAGGAAAAATGTCAAGAAAAATAAAGAAGAAAAAAGGAACGAAAAAGACGAAAAAACAGCCGAAAACGACGCTCGGCGACCAAACGGGCCGAAGCCCTATGGTCGCCGGCGACCCTGGCCCAAGGTCGCCGGCGACCCTGGAAATCCGGGTCGCCGGATTTTGCTCCAAAGTGTCCGTTTTCCGATTCTTTTCGCGTTTCGGGTGTTCCGGCCTCTGTGATTTTCGGAAAATGCAATGTTTGATGCTTGAAAACGACCGATCTTCGTCGACATCTCGGACCCGCCGTCAAAAGCGTGAAATCATCACCGATCGCCTCAAGATCGCCAACCGGCTGACCAAGAAAGTGCACTTTTTGTCTGACCGATCGTGAAATCGACAAGACAGATGTCACCGGCCCGCCAACATCAATCAATGTCTGAAATTGCACTGCAATC
The DNA here is from genome assembly GCA_028538565.1 of Umbellularia californica. Taxonomy (NCBI): domain Eukaryota; kingdom Viridiplantae; phylum Streptophyta; class Magnoliopsida; order Laurales; family Lauraceae; genus Umbellularia; species Umbellularia californica. The sequence continues at coordinate 39,330,179 of JAPQWN010000002.1, forward strand.
CGACATCAAACAATGCGTGGATCCACCCCTGATGATCGCAAGAAGAATCTCAAAAGGCGCAGCACGGCCCGCGACTCTTCACATGCCTTGGCAACCACTTAATGACGTTAATTGACCCATTAAAGCGGTCATTAACTCATTATTTTGGACGGCCCAATCAAAACCAAGCATTTGGGAGTTACAAATCCAAGCAATCATGGCATTAAACCCATGAAACTCCCATCATCATGAAGCATAAAGGTGATTAAATGCCCACTACCTTCATTGGCCAATCACAAGCCTTGAAAAAGGAGTTACAAAATCGATTTGTAACTCCTCATCAATTCTTTCATCATGGCCATCAATGCCAATAAACACCTCATGACTACCAAAAGCCTATAAAAGGAGGTCCATTCCAAGAAGAAAGCATGATGAAAAGAGATCCCAAGTGCAAGCTCTGAAAAACCAGAAAATCCAAGAGAGAGACGAAGTCCTGCTACTTTGCTCCCGGAAGCACCACAAGGTGATCAACGTCCCTTGGGGGGCCACCCCCCCAAGGTCACCTCCTTCTCCAACATGGCCTAAACGCGGCTTTTCAGCCCGTTTACTTGGTTTTTCATTGGATATAGGACCTTCTCTTGGTCCTTGTCCTTTAAAAAACTGAGGTTAGGAGCCAAGCCAAAGAATCAAAGCATCACATGTTCTCATTTGAAGGACGATGGCGAAGCCCATACATGACTTACGACCGTCGATCTCAACGTGTCCCCACAAAATCCTGAGAAGTTAGATCCCTTTTCTTCCTTTTCTATTGTAGTTTGTATTTCTTAAAGAGACAAAAAGAAATCACAATTCTTGTCTTTCATATTTGATGAGTTTTGTAAAAACGCCTTTCACGGCAAAAACGCCTTTCATGGCAAAATCGCCTTTCACGGCAAACAAACAAAAACGCCTCTTACGGCATTCTAAAAACTTGTCTCTTTTCTTAATATTTATGCAATTTGAAAAGTTAGAAAAAAGGGATTGATTTCCTTTCCACTTGTGAAGGTGAATCTCCGGATTATCACTATTCCAAATTCCAAGCAGAAAGTAAATCTGGCATACCCGTACAAAAATGTTGATGCCCGAGATCTTCCCTCCTCCGCTGAGACCCAGGTCAGCCCCCGGGGTGCGGAGGGAGAGGACGGAAGATTCCCCTTTTTTTTTTGGGTCCATCAGTATATTTAATTTATACAACCCAACAAGGCCAACAGAGGCCATAAACAAAGTTCCCAAAATGAAAGTCACTCCCCAAAAGGTATTATCGAAACTCCAGGCTCAACATGACATCTAAATGACATCATTTGGCTGCCACTCATGCTCCACCGGAGGTCCTACTGCCTCCTCCGCACGCTTTCAAAAAGTATATTTTCCTCATGATTTTCAGATTTCAAAATTTATGAACAGATTTGGGTGTGAAAAGACCGTCTTGTCCTTTTTCTCGAAAAATGCGATTTCTGGAGTTCAAATGCAAACGGAGCAAACATGAAAGTCGCTAGGATCAAAATAACAAAATTCAGAAATATCGAAATCCTTATGTTTCAAAAATCAAACAAATCAAATTCCTACACTAACACACGTCACACGGGCCACCCTAGGCAAGGTCAAACCGGACTCAACACGCTCAAAATTCTCCAAAGCTATTCAAAATTCTAATCTAACTAAAAAATCTAAGCTAATTGTCCTCTAATCCCACGTAGAGATTGACCACAATTAAAAATAATAATAAAATATACTAAACCTGGGTCGGGGCTTGACATCCTCCACCCCTTAAGACATTTGGTCCTCCAAATGATTACTAACCTCTGGTAGCAAGTGCAGGTACTTCTTCTGAACCTGATCACGCAATTCCCATGTAGCTTCTTCTGGCTCGTGATTATCCCAAAGCACTTTTACCCACTGAATCATCCGGTTCTTCAATTCTTGCTCTTTCGTATCAATGATTCTAACCGGTTTTTCAATATAAGTGGCATCTTCCCGAATTTCCAATGGTTCATGTCGTAGTACATGTGATGTAAGACCCCGACCCTCAATTTTCGGGTTTAGCATTATTTTAATCATGATTTACCTTTTTAAACAATATTAGAGTTGATTTGACTTTGTTTTTGAGTTTGAATAGATTTTTCATAACTTTGAAGAGTTTTAAAAGACCGTTGACTTTATTTTGACCCAACCCTTGTAAATTGTATTTTTGTGAGAATTTATTCTTGGTTTCAAAAAATTCTAATTTTTATTCCTTTTGACTCATTTTATTGTTATAAACAGCTTTCATGTTTTATCCATTTGGATTTGAGGCTCAGGAATCGCGTTTTTCGAGAAAAAGGGCAAAATAACAATTTTCACTAAATCTGTCCATAAATTTCGAAAATTCCAGAAATTGGGGGAAATATACTTTTTGGAAAGTAGATATCTCAACGAGCAATTTTGTCTTCTTCATTGTCTTCGTTTGGGGCCCGCAAACACTTGTTCTAATCCCTTGAAGATTGGGGCCCATGGGACCCACTTGCCCACTTTATAAAAGGGCTGAACCCTTCTTCTTCTTCTCCATTTGCTTGCAACGATCCCAGCTGTGGCTGGAACCCTTTTCCAGCCACACTCTCTCTCTCTCTCTCTCTCTCTCTCCTCCTACATGCTTACATCTTGTGTGCCAAATGGAGGAATGATCTCCCCATCTTCTTCCTCTTCTCTCAAGCTTTCCTAGGATGATTTTTCAAAGGATTTGAGCTAGGATAAAGCCCTCTTTCAAGCTCTTCTTCTTGGTTCAAGGTTTTAAAGGTTAGCAATGGCATTTATTGTTTGAGATTCTTATTTTTCAAACCATTTAGAGTATTTTTCTCTTTTATGCAAAGAGTTTTCTTGGAGTTATGCAAAGGATTGATTTTTGCTAGGGTTTTCTCTTTGGGTTTTTGGGGCTTTTGTAGGATTGGAGCTAGAGATCTAGTAGAGACCACTCTTGAATGATTTTCTCCTCACTTTGATCAAAGGCAAGTGATCTTTATAGGATTTCTCATGTATATTGCTTTATGTTTTCATTATGGTTTCAATATTTTCATTAAGACATGTTTTCTATGTTTAATTTCATAATGCAAGTCATGTTTATGCTCTTTCAAGTCATGGGTTTAGTTCTTCACTTGTATTGTGACTAATGATTTTTCAAGTCTTTAGGATCATGTTGATCTTGTAAGCTTTTATGATTTTTGTACATGGAAATGTCTTGAGGTTTCTCAATGGAGTGAATGGTTGATTTATGGATTGAATGATGCAAAATGTGGTTTTTGACTCTTGGTGAGCATGGTGGCTCAGGGGTTTTGTTTGGTGTAGAGGTGAGAAGAAGAAGGAAGAAAAATGCAAGGAAATGAGTGAATGGATGTGCAGTTTCTGCACCCAGCAGCGTTCAGGCAAAAGCCTGTTCGCTCGAGCGACCACTGGGTCCGCTCGAGCGAATGTGCCTCTGTTTGAAGGGTTTCGGACAGAAACCTGTTCGCTTGAGCGAACCCTTTGGTTGGCTCGTGCGAACAAGCTTCTGTCTGGGGTCCGCTCAAGCGAATGTATGACCGCTCGAGCGAACCTGACACTCCCAGTTTTGGATTTTCAATTTTTTTCTGAATTTCTTGGAAATTAAAAACTAGACTAGGATTTAGACCTTTACTTGACATTGTGCACTTGGAATTCCAAAATGTACTATAACTTTTGGGGCACCAAACCTTGTCAAAACTCCGACATTTGGGTTTCAACTCCACAAGGGTCAATGAATGGTCTTTAGCCTAAACTTGATAGATTTCGTGTTTGAACTTCTGTTTTGATGTTACGTACATCATCGTGTACTCGTCTTGAATTTCAAGTACAAGTTGTTTGAAGATTTGTTTCAAGAACCAAGACTCTTGTTTTGATACTTCGTGCATCATCGTACATCCGTTTGAATTTCAAGTATAAGCTCGTTTTAAGACGTGTTTCAAGAATAAGAAAAAGAAAATCATTTCTTAAGTTTGTTAAGCATTAATATTATGTTATTTTACTAGTCTTGTCGCGTTGTGTTTGATAAATGATTTCCCTCTTGTTTTGTCGTGTTCTCGAACGTGTATCGTCGTGTTTTGTGCATTCATGATATAAGTGAATACCACTGAGCTTGGACTGCCCTTTTAGCTTGATCCACTATCTGGGGGTCCTTAAACATGTGGACTGTCTGCAGACTAGTCGTGTATTGTATTACACATCGTGCGTGTTCGTGTTCCGGTTCCGCGGCCGGAAATTCCCTGTATATGTGGGATCGTGTCGTGCTTGTCGTGCGTGATTACTCTTGTCATCATGTATGCTGGAGAAAGGATGGGCTCTTTGTGGATTTACTAATCATGATATTATATGTATTCATGTCTTGTTTCGTATATCGTGCATGTACTCTTGATTTCTTGATAAGTATCTTGTCCATGCATCGTTTTTAAACTTTGTAAATTTGTTTCAAGTTCAATAAATTATTTTTAGTTATTGTTTCTTTTAAACTTCAATTTTGTTTATGCTCTTGCCTATATTGACCACCTGCCAGACCGTCGTGTCTGATATTCTTCTGCTTTGGTGCTCTAGATAGCAGGTCCTTGTTTTGAGCTAGTTCGTGTGCAGAGGGCTGTTGAGCCATGAGTTTTGCAGGCTTGTTGTGTCAGCGATGTCATGCTTGACTTCGGAGTTACGTTACACCCTTGGGTAGTATTTATTCTAGCTTGCTTTTGTGTACGGCTTTTGTTAGCCTTTTTCGTGGGAATTGTAATTAATGCACTCGTTAATTGTAACTTGAATATGTTTGGGTAATGATAAGCCTGTTATTGTCATCTCTGTATGTTTTGATATTATGAGTTGTTCCAGTCTGAGTTGAATATTTCTATGACAATCTTATGATGACAGATTGAGTACGACACGGAACCCGATGGATTCGGATTCCGGGTCGTAACGTCTTGTTGAGCTTCCGCGAAACATTCTGATGTGTTGTGAATTTTGCCATCCCCACACACGCGGATCCTAAGGAGGAATACAAATTCCCCAAACTCATGTCCCCGAGATCGGATCCCAGTTTTGGGGGCGTGACATGTGAAGGGTCTGAATCATATTTCTTCAACAACGATACATGAAACACATTGTGCACACCCGAAAGTTCTGGCGGTAGGGCGAGTCTGTAAGCCACTTCACCAATATGGCTCAGGATCTCATACGGTCCAATGAATCTTTTTGACAATTTTCCTTTTTGACCGAACCTCAATGTCCCTCTGATCGGTGACACTTTCAAAAATACTTTATCTCCTACTTGAAACTGTAAGTCCTTTCTTCTAACATCAGCAGAGCTTTTCTGTCGGCTTCTCGCAGTCTTCAAACGTTCATGAATGAGTTTAACTTTCTCATTGGTCTCACCAATTATTGTTGGTCCATGGAAGCTGCGTTCTCCGACCTCTTCCCAACACACTGGAGTTCTGCATCTCCTTCCATATAGTGCTTCGAAAGGTGCCATCCCTATACTCGAGTGGTAACTGTTGTTATATGCGAATTTGCAAAGAGGTATACTTTCATCCCACTGAGTTTTAAAGTCAAGCACATATGCCCTAAGCATGTCTTCCAGCGTTTGGATGGTCCTTTCTGACTATCCATCCGTCTGTGGGTGATACGCCGTGCTGAATTGAAGTTTTGTACCCATGGATTCATGCAGAGTCTTCCAGAATCTCGAGACAAATCTGCTATCTCTGTCTGATGTGATGGAGACTGGTTGACCATGTCGGCTGACGATCTCGTTAACAAACATTTGTGCCAGTGATAACATTTACATCTTCTTTCACGTCTTCAACGGAATGAAACATGCAGACTTCGTCAGTCGGTCAACTATAACCCATATGGCATTGTTTCCTCTGCTAGTCGTCGGTAAACCCGAGATAAAATCCATCATGAGATGTTCCCATTTCCACTGTGGAATCTCTAATGGTTGCAAAAGACCTGCTGGTTTATGATGTTCTCCCTTAATCAATTGACAAGTCATGCATCGGGACACTAATGCTGCAATTTCTCTCTTCATATTGTTCCGCCAGAATCTGCTCTTCAAATTATGGTACATCTTTGTACTCCCTGGGTGCATAGAATACTTGGTGCTATGGGTTTCAGCCATGATTTCATTTCTCAAGTCACTAATATTCGGAACACACAATCGGTCACGGAAGTACAATACTCCATCCACGATTTTGAAATCTAGGCGATCTGAAATGTGTTCCACAGTTTTCACTAAGTCTGGATCGTGTAGTTAAGTCTCCTTGATTTTTTGTATGAAAGTAGGTTCAGACACTGACATGTTTGCTAGCATAACACCTTGCCTTAACAGTTGAAACTCAACTCCCAATTCTTCGAACTGTTGGAGTATACCCATTCCTCGCAAACTAGCCATGCTCCCAAACTTTCTGCTCAATGCGTCTGCCACAACATTTACTTTCCTGGATTGTATTTGATTGGAAAGTCGTAGTCTTTAATATACTCCATCCATCTTCTCTGCCTCATGTTCAATTCCTTTTGGGAGAACAAATACTGGAAACTACGGTGATCCGTGTGAACTTCAAATTTTTCTCCACACAAATAGTGTCTCCACATTTTCAGTGCAAATACAACTGCTGCCAATTCTAAGTCATGCGTCGCATAATTCTTCTTGTGCTCCTTCAGTTGTCTTAATCCATATGCTACCATCTTGCATTAACACACATCCAAGTCCCACGATCGAAGCATCCGTATAAACTACAAAATTGCCTCTATCTGAAGGTAAGGTGAGAACTGGAGCTGTGGTTAACCTCTTTTTCAATTCTTCAAAACTTGCTTCACACTGTTCGGTCCATACGAATGGCACGTTCTTCCGGGTTAGTTTGGTCAAAGGTGCTGCAATAGATGAAAATCCCAGCACAAACCTTCTGTAGTAGCCCGCTAAACCCAAAAAACTCTTGATTTCGATTACATTCTTTGGCCTCTCACAATTGATGATTGCTTCTATCTTTCCCGGATCCATTGCTAAACCTTCTTTGGAAATGATATGACCGAGGAAAGAAACTTGTGTAAGCCAAAAGTCACATTTTTCAAGCTTTGCATACAACTGGTTGTCCCTCAACAACTGCAGCGCTGTCCTCAGGTGCTGCTCATGCTCATATCTAGACTTGGAATATACTAGTCTATCATCAATGAAGACAACGGTGAACTGGTCCAAGTAGGGTGCAAAGATCTTGTTCATTAGAGCCATGAACACCGCTGGTGCGTTTGTCAGTCCAAAGGGCATTACTAAAAATTTATAGTGCCCGTATTTTGTTCGAAAGGCTATCTTCGGTACATCCGATTCTCTTACCCTCAACTGATAATATCCGGACCTCAAGTCTATCTTCGAAAAATACTCTACTCCCTGCAATTGATCAAATGGCTCATCTATACTTGGTAATGGGTACTTGTTCTTAATGGTTACTTGATTCAGTTTTCTGTAATCTATGCACATTCTTAAGCTTCCATCTTTCTTCTTGACAAACAAGACCGGAGCTCCCCACGGTGATATGCTTGGTCTGATAAAACATTTCTTCAATAACTCTTGCAACTATAATTTTAATTCACCCAATTCTGCCGAAGCCATCTTGTACGGTGCAATGGAAATAGGAGCTGTTCCGGGCATAAGCTCTATGGTAAACTCCACTTCCTTGACTGGTGGCAATCCTGGAATTTCTTCCGGGAATACATCTGGAAATTCGCACACTATGGGGATTTGCTCCACCCCATGGGACTGTTTGTCCTTTGTGACGAATGCTATGAATCCCTCGCAACCACTTCTCAATAATTTAACACCAGCCTGTGAAACCCTTTTCTCTCCATGAAATTCCACCCTTTGGTGATGCTCCATCCAACTTGAAGGAAATAATTTTATTAAAACAATCCATATTAGCATGATGTCCAGACAACCAATCCATCCCCAAAATAACATCAAAGTCATGCATGTCTAATAAGATAAGGTTTGCTAGGAATGTGACATCACCTATCTTAACTGTACAACTATGGTAAAATGTAGTACACACGACTTGTTTTCCTACTAGTATTGTGACAGTTAGAATAAAATCTAGTTCGCTAACAGGCACATCAATCAATTTAGCAAACTTGGGAGATAGAAATGAATGTGTGGATCTAGGATCAAACAATACTTTAGCTTCTATTCCACAGACAAAAAGTATACCTTTAACTACGTTGCCCGCTGCATCTGCGTCCACTTGATTCAGATGATATGCGTGTCCTTGTTGTTGAGGTCTGTTCCGATTCTGGTTCTGTCTCCCTTGTTGCGCATTCCTATTTTGCTGAGGTGGACGGGCGTTTTGATTCTGAGGTCGTTGGCGGGGTTGTTGTTGCTGGTTCTGCTGAGGTGGCCTGTTGCCTTGGTTCATATTGTTTGGGCAATCTCTCATCAAGTGATCCGTAAGGCCACACTTAAAGCATCCACCTGTGATTCTATAACATAGGTGGGAAGGATGGTTCTTGGCACAGTGCTCACATCCACCTTGCCCTTGAATGTTCTGATTTTTCCTTAACTTCTTGCCCTGATAGGATCTTTGTCCCTGCTATTGCTGACGTTTCCTCTGGACATCCTTAATAATCATGTTATTGATATTTTAAAATTTATGAGCTCGCTTGACTGCTTCTTGAAATGTGGCTGGTAGGATAACACCTGAAGCATCTCTTTCAATAATAGGGTTAAGTCCCTCCAGGAAATTAATAATCTTTTTCTCCTCGGTATTGACAAGCTCTGGTGTATACCGGGACAGTCTTTCGAACTTTGTAACATATTTGAGGGCTGTCATGTCTCCTTGTGTGAGTAGCTGAAATTCCACTGCCATTTGTCTCTTGATGTGAGCAGGTACATACTTCTCAGTAAACTGCTCCTTGAAAGTAGCCTACATGATATCATTAGCAATGTTCTGATAGCCATCTTTGAGTGTTTTCCACCAAATGTCGGCCAAGGCGATAAACATAGAAGCTGCCAAATGAACTCGCTATCTACCTGTGCACTGAAAAAGATCGAAGATGTTCTCGGTGTGAACTAACCAGTCATCTACTGTTAAAGGATCCTCTTCTCCTGAGAATTCTTTCGGACCTCTCTTTCGGAAGCGTTCGAATAATGCATTCGGGTTGTTGTCACGGTCATTGATAACAATCTGAGGACCCATGTGTTGGGGTTGTACATGTTCTGGTCTTCTAGCCAACACTTCCAACAATTGCCTCTGTACTTGTGCCAACTCCTCGTCTTTCTTGGCCATCTGCTCTTGCAATCTGGCCTGATTCTCATTAGCTTTCCTCTGTTGTTCCATCATTATCTCATTTGTTTTCTGCTGCTGTTCCATCATCATTTGCATAAAATTTTGGAACTGTTTATCTCCAGAGGAGCCTGCATTATGAGCATTGATGGTAGAAGGATTTGTGTTTGTATAGTACCTACGTGGAGGCATTTTGCTGCAAAACCACTTGTTAGTACAATAAAATATATCAAGAAAAACGCACCCACAATCCCCACGCAATACTAACTAACAAAAATTCTAACAGATCCTCTCCACGTCCCCATGTTTTTAATATCTTTTAATTGCCCGACATATTTCTCGCTCTGATACCAACAGCTGTCACGCCCTCGGACTAAGGCCTTAATAAACAAGTCCTTAATCCGGGAACGTGGTGCGACGGGTCAAAAAATTCCACTCGCAAGCGCTAATTATTTTCCCACAGGATTCCGCGGTGAGGATCCCAGACGATCCATCACAACCAATTAATCGATTTCATAACAAATAATAATATGCGGAAGCATGTAGCAAAATAAAAATAGAAAGATAAGTGCACAAACTTGGTATCAAAAGAGAAATATATACATAGCACAACCCAAAGTTAATTAAAGTTGTAAGGATCACAAAAGTATATTTAATTTATACAACCCAACAAGGCCAATAGAGGCCATAAACAAAGTTCCCAAAATGAAAGTCACTCCCCAAAAGGTATTATCGAAACTCCAGGTTCAACATGACGTCTAAATGACATCATTTGGCTGCCACTCGTGCTCCACCGGAGGTCCTACTGCCTCCTCCGCACGCTCCGCCTCAAAGGCCGCGGGTCCGACATTTGACACCAAACAAAAAAGTATCAGACACAACGGTCTAGCAGGTGAATAATACAGATATGATATACGAGCTTTATCCAAGTCACATTTAAAATCATAAAAGTGTATTGAAAACAAAATGTATGCACAAAACAATTACTGCATATATAGAAATTTATAGTAAAACTTTTCAAACCGGCGGATAAATATTCAAAACAATGGCAACCCACATATAGCTATATTCTCCTATTACCGAAGTAACAAGAGCAAACAAATAGAAACCGTCGCCATACAGAATGGCCGGAACAGACGCCATACAAAATGGCCAGATCAGAAACCGTTGCCATACAAAATGGTCGGAACAGACAAAAACCGTTGCCATGGCCGGAGCAAACAAATAGAGTCCAAACTGCAGTTGGCAGATAATTTAAATATCCCAACCCAGGTGATCAGCCCGACAGGGTGACCTAAGCTTAGTGGTGCCTTTCAAAACCAAAATCTGAATCGATACAAATCAAATTATAGTAATACATTTCCGAAATCGATAAAAGGACTACTCCTGAACAAATACAGACTGACAATTTAGACGAATTAAATGAGTAGCCTTACCGATATTTTCAAACGTGGCGAACCACCCAATCCGTTTCAAAATCAATTTATAAAAGAAAAACAAATAAACTTTATAACTTGGAATGAATTAATGTATAATGGTTCAATGGCTTACCACGGGTCGTCTCAATATACACTTAGGCTCCTAAAGTCGATAATAAATGAGGAGCTTGGTGCCACTGAAGATCTCCGACAATTAAGGATATAAAGTGTATATTAAGACTTTAATAAGTTCCCAAGTAATTCTAACATCAAGCAATTCCATCACTTTTCCCATTTAAATTTCACGGTTCAAAAATTTTCAATTCAATGTATTCATTCCGGACTTCCATGCGTCAATAGGGACTAAAAGGGCTTCGAACAATGGAGGAAATGAACTGGAAAATGGGCCTGAAATGGGCCCGAAAATAGGCCTGAAATAGGCTGGGAACAGCCCAGGAAATGGGTTGAAAACAGCCCAAAAAATGGCCCAGAAAACAGGCCTGGGTGCCTGCTGAAATGGGCCTGACAGAGCCCAGGCCCAGCATACTGCCTGGGTCCGAATTTAGTGCAGAATTTTGCACTCTTCTAGTTCCTTTGTGCTCTTTTTCCTCCTTTCTTTCTCCTTCATACGTTCTACACTTGCTGAACTCCATTAAACCACTACATCACACTCATTCCAACCCTTCTATTTAAAACTGTGAAACACAAATGGATAACATGACAAGAAAGAAGGAAAGAAAGAAACAAAAATTCAGATTTCAATTCACATGAACTCATGGATTTTCAAATGAGCTTCCAGTCTTTAAGTTCATGCAGAAAGAACTAAAGTTTCATACATTTAAATGCTTGACCTGAATGGAATGTAGAAATCTGAACACAATTCCACACAAAAGTCCTGCAGAAATTTGTACACAAATGCATACGAAAATTCTTGGAGAAATCTGAATATAACTGGTAATTAAAACATTGAAGAAATCTGTACTAAACTAATCATTTAAAATCATTTAAAACATAGCATAAACCTGCACATTATTTAGACATATAAACCTGCAGAAAATCAGCACATAAATTGGGTACAAATTAAATATAAGAACTGCAGGAAATCCACTTTGCAAAGCCAAGAAATTGAATCAGTGAAGTTGAAACTTCATATCATACTTTGAAAAAGAAATACAAATTCAGCTGCGTGTATTCTAAGATCTGTTTATTCACTTGCCTCAACTGAAATTGGGTCTCAAGATCACTCCAAACAACTTCTACACAACCAGCTGCAGGCCTACACCAAATCCCATGGAAAAACCCATTTCAAAATCCACGACATTCGGAAAACAATGGAGTTCCACAAGTCCATGCATGTATGAAAAGAGGCTTCTATCCATCCAATAAAACCAAGATTTGGGAAAGAGACAGCCATTGCTAACCTTGAGAAGCTCTAAAGAAGAAGAGGAGCTTGAAGAAAGGGAATATCCCAGCTGAAATCTCACAAAGATGGTATCAATGGATAGCTTGGAAGATGGGGAGAAGGTTGGGGAAATTTGTTCTTCAATTTGGGTGAGTATGCTATAGCATGCAGAGGAGAGAAGTTGTGAAGAAAGGGAGAAAAGCCTCTGGTTCGTTGCAGGAAGAATGAGGGAAGAAGAAGACTCAAAGTGAGTCTCTTTTAAAAATGGGTTTAAGTAAAAAATGTGGTCCCAATGGCCATAAAACTTGAGGTCTTTAAAACTCCTGTTTATGGGTCTTGGATGAAGTCGACGAAGAAGAGAAAAACGATCGTTGAAAAATCTAATTTTCAAAAAGTATATTTTCCTCATGATTTTCAGATTTCGAAATTTATGCACAGATTTGGGTGTGAAAAGATTGTCTTGTCCTTTTTCTTGAAAAATGCAATTTCTGGAGTTCAAATGCAAACGGAGCAAACATGAAAGTCGCTGGGATCAAAATAACAAAATTCAAAAATATCGAAATCCATATTTTTCAAAAATCAAATAAATCAAATTCCCAAACTAACACGCGTCACATGGGTCAGTAACCCTGGGCCCGGTCAAACCCGACTCAACGAGCTCAAAATTCCCCAAAGCTATTCAAAATTCTAATCTAACAAGAAAAAATCTAAGCTAATCGTCCTCTAATCCCACTTAGAGATTAATCACAATTAAAAATAATAATAAAATATACTATACCTGGGTCGGGGCCTAACACTTATATTATATGTATATGTATATTTCGTTGAATCTCCTCATCTCGCATGACTGAGATCAACGCCCTTATATGCTCTTGTCACTTCAGTGATAGAGGACTTCGCTTCGTGTAGTTGTCATCTTGCTTGTTTCCCGATTCCTTGGTTACCTTTACATGTTTTATACTGCATATATATTTTTCATTAAATGACTCAATTCTTCTATGAAAGTTATTGTTTAAACAAGTTTAAATGTTTTTCAAGGTAAATTCAATTATCGTTTTATTGTTTTATCTTTTCACCCACTACCAAACCTTCGTGTTTGACCCACTTTTTGGTACTCAGGTCCAGTCGTCTGTTTCCCCGAGGAGGAGCATCAGGAGGCGGTCGATGAACCGCAGCGTTTAGTATAGTGGCATGCCGATGATGTCGTCTAGACATTCGGCCGTCTGAGTTGCGCAACATTTTGGGTTGTGTGTTGACACCAAAAAAGTCACTATGTCTCCTCAACATCATGAAGCCTCGTGAAGCTACATCCTACTACAAAACAGGCAAAGCTACTTCAAGCATCAGATCTTGTCAGAATCAGACAAAAACTGAGAGATCCTTCAAGACAGCTAAAAGAGGGGTATACCTGAGGTTTCGGGTCATTCCGACATCGTTTGGCCTAACTTCACTTCTCCGACAGCTAAACAAGCGCTCCTGGCAGCGACATCATCAAAGACGCCAAAACTTTGATCAGAGCCTATGGATGACTCCCGGATGTCTCCAAAGGGCTTCATGCCAAATTTCAAGTCAAACCGACAACGTTTGACCCTCCATCAACGCTCGAGCAGCAAAATCAAGCCTCCCGGCGACGGGAACCACCGATGCCATCACTCATCAAACATAGCACATGAGTGGCTTCAACATATCTCCAAAAGGCTGTACGACGAATTTCAGGTCATTTCGACAACGTTTGACCAGGTTTCGATGCTCCGAAAGAAAATGAAGCCTACCGGCGGTGGAGCATCCCGGGACTATGACATCCAAATTGGAGCTGATGGATCATCTCTACATGACTCCAATAGGCTCCCCGTTAAATTTCAGGTCAATCGGACATCGTTTGACCACATATCGAAGCTCGGCATTTTCCTCGCAGCAAAATCAAGTAAAGCATCGACGGGACCCCAAACGGCTTCAAAACTCAAATAAAAGCTCATGGTTGGTCCTATCCACTGCTCAAGAACCTTCACCTCAATTTTCAAGTCATTCCGACATCATTTGACCTAGTTTCGACTCTTGACGGAAAATCAGCTACAAAGTCTTTAGCTTTCCCAAAAAATGGGAAACTTTGCGCTCTGGTTTTGCACGGGTTCTCATCAAGTTTTCTCCAAGAGAATCAAGTCAATAATTGAGGAAAAATGTCAAGAAAAATACAGAAGAAAGAAGGAACAAAAAAGACGAAAAAACGGCCGAAAACGAAGCTCGGCGACCTTGGCCCAAGGTCGCCGGCGACCCTGCAAATCCGGGTCGCCAGATTTCGCACCAAACGGCCCGTTTTTCGATCCTTTTCGCGTTTAGGGTATTCCTGCCTCTGTGATTTTCTGAAAATCCAATCTTTGATGCATGAAAACCACTGATCTTCACCAACATCTTGGATCCGCCGTCAAAAGCATGAAATCATCACCGATCGCTCCAAGATCGCCAACCGACTGACCAAGAAAGTATACTTTCTATCCGACCGATCTTGAAATCGACAAGACAGATGTCATCGGCCCCACCAACATCAATCAATGTCTAAAATTGTACTGCAATCCAACATCAAACAATGTGTGGATCCACCTGTGATGATCACAAGAAGAATCTCAAAAGACGCGGCGCGGCCTGCGACTCTACACATGCCCTGGCGACCACTTAATGTCGTTAATTGACCCGTTTATGACAACTTAATGCGGTCATTAACTCATTATTTTGGACGGCCCAATCAGATTCAAGCATTTGGGAGTTACAAATCCAAGCAATCATGGCATTAAACCCATGAAACTCCCATCATCATGAAGATTAAAGGCGATTAAATGCCCACTATCCTTCATCGGCCAATCACAAGCCATGAAAAAGGAGTTACAAAATCAAAGAATAAAAACTTGTAACTCCTCATCAATTCTCTCATCATGGCCATCAATGCCCCTAATCACCTCATGGCTACCAAAAGCCTATAAAAGGAGGTCCAAAAGAAAGAAATCAAGATCGATACACATATCGACTTGAAATTCTGCACTTGCACACTTGCATTTTCCCGAAGAAATACAGACGAAGCCTGCTGTTCTGTTGCAAGAAACACCGCAAGGTGATCAACGTCCCTTGGGGGGCCACCCTCCCAAGGTCCCCTCCTTCTACAACATGGCCTAAACACGGCTTTTCAGCATGTTTACTCGGTTTTTCATTGGATATAGGACCTCCTCTTGGTCCTTGTCCTTTAAAAAACTGAGGTTAGGAGCCAAGCTGAAAAATCAAAGCATCAACCGTTCTCATTTGAAGGACGATGGCGAAGTCCATACATGACTTGCGACCGTCGATCTCAACGTGTCCCCACAATCTCCTGAGAAGTTAGATTCCTTTTCTTCCTTTTCTATTGTAGTTTGTATTTTTTTAAAGAGACAAAAAGAAATCTCAATTCTTGTCTTTCATACTTGATGAGTTTTGTAAAATCGCCTTTCACGGCAAAATCGCCTTTTACGGCAAACAAACAAAAAAACGCCTCCTACGGCATTCTCAAAAACAAACTTGTCTCTTTTCTTAATATTTATGCAATTT
The DNA here is from genome assembly GCA_028538565.1 of Umbellularia californica. Taxonomy (NCBI): domain Eukaryota; kingdom Viridiplantae; phylum Streptophyta; class Magnoliopsida; order Laurales; family Lauraceae; genus Umbellularia; species Umbellularia californica. The sequence continues at coordinate 39,345,868 of JAPQWN010000002.1, forward strand.
AAAAAGTTAGAAAAAAGGATTGATTTCCTTTCTACTTGTGAAGGTGAATCTCCGGATCATCATCATTTCAAATTCCAAGTAAAAAGTAAATATGGCATACCCGTACAAAAAGTTGATACTCGCGATTCCTTCATCCACCGAGACCCAGGCAGCCCCCAGGGTACGGAAGGAGAGGACGTAAACCCGATGGTCCATCAAGTTGGCATACCAGGTGGGACCCGTTGACTTGAGAACGTGATGCTTTGATCCGTTGGCTCCTTTCTAGTTGGTGGCTTATGTTGCATTTTGCATCTAAAAAAAAAAAACACGAGATGGGATTTCAATTGTTCTTTCTCACTGAAAAGAAAAAAACACAAATCTAATTTCTTTTCTTAGATTCAACTTTGAGAAATTTTGATCCTCTCCTCTTCGAATTTGATAGCTCACAGAAATGTTTGCAGCTATCGTTCATATCGAGGATTGGGCCATCTTTTCTTTTTGATGAGTCCAATTGGGATTTCAAAACAAAAAATTTCTTTCAAAAAAAAATGAAATGATCTCTCTTTCTCAAGATTCAACTTTGAGAAATTTTGATCCTCTCCTCTTTGAACTTGATAGCTCACAGAAATGTTTGTAGCTATCGTTCATATCAGAGATTAGGCCATCTTTTCTCTTTGATGAGTCCAATTGGGATTTCAAAAAAAAAAAAATTCTTTCAAAAAAAAAAATGAAATGATCTCTCTTTCTCAAAATTCAACTTTGAGAAATTTTGATCCTCTCCTCTTCGAACTTGATAGCTCACAGAAATGTTTGCAGCTATCGTTCATATCGGGGATTGGGCCATCTTTTCTCTTTGATGAGTCCAATTGAGATTTCAAAAAAAAAAAAAAAAGTTATAATTTCAAAAAAAAAAAAAGCAGTTCTCTCTTTTGAATTCAAATTTGAGAAACTTTGGTTTTTCCTTTTCGGATTTAGCGCTCGCAGAAATGTTGAGCCTTTGTTTGGATTGGAACACCATTCGCTCTCTTTGATGAGTTTATTAAAAATCTTTCAAAAAAGAGTTCAAAAAAAAAAAAAAAAAACACTAAGGTTCCACCAATTGCGTTCTTTGACCAAAGTGGATTTAAGAAAGGCCTTGTCCAGAGTGTGGAGACAGCTAGACTGTTCGAGGCAAGGGTCCTCAAAACGGGTTCATTAAGTAATCTTACCCTTACCTGGGGGCTGATCTATCTACTACGGTTTCATAAGATCAAATTGGGAATCTATGTGCACTTTTTTTTTTTAAAAAAAAAACCTTTCAAAAAAAATCTTCAAAAAAATAAAAATAAAAAACTTCTGTCACTTTTGAGTTCAGAATTGAGAAATCTTGGTTCCTTCCCTTTCGGATTTAGCGCTCACAGAAATGTTGAGCCTTTGTTCGGAATGGAACACCATTTGCTCTCTTTGATGAATTCAATCTTGACCCTTAGAAAAAAAAAGAAAAAAAACTTCCGTCACTTTTGAGTTCAGAATTGAGAAATCTTGGTTCCTTCCCTTTCGGATTTAGCGCTTGCAGAAATATTGAGCCTTTGTTCGAAATGGAACACCATTTGCTCTCTTGGATGAATTCAATCTTGACCCTTCAAAAAAAAAAAAAAGAAAAAACTTCCGTCATTACTGGATTCACATCCAAGAAATTCTAGTTCCTTCCCTTCTGGATTTAGCGCTCGCAGAAATGTTGAGCCTTTGTTCGGATTGGAACACCATTTGCTCTCCTTTATGAATCCAAATTTGACCTTTAAAAAAAATCACATCTCGTGTCCTTTCCAAGGATGCGATTTGCAATATTTGTGCCTAGCGGTGCTAGTACGCCCTTTTTCGGGTCTACTGTATTCACGACCGATACATTTGTATCTCCAACCTTATATCATTTTACCTTGAGTGAGCTTTGCTTCTCGGTAATTTGAATTAAGGTCTACAATTGCTTCTAGCAGTCACTGGTACACTCACCTTGAGCTTACCATACTTGCATTTTAGAACAATTGTATCCTCTATGGCTTTTCGCCTTCTTCATCTTGCTTGGGCTAGGCCATTTCCACTCAAGTGATTTGAAAAGATAAAACCATAGTTGTTCTCCATTTATGATCACCATATTCTTGTAATTACTAATGGATTTGATCTTGTTTCAGAAGTTTTCCAAAACTAACAATGGTAGCTTCATTAACCATCACTTTCGATGAGAACAAGTACCAGCTTATGCTTCAAGACAAGCAAAACAAGCATAAGCGCCCTGCCAGTTGCCGAAGCGGCATCTCCCTCGACAACACTCAAAACACCGGGTCAACCTTAACTCCCCGGATTATCGTCTTCGGGTCGCTGGGACCATTCCCACTCCCCGCAGAAGAAACTGTACCTGCCAAGAAGCAGAAAACCACCCCGCAACGTGTCACTACCATGGCACCAAGGGCGAATACAAAAAAGCCTGAAGCCCGTGCCGCTCCCACGAAGCCTCAACCCACAAGAAACAAGGTTTACCCCAAAACCTGGTCCCCGAGATCCTCACCAAAGCAACGGAGGTCCCGAATATCTGCAAAGCCAGCATAACTGGCCCCTCTCAAGGAGAACCAGTTCTACCCTCTCTCTTACATGAAAGAGGAGAAACCTACCCTCCGTCCAAAGAACAAACAAAATCATCATGAGCCGGCTTGCTCCTATAAGCCCAAAATCAAATCCTGCATCGTTAGGCCTCCGCAAAAACATGCTGAAGCCTGCACTCCTGCGAATCAACCCTTCATCTCAACAGGGGCCGAGCTCGCAAAATTCAAATCTTCATTGCGACAGGTAAAGGACCGCGACCAGATTTTGTCCTTGCCCAGCTTTAAAGAAAATAAGCTTGGCTACTGCGCACGGGGGACTACATCCTTCATCGCCAGAGCCCAGCCAGAGCTGACTGAAGCCCCAAATTGCTCGTCGTATGCGTCGCTGCACAGTATATCGACAAAAGAGACTTGAGAAACAAAGCACCCAGCGTTCTACTCTCCATGTCTCAAACAAATGGGTCGAAAAAGAAAGACCCGACCAAGTCGTTGCTGTTCATATGGTTGGCAAAACCAGAAAACGCCAGAAGTCAGCAACCAAAATCAGTGTTAGGCATCCAGTGACTCGCAGCATCTCTCGGACACGAGCACATCTGGAAGATTCATCCACTCCTCCAAGCGAAGGACACCGGAGTAACCACTCCTTAGATTCTCCATCCAGAAGAATGAGCCCCAGCTCAGTCACCAGGACGATTTCTTCGTTCGAATCCCGAGGGATGAACGTCTTGGGTGCAAGTTCTGAGCAGCCTCCACCACATGATGACATAACCGCACGCGTCCAACAGTTGGAACAAGGGCAACAGAGAATTGAGGCTCTGATGGAAAACCTCCTTCTCACTCTACAACGTCCACCACCTAACAATGAAGGCCCTCCGAATCATGAAGATGTTGAGGCCAATGCAGAAAACAACGAGTCACGCGCCCTTACCAAAAAGGACGTAGACGACATCCTCGCAAAAGCAAAAGAAGAGGATACATTGAAAGAACATGGGATCAAGCCACCCTACCCTCTATGGATGGACTCGGTTCCGTTCCCTGCAAAATTCAAACAACCTACTCTCTAGACATATACGGGGAAAGGTTCAGCCAGGCAGCATGTCATCCACTTTAAGATCCTGACAGGAGCTATTGCGGATCAAGATGCCCTCAAGATTCACCTCTTTGCAAGTACCCTGAAAGGTACAGCCTTTGATTGGTACTCCACTCTGCCGGAGAACTCCATCCAGAACTGGGCTATGCTGGAGACACGCTTCCTGACCCACTTCCAAGGTGAGGATCATCTTGTTACTATGGCTCAACTCTGCAGCCTAAAACAGGGAGAGAATGAGTCGACATATGACTTCATTCACAAATGGAAAGAAATAGCGTACAAATGCTCAGATGTACTGCCACAAGCATCGCTAGTCGACATCTGCCGTAACAATATAAAAGCAAGGATTCGCTCCATGATCATCGGCAACAAATCAAAGAACATGGGAGAACTCCTCGAAGCTTCCATGGAAGCTGAAATGGTGATCAAAGACCTCAACAGTCAGAAATCATCAAAGAAAGAGCCGACTGCCATTACGACCTCAAAACCAAAGAAAAAGGAGGTTCTCAATGTGCAAACTAAGTCAGCTCCTCAGCAGCCAAAGAAAACTGAGAACAAAGCTACAGGTAAAAGGCCTGAACTCTCCGATGCCTTCAAAGAACACGTAGAAAAGAAATATCTGTTCGATGAAGATGTTGAAGAAATCTTCGAGGCTCTCCTAGTAAATGGCAAACTCACTTTGCCGGAGCCCAAAAGACCGTAAGATGTTGGCAAAACCAATGACCCCCGGTATTGTCCATACCATCAGATGATCTCACATCCTCTCAATCAATGCTTCGTTGTGAGAGAGAAGATCAATGAGATGTGGAAAAACGGAGTTATAACCTTTGACAAAAATTATGGCTCCGCCTCTGTCAACATGGTGTCATGTGGGTAAGATTCAAAGTCACTGAAGAAGAAGATCACTACTTCATTCAAGGTGATAAAAATGGCTCAAGCATCCCAAGAGTTGGTTCCCCATCCAACACCAGATGGACAACCTATATGGGTGCATCCTGATCTCCTAGATGATGAAAATTGGGAGATCGTCAAAACAAAGCCGACCGCTCAGCAGCGAAGGCAAGCCAAGAGACAACTCTGCAAACTCAAACAACAGCAAAAGTGTCAACCAAAACAAGAAGTCCTTGAAAAAGCAGAAACCTCTTCCACTGCTTCACTAGGGGTGACGGAAGAATCCCTTCCCAAAGCTTCAAAGGCGGTAAGAAAATTCACCCTTGATGATTTCATACCACCTCTATACAAAAATGAAACTGCGCAGGGGGCATCATACTCTTGCAACTCGGTAGTTGGATTCTCCATGGATGGATACGAGTCCAGTGATACTGCTAGTGATATCGATGAGTGGGAAGAATCCCTTGAAACAGGAGAATACCTCTCCGATGAGGAATGGATTCCCGAGTCTCATCTTTTGCCAGTAATTTGGTATAACCCATTGCAGTCACAAGGATCCTGGTCCGATGAGGAAGAAGACCAAGAGGCTGAAAATGCTATCGATCCAGCACCAGCCAATGCTCTAGTGGAACCCAACATCGGTGAACCAGAAGGAGCAGATGACGAAGAAGATTTGGCTGCTATGCCTGATCTTGAAGAATATGCAAGAATCTTGCAACGTCTTGCCATAGAGCAGGAACAGGATCCCAGCAATGATCTTCGTCATGATCCAGAACCGGAAGTCCCTGAAAATCAATGGGAACTTTCTCCCTCAACTCCTAAAAATGGATAAAACAGTTGGATTGATGATCCTCTTACATTCGAGGATGAGTCCGATTCCCAACAGTCTACACTGGGGGCATCTCCTGTCAGAATAACCTGCAATACGATAGCTCAGGACGATAGTGCCTCTGAAGCTTCCGAAGACACGTACTCCCCAACCGGTAGTATATCTTCCGGAGCTACAGCTTCCCAGGTGACTTCCACTGAGATATCATCCTCTCAGCCCTCGTCTCCTGAAGCTGTGACATCGGAACTCAAGCCTCTCTCGATTGATCATCCTGAAGAAACTCCTGCTAATGAAATCTTCTTCAATGAAAACTCAGTCGATTGGTCCCAGATACTTGATCTCATAGACAATGTCTGGACAAATGAAGAAAGGTTGTCGGATGTTGTTCTGGACTTGTTCCTGAAAATTGCCCGTGCAACACAATCACTAAAGACGCCAACGCTGCTACAGAGACGTCTTCAGCAAATGACAAGGATCGACCCCTTGATCCGGAGAATGATCTTCCAAAAGAAGACCCTTTTCTAGAAGCTCTTGAAGTTGGTAGAGGTACCCGTTCTGGCCAGGTTTACCACAAAAATTACAACCAACATTCTTCTTCTTATGAAAATCCTTCGGGAAAGCAAGTTGTAAGCGCCCCAAGTGGCAACAATAATGAAAATGCAGGCCCGAAGGAGGCTTTCAAGTACGACTTGATTGAGCACTTCAAACACATATATGCACGTCTGCATATCCTTGACTTATTACGAATGTTTCCACAAACTTGTGATAGTCTCATTTCAGAATTACAGAGGTTGAATGTGGATGTCAACAAGTATGCCCCACAAGTCCTACAAATTAAAATGGACTATAAGGTCAAAAAATCAAATACTCCCTCGAAAGGAGAAAAGAAGAGAACTGAGGGATCAAGCAATGAATGCCTCTTGGTACAAAAAGCAGCAAGTGCAACAATTGCCTTCGACAAGGATGACCTCCTGCTAGGTGAGACAAAGCACAACCGACCATTGTACTTTACCGGGTATGTTAAAGAAATGCCAGTACACAGAGTTCAAATCGATCCAGGTTCTGCACTCAACCTCATTTCTACTTAGGCACTCGAAGAGCTGGGCATCCCACCTAGCAAGCTGAGTCACACGTCCGTATCCATCTTCGGATATGACGGGAGCGCTCAAAGGCCTATCGGTAAAATTAGGTTCAAATTGCAAATCGGTGATCTTATCTTCGAAGTCACCGTGTATGCAATAAGGACCCCTTCATGCTACAATATACTCCTTGGACGCCCTTGGATACATGAGAATGGTGTCGTCCCTTCAACTCTACATCAGTGCATCAAGTTCGTTGGCAACGATGGCTTGATACATCGAGTATTTGCAGACAAAAAGCCCTTCACAGACAAGGATGTCCATTTTGCAGATGCTCAGATGTATAAAGATGGAAAAGAAGAACAGGAGGAAAAAATAATTCATTTTGCCGACAATCTCCAGAAAGATAAAGGCAAGGCTCCTCAGCAATCATCAGAGGTAAACAAACTCTCCACCAAACTCGAAGTAAGCGGCCAAGCTCCCTTCGTCGTCTCCTTCAAATCTCCAAAGCCTTTGGTAATCACTACCAAAGTAAATAAGACAAAACAAAAGGCTGGGGGCAAGTTTACTGTCTCCTTTGTGCCTATTATGCATGACACAGACTCGGAATCAGAGCCAGAAGATGACACAGCATCAAGCCAAGCTGATACTCAGCAAGATTAGCCCGCTCTCACTCCATTGGAGACACTTGCTGACATAGAAGACCTTACGTCTGCTTCCTTTGTTATCCCGGCAACTTCGCCAAAAGAAAAAAACAATCTTCTTCCACAGATCGGGAGCATCTCCACTAAACTCTCAGCTTGAACCTTTCCAAAACGAAGGTATGCCTCAGCTATCCCTGTATAGTCCAATGGCACAAGCTATCATGAAGAAAATGGGCTACGACGCTCAGAATCCGACTGGTTTGAGAGGTGGCCATGGTATTCTCACACCACTGGAACCCACCCTGACGAAAAGTCAACCAGAAGATTGGAAAATCCACCTTCATAAAGGCAAGTCTTCATATGGGTTGGGGTATGATCTTACCGCTCCTATGAGACAGTTGACACCATGGCTGCAAAGTCGCTTTACTGACCAAGCCTCAACATCTCATGAAGACATTGATCTCCCTGGATATCTCTTTGAGGAGTCACTCATTAAGGATCCAAAAAGCTCCTCCAATTGGTATAATTTCTCTGATAATATAGAGGAATTGCCAAATGACACAGACGCGCTGTTTTCTGACCCAGAAAAACCATCGTCTCCAAAAGAAGTACCCTACTTCGACCCAGTTCCAGCAAATGATTGTGACCATCTCATTGCAAGTCTTGAGAAGGATACCGATCAAGAAGATCCATGGACAGAAACAGAGCCTCAGTCTGAAAATGCCTCTGGCACTCCAGAAGGTCTTGTTGAGTTGGAAGCCTCCGAAAATATTGTGGAGGAACCACCTTCAAACCTTCTGACAGAAGATCCTGTTCAAAAGATAGACTTGGGAACACTTGATAACCCATGTCCTGTATTCATACGCAAGAATATAAAGGATAATGAGTTACCCGAGTATATCTCTTTTCTTCGTGAATTCGTTGATTGCTTTGCATGGTCTTATGCTGAAATGCCTGCCTTAGATCCCAAAGTAGCAGTCCACAACCTCAACTTGCAAAAAGAAATCAAGCCTGTCAAACAAGGCCAAAGAAGATTCCGTCCCGACGTGATGGCCAAAATTGAACAAGAAGTTCAGAAACTCAAAAACGTTGGCTTCATCCGCGAAGAACAGCATCCTGAATGATTAGCCAACATCGTCCCTGTGACAAAGAAAAATGGGCAGATAAGGGTCTATATTGACTACAGAGACCTGAATAATGCATGCCCTAAAGATGAATTCCCGCTCTCCATACCAGAGGTGATGATTGACAATACTTATGGGTTCGAGCGAATGACATTCATGGATGGATTCTCTGGCTATAATCAGATAAAGATGCATCCTGAAGATGAAAGACATACGTCATTTCGGACACCATTCGGTGTGTACTGCTACACTGTCATGCCATTTCGTCTGAAAAATGCAGGTGCAACATATCAGAGGGCTATGATGAAAATATTCCAAGATATGCAGCACAAGACGGTCGAATGCTATGTTGACGACCTCGCCATCAAAAGCAGAAGAAAAGAAGACCATCTCGACGATTTTCGAGAAGTCTTCCTCCGACTTCGCAAACACAAATTGCAGATGAATCCACTAAAATGCTTCTTTGGTGTCTCATCGGGTAAGTTTCTAGGATTCATAGTACGGAAAGCTGGAATAGAACTTGACCCCACTAAAGTCAAGGCTATCCTGGAAATGCCATCTCCAAGAACCCTAAGAGAATTAAAAGGGCTTCAAGGAAGGTTGGCCTACATTCGACGGTTCATCTCAAATCTGTCAGGGAAGTGCCGTCCATTTTCTCGCTTGATGAAGAAAGGCGTGGACTTGTTCTGGGATGCCGAATGTGAAAATGCATTTCAAGACATCAAAGTATATCTCACCAAACCTCCAGTACTGGCTGCCCCCACAACTGGAAAACCATTTATCTTGTACACAAGAGCTCTCGACCACTCTTTGGGTGCTCTGCTTGCACAAGAAAACGACGACGGAAAAGAAGCTGCTTTATATTACCTTAACCGCATGTTGGTAGGTGCAGAGCATCGCTACTCCCTAGTCGAAAAAGAACGCCTTGCAGTGATATTCGCTGTACAAAAGTTACGCCACTACCTGCTGTCTAACACAGTTTACCTGATTTCGAGGATCAAACTCCTAAAGTCCTTGTCACAAAAGTAGGTTCTCTCAATTCCCGACTGGAAAAATGGTCCATCCTTCTATCACAATTTGATATTAGGTATGTACCACAAAAAGCAATCAAAGGCCATGCTCTAGCAGACTTCCTCGCAGAGCATCCATTGCCTAAATATTCTCCACTTAGGGATGATCTCCCAGACGAATTTGTCTACAATGTTGAAACTTCCTTATCAAATGCTTCCTGGGACATGTACTTTGACGGTGCAACCAGGACAAATGAAAAAGGAAAGCAAATATCGGGAATTGGCATCCTCTTTGTCAGTTCTGACAAATACATGATTCCACATGCCTTCTCGCTACTGGAACAATGTTCAAACAATGCAGCTGAGTACCAAGCCCTGATTATAGGATTGGAACTCGCCCTCGAATCCGGCATCACCATGCTGGAAGCTTTTGGAGACTCTCAACTGATCGTCAACCAGATAAATCAGAGATTTGAAGTCAGGAAGCCTGATCTGCTACCTTACTACAACAAGGCACAGTCACTTCGACAATAATTCAACATCTGTCACATCACCCACATCCTCAGAGGTGAAAACATCCATGCAGATGCCCTGGCTGGACTCGCCGCATCCATGGCAATCCAAGAAGGGGAAAACATGCAAGTCACAGTGTGTCAAAGAAGGATTCTCCCTCCTCTTAACACACATCAAGCAGTTGCTGAATGCCACCAAGTGGTTGGAAGTCGGATGTCCATCCTTAAATCTCCGATCGGCGACTGGAGAGATCCGTTCATTGATTACATCATGTTCGGAGTCTTACCTGAAGATCCAAAAGAGCGGGTAAGCATCCAAAGATGAGCCCCGAACTTTCATTTGGATATACCTTCAAAAGCACTTTACAGAAAATCCTTCAACGGAGTACTTCTATCTGCTTGTCACAACAAGAGGCTGAAGAAACTCTCAAAGAAGTACATTCTGGTCTTTGTGGAGCCCATCAGGCTGGTCCTAAGTTCTACAACCAGATAAAAAGACTAGGTTATTATTGGCTTACCATGGTAGCTGATGCAATGCAATTTGCCAAGCGCTGCCAAAAATGCCAAATTCGTGGAGATTATGTCCACATGCCTCCAGAATGGCTACATCCAACAGCAATCTCATGGCCTTTCGAAGCCTGGGGTATGGACATCATAGGTCCTATCTCTCCCCCATCAAGCAAAGGTCATCGCTTCATCTTCGTCGCTACGAATTATTTCTCCAAGTGGTCAGAAGCATTTGCACTCAGCGAAATGAAGACCTCATCAGTCCTTCAATTCTTGCGCACCAACATTATTTGTCGCTTCGGCATACCTAAAAGATTCGTCCATGATAACGGACCACAATTCCGGGATCACAGATTCTACAGGTTCTGCGACAAGTACAAAATCCAAAGTCGTCTTTCGACTCCATAAAATCCAGCAGCGAACGGACTAGCAGAAGCCTTCAACAAGACATCTGCAAAATTCTCAAGAAAATGGTCTCTAGTAGTAAAAGAGACTGGAGCGACAAACTACCAGAAGCTTTGTGGGCCATCGAACTACCGTACGAGGACCAACCCATAGCACACCATTCTCTTTGGTCTATGGATGCGAAGCTGTTGTGCCTTTGGAAGTACAAATTCCTTCCTTAAGGGTATCTCTGCAAAATGACATGACGCAAGAAAGCAATGTCAAATTGAGACTCCAAGAGCTGGATAATCTCGATGAAAGACGACTCGAAGCTCTACAAAGCATTGAGTTGTACCAAGCACGTATGGCAAGATCTTTCGACAAGAAGGTCAGGCAACATGCCTAGAAAAAGGGCGACTTGGTTCTTGCAGTAAAAAGACCCATAGTCTTTGCCCACAATTCCAAAGGCAAATTTGAACCAAAATGGGAAGGACCCTTCGTCATCGACAAAGTCTTCTCCAACGGCGCATACGCTCTTCTAAACTGATGGAACGCGCTCCGAGGCGCCGTGGGGCGGCTACCGGGGTCGGCGGAACGTGGGAGTCCGTCGGGTCCGGCCCTTTCGCGCCCTGGCGGGCCTGAAGCGTGCATCAACATTTCTTTTGTGTGGGTGTGCCAGATTTTCTATTTTACTTGGAATTGCAAGTGGTAATCCGGAGATCAACCTTCGCAAGTAAAAAGGAAATCAACTTCTTTCAAGTTTTCCATTGCGCATATATTTAAGAAAAGAGACATTTTCTTAGTTTGCCGTGAAAGGCGATTTTGTTTGGCATTTATAGCCGATTTTGGCGTTTATAGCCGATTTACAATTCTCATCAATAATGAAAAAGACAAGAGTTGTGATTTTTGTCTCTTTTAGAAAAATACAAACTACAATGAAAAGCAAGAAGAGGAAGATCTAACTTTTCAGGAGATTGTGGGGGACTCGTTCAGATTGACGGTCACAAGCCATGTGTGGGCTTCGCCGTCATCCATGCAGATGAGAACAGAGGATGCTCTTGATTCGCTTGGCTTGGCTATAACCTCAGATTTTTAGAGGACAAAGACCAAGAGGAGGTCCTATGTCCAATAAAAAGCTAAGTAGACGGGCTGAAAAGCCACGTCTAAGCCATTGGAGGCAGCGGGAGAAGGCAAGGACCTTGCGGGGGGGGGGGGGGGGGGTACCCCCCAAGGGACTTTTGTCACCTTGTAGTGGTGGCCGGTGCAGAACTTCAGCAGAGTTTTTCTCTCTTTTTTCTTTCTCTGGATACGAGCTCTGGATTCTTTCCGATCGATCGATCTCGATTTTCTTGATCCCCGATTTTCTGATCCTTTTCTCCCCTCCATTTCAATGGAATGCTCTCCTATTTATAGGCTTTTGGTAGCCATTTAGGAGGGTTTATGAGCCTTAATGGCTTTAATGGGAGGAGTTACAAGATTTATTTCTTGATTTTGTAACTCCTTTTTCCTTGAATCTGATTGGCCGATGGAGATTAAGGGCTTTTAATCACCTTAATTACCATAATGGGAGGAGTTTCATGGTTTAAATGCCATGAATCAATTGACTTGTAACTCCCAAATGCTTGCTTCTGATTGGGCCGTCCAAAGAAATGAATTAATGACTGCAATAAAGCTAGTCAATTAACCACATTAATTGGTCGCCGAGCAGTCGAAGAGTCGCGGGCCGTGCCGTGTCTTCTGGAATTCTTCTGGCGATGATCATCGATGGATCTTCATGCTGATCGACATCGGATGAACATGTAACTTCAGACATTGATAGCTAAGAGCGGGCCGGTGACATCTGTCTTGTCGATTTCTCGATCGGTCGGACAGAAAGAGCACTTTTTTTGGTCTACCGGTTGGCGATCTTGGAGCGATCAATGATGATTTTATGCTTTTGGAGGTTGACCCGTGATTTTGACGGATGTCGGAGGATATGAGTCAATTTCAAGCACTAAAAATCACATTTTCAGGAAACCACAGGGGCCAAAGTGCGCGAAACGCGAAAAAAGACGGAAAAACGGGTCACCGGCGGAAAATCCGGTGACCCGGACTTCCATGGTCGCCGGCGACCATGGGCCGGCGACCATGGGCCATGGTCGCAGGGGCCTGCGACCCTGGGGGAATTTTCCCCTTCGGAGCCCGTTTTGCGGTCGTTTTGAGGTCTTTTTCGTCGCCGTTTTCTTCTGTATTTTTCCTGAAATTTCTTCTCATTTATTGGCTTGATTTCCCTGTAGAAAACCTGATGAGAATCCTTGCGTTTTTAGAGTGCAAAGTTTCCAATTTTCCGGGAAAGCCGAAGACTTTGTCGCGTAAAGCTGCTGATTTTCCGCCAGAAGCTGAAACTTGGTCAAACGATGTCGGAATGACCTGAAATTTGAGGTGAAGCCTCCTGAGCAATAAATAAGACCAACCATAGGCTTTTGTTTGAGTTTTGAAGCCGTTTGGGGTCCCGTCGATGCTTCACTTGATTTTGCTGCGGGGAAAATGCCGAGCGTTGATATGTGGCCAAACGATGTCCGATTGACCTGAAATTTGACGGGGAGCCTATTGGAGTCATTTTGAGACGTTCCATGGGCTCCGTTTTGGATGTCATGGTCCCGGGTTGCTCCGCCGCCGGTAGGCTTGATTTTCTCTCGGAGCATCGAAACCTGGTCAAACGTTGTCAGAATGACCTGAAATTTGACGTGCAGCCTTTTGGAAGCATGTTGAAGCCACTCATGCACTTGGTTTGATGAGCGAAGGCTTCGGTGGTTCCCGCCGCCGGGAGGCTTGATTTTGCTGCTCGAGCATTGATGGAGGGTCAAACGTTGTCGGTTTGACTTGAAATTTGGCATGGAGCCCTTTTGGGACATGCTGGAGTCATCTGTAGGCTCTGATCGAAGTTTTGACGTCTCCGATGATGTCGCCGCCGGGAGCGCCATTTTAGCTGTCGGAGAAGCGAAGTTAGGCCAAATGATTCTGAAATGGCCCGAAACTTCATGTGTACTCTTCTCTTGGCTATCTTGAAGGATCTTGCAGTTTTTGTTTGATTCTGACAAGATTTGATTTTTTGGAGAAGTTGCATTGCCTATTTATGGCAGGTTGCGACTTCATGTAGCTTTCTTGATGTTGAAGAGGCAAAGTGACATTTTTGGTGTCAACAAATGCCCCCTCGAGGTACAGCGACGAGTTGCTTGACTTTTGTAGTCGATGTGCCTCGAAGAGATTTTTGAAGGAGAGCTTGTGTCTTGACCAAGAGTCTTTGAGCAATCCTTCCTTTGGTAGAGTAGCCTTTGAGCTTCCAGGGGAATTTTATGGTAATGAAAGGAATCAAATACCATCTCGAGGCAAAGTTTTGAAGATGACATCATGGATGTGGATTTGGGCTTTTGTTTTTGACCTTGTGACCTAACAAGCTGTATGTGGCAGGTTAGGGGGTCGGGTTTTGGTTTTGACCTTGTGACCCAACAAGCTGTATGTGGCAAGTTGGGGGATCATGATTTGGTTTTTGGTTTTGGTCTTGTGACCTAACAAGCTGTATGTGGCAAGTTAGGGGACCAGGATTTGGTTTTTGGTCACTCTTTGGGACTGTGTGGGTCCATTGGAGTGGTTTGGATTTTTGTGAAATGTCAATTTCAAGATTTTGGCTCAATTTGGTTTATGAGGCTGGATGGTTTGATTTTTGGAAGCTCATGGGGCTTGGAATTTTTTGTATGGTTCAATCAACTCAAAAGAGGCATAGAACCATTTTTGTATGCTCTTGGTAAGAGGGATTTTTTCCTGACTAAAAGCCCTTTTTTTTTTTTTTTTATTTTTTTTTTATAGTGCCTAGGTGGTCAAACCTGGCTCATATGGGCTAACCCATGGGACCTTAAGCTTTTTAGGATGGCTTAGATCTCATGTGGGGTCATTTTTGTAAAGAATATCTAAAGATATCTCATTTGGATAGAGAATATCTAAAAATATCTTTATGGGAGAGAATCTCTCATATTCCCTTAATTTGGGAGAGAATATCTCAAGGTATCTTTCTTTTTGGGAAAGAATCTCCAATCTCCTATTTTGTTGGAGAGAATCTCTCATTGATTGATTTTGGGAGAAAATCTCTCAAAGACATCTTTCTTTTTGGGAAAGAATCTTTCTAATTCCTTCTCTTTTGGTAAGGTTACTAATTAGTAACACTTACCTTCCTTCTTTGTTTCCTTCTTTGATTTGCTCTCTCCTATAAAAGCAAAGGAAGGTAGGATCTCTTGCTCTTATTGCTTTCTTTTGCAACAATCTCAAGAGAGCTCCAAGACCAAGAGTTTTTCTTCTTCAAGGATCTTCAAGCTTTTTCCTTCTTCTTCTCCATCAATGGCTTCAAGTAAGTTTTCTTTCTTTTTCTTTCAAGAAAACTCTATGTAGAGAATAGGATGGTAAAAAAGAAAGTTTCTCTTCTCTTTTCTTTTTCTTTCTTCTTCTTTTTTTTCTTTCTTTCTATTCTTCTTCTCTTTTTTTTTTCCACGTGATTTCTGTTTTTTTTTTTCACGTGTGTCTCTTTTTTTTTTTTTTTTTTGGGCCGTACGGACAGATCCGTACGGATCTGGTCCGTACGGCCACGTGGCCTGATTTTTTTTTTTTTTTTCTTTCTCCCTCTTTTTTTTTTTGAGAAAGTTTCTTCTCTTTTTTTTTTCTTTTCTTTTTGCTCATCATGATAATGCGTTTTTATGCAAATCTAGATGTTCATGCATGTACTTTTTGTAGATTGAGCATGATAGCATACCTGAAAATCTTTGCAAATTTGGGAATTTGGAGCTCGCAGCGATGTTGAGCCCTTCTTGATTTTGCGGAGATTTTGAGGTTTCGAAAGTTTGGAGTTTCGGAGCCCGCAGCAATGTTGAGCCCATCTTCAAACTTTCTATTTCCGTCGGAGTATTTCCTTTTTCTTTGGAATTGCCCCGGAGTCATGCCAAAATTTCGCCAGATTTTTGGTGGGACAAAGTGACCCCCTTTTTTTTTTTTTTTTTTTTTTTTAGCGAAATCCTGTCATTTTGATGACGATCTTTTTCTTTTCCAACCTTTGCAGGTGGTTCCTCCAGAGCGAACAAGGGTAAAGAGCCTGCTACAAGCAAACCTCGTCGATCTGCTAGATCTTCCAATGTGGCCGTTCAGCAAGCCTGGGAGAAGGTCCAGTTTGTTGAGAAGAACTTGGAAGAGTGCGATTCCCTCAATCCCGATGAGATGAGACAGCGATTGATCGCTCTCAAGGATGAGGAGTTCTATAAGATCATGGTAAGCAACCGTCCTTGGGTTATGGACGATCTGAGGGTTTTACCCAAGCCTACCTTCTTCTTTGGAGATGCAGTCCCTGACGACTTGACATACCAAAGGAGATGTTTTCAGTTCTCTTACACAGCAAATGGTGAGGAGAGAACTATTTCTACCCGGTCGTCTTTTGATCGGACCATCTCGATCCTGAGCCTTTCTCCCACGTGCCCTAAGAGGGAAGATCCTCCGAGCTGGGTGAAGAGGACCAGTGTGATCAAGACCGGGGTTTTTGTTGGTGGACCCTCCGGATATGCGGAGAAGCCACCTGTCCGTATGGACATGTTGATGCCAGCCAGCGGCTACCAGGGCTCTGATTATCCGTCGGTCGATTTGAGACCGGTGGGCCTTGGCGTTTTCAGCGGTGACGGCAGTACTTGGGTGAAGCCTTTTCGACTTCGTGGCCGTTTCAATGTTGACTCCGATTGGAAGTCATGGACTGACCACACCTTGCTGATTGGGGGCGCCGTTTTGAAGGAAGCCGGGATTTTTGACGCGGTCCACGCTTTTAGGGAGACCGTGACTTTTTCCGATGATGCCTTCATGGCTATGTTGGAGTCTTTCCTCCCTCAGACCAATACCTTCGTTGTCACGAACGGTGAGATTGGTTTTTCTCTGAAGGAGTTAAGTGCTATTACTGGATTGCCCATCCTTGGCAAACTCTACGAGGAGTTCATGCCGATTGACAGCGTCCTCGAGGAGCAGTCAGAAGAGTTCAGGCTCCTATACTTTCAGCTCGTCGCCTTCTATGATTTTTTGAAGGAGGGCTCGAAAGTAAGATCCAGCAGTTGGAAGAGTTGTGGCTCTTCGTTCCCTAACTTCTTCGACGGTGGAGAACCTTCTGATAGCATGACCCGGGAAGACAGGAAGAAGACTTCGGCCATGCAGGAAGAGTTGAAGGGTTTCTTCGCGAGCACAGATGCCATTTGTTCTGACATTACACTGCGGAGAGATCTTGCTGTTTACCTCACTTTTTGGCTGGGTGAGGCTATTTTTGCTGGTGGAGATGGGACGCACATCAGGCCGCATTGTATTTTTCCGGCTTGTCAGATGGCATTTCAAGAGCGGCTTGCTTTGGTGCCCGCTCTTTACTCCTACCTGTGTACCGAACTGCAGGCTGCTGCTTTCTTGGTTCGGCTTGGGCTCCCTATGAATAGGGTATTTTCAGCCCATATCTTTTATTCGTGGTTTGTATACCACTGTCCTGGCTTCCACCAGCTGGGTGCTGCACAGGATGATGATCCTCTAATGATTCGATTGGCTAAGGGAAAAGCCGTATCCGAATCACTTTTGTTTGCCCGCATGAGGATCCGACGATTCAGGGACGTCTAGATGGGGCAGTCTTCAGTTAAGCTTTCTCCGGAGTTGCGGAAGAAGGCTTTTGATTTTGGTGCCTCCCGAGACTCTACCAGAGCAGGGTCGGGAAGGCATTACTCTTTGACCAATGCAGAGAAGGAGTGGCTTTTCAGCATACGAGTCGGCATGATGGTGTACCGCAGACATCTTTTCGTCGACATCCAGCCGTATGTACCTTCTCGCTTTGTGCTTCAGTTGGGCTTCTCTCAAGGCGTTGTTGGAGCGCCTTCGAGTATGGTGAAGTGTTTTGGGGGTTTGCAGGATGGCAGAAATGCATGGGCTTTTTATAGTGCTGAAGACACTACTGCCACGATCTCTTATCCTGAGCTGTCGACTTTCCGAACTGCCGGCTTCACGAAGTGGTTCGCGGAGAGCTTTTTGGCATATCGGGGGCTTTCCAAGAAGGAGCTTGATGTAAAGCTATTTTCGGGGAAAGGTACTGGAAAGTCGGATGGCGTCCGGCGAGAGGAAGTTTGGGCCTTCCTTTCTGGAGAGAAGCACAAGATAGGCTTTCTCGGTGACCAGGGCGTCATTGATTCTGAAGCTGTTCGGGAAGTACCTGATGAGGCTTTGGAGCAGCTAGAACAGGAGGAAGCTGAACTCGATGCTTGGATGCAAGCGGCACAGAGACGAGCTTCCGTGGAGTCTACTGGCAAGAGCAGACCATCCAGTGAGGAGTCAAGTGAGAAACCTGACTCTGATAGTGGGGCGGGTTCTTCTAGGAAGCGAACCCGTAGAGGTAGGAAGAGGAGGAGGAGTCAGCGTCACACGGGGCGGGACGAAGACTCTCCTAATGTGGAAGTCCCTCTCACTGTCAATGAGGAGGTGCCAGGGGAAGCTGACGAACCTCCGGAGAAGAGGATTCGGGGAGAAGAGACCATCGGTGAAGGTATGATTCCTCCTTTTCCTTTTTCTGCTTCTTTCATGGGGCTTTCCATGTTCTGATTTGTTTTCTCACCCTGCTGCTGCTTTTTTTTTAGCAGAGGATGAAGACTTGCCGATGCCTGAGGTTCCGACCGATGAGGCGGTGATGGAGCCGGTTATGGCATCTGAAGAAGAACCGAGGGACTCTGGAATGATTCCAGAATCTCCAATTGGTATAACTTCTTTCGCTTTCTCTTTTTTTTTTTTGCCTGCGACTTGATTTGCTAACATTTTTCTTGTCAGCTGACTCGCCACAAGATTCCGATGACTTTGAACCATCAATGGACGCAAATGTTGATGATGCTTCCGATGAGTTCATGGAGGAAGAGAGTGTTCCGCCAGTCGTCGAAGAAGGTACTTTATAGTGATGACCCTGATGGTTTTTTTTTCTTTTTAACAGGATCATATTCATACCTTTTTGTGTTTCATTTGCAGGTTTTGAAGTGACAGAAGAGAGTCCATCGCTTTCTTCAGAACCAGAGCAAGGGATACCAGAGGTCGATCCGGAGGTAGAGACCAGTTCTGACATGATTGAGGAGATGCCTCGTGTTGAGATTCCCTCTCCAGTGGCTCCAAGTGAAAAGAGTTCTTTTGTTACTCTTCCAATGGGACATGACATGAGCAGCCGATCAGCGGAGAAGGGTGAATCTTCATCCAGTTCGTCTCTTCAATTTGCGAAGAAGGTGCTGGCTCGGGTTTTGAGTTCTTGGGTCAAGACTCTCCTTTCTGGACACTTGGAGGCAGGATTTGGCATGATCCCATATGTACAGGAGATTCTGACCGACACCGAAGAGGTTGGTCTGGATGTCACAGGTGCCAGGGCGATCGTTGATAGGATCATTGCACTGGGTGACAAGTGGTTTGAGACCATGGGTTTCCCTGACGACCAATTCTTCAAGGAGATGTTCTTGGACCCTACTGATAAGGCTAAGTCTGACCTGAATGAGGCTACACAAAGCAAGAAGCAGCTAGTTCGGGAGAAGAACAAGGAAGAGCTAGCCATCATCGGATTGAGGCATGACCTTAACGTCCTTGATAGGGAAGTTGAGGAGGCCAGGAAACGTCTTGAGCATTTGAAGGCACAAGTCGATGCGAAGTGGGCTGCTATAACAGAGGCTCGTGACAGGGAGAGTACTCTGATTCGCAGGGTTGCAGATGCCGGTCAAGTTCTCGAGAGGAGGACTCTAGAAAACGAACGATGGCAAACTGCTGGGGAAGAGCTTCCCGGTGTAAAAGAAGGGTTACGGCATTCGCCAGCATCTCATGGCAAGTTCCTGAAGAAGCGTGCCTTGGAAACTCTGACGGCTGAGGCCAAAAGTTTGCTTGAGGAGCTGAAGCTTTGGCTGGAGACCATTTTTGGCTGAGCTCCTGATTTTTTATAGCAGAAACCATTCTTCTTTTTTTTTGGTACCACATGTATTTTTTGGTACTTTTTTTTTTGTAGTGCTTGTGAACACTTTCTTTTTTTTTTTTTTGGTACCACATGTATTTTTTTGGTACTTTTCTTTTTTTTTTTTTGTAGTGCTTGTGAACACTTTCTATTTTTTTTTTTTTTTTGCTTTGGTACCACATGTATTTTTTTGGTACCCTTTTTTTTTTTGTGTTCCCTACGCTCACTCAAATCTTTTTGTGATGAAAGCAATTGCTAAATGGGATTTGATCAAAAGCTTTGTCATTTTGTGAAAATCTTTTGTCAAATAATTGTTTTGGCATGGGAGCCTGATTTTGGTTGTGGCGTGAAAGCCAATTTTGAGATGGCATGGAAGCCGAAATTTTATGGCGTAAAAGCCAAAATTTGGGTTGCATGGAAGCCAAAATTTTATAGCATAAAAGCCAAAATTTGGGTTGGCACGGAAGCCGGATTTTTGTGGCATTTACAGCCAGTTTGGTGGCATTGATAGCCAATTGGTGGCATTTATAGCCGGTTTGGTGGCAGTGATAGCCAATTTGTGGCATTTATAGCCGGTTTTGACATGAGAGTCAGGTTTTTTTTTTTTGTGTGGCATTTGTAGCCGAGTTTTTTGAAAACCAAGTTTTGTTTTATTGGCATGAAAGCCGATTTTGGCGTTTATAGCCGGGAATTTTTGTTTTGGCATTTATAGCCGGATTTTGGCATTTATAGCCGAGTTTTGGTTTTCAAAATGCAGGTATCGACTAAATGTCGCCTCCCCGCTGAATGGTCTTGCAAGTATCGATGGAATGTCGCTTCCTTGCTCATTCGGTTTTGCGAGTATTGATGGAATGTCACTTCCTCGCGGGTTAGGTTTTGCAAGTATCGATGGAATGTCGCTTCCTCGCGAATTGGGGTGCAAATATCGACTAAGCGTCGCTTCCCTGCTTTTCCCAAGACTTTTGGTTTTGCGGGTACTGACTTGATGTCGTTTCTCCGCGATTTTTGAAATTTGAGGTTTTCTCGAACCATTTGTAATTTTGGGTTGTGGATAGCAACTGGTATGTTGCATCTCCACGATTTTTGAAATTGGGTTGTGGATATCAACTGGTTTGTTGCTTCTCCACGGTTTTTGGATTTTGCAAGTATCGACGAAATGTCGCTTCCCTGCGATTTTGGGTGCAAGTATCGATGGAATGTCGCATCCTTGCTTTTTTTTCAAAATTTTTTGTTTTGAGGGTACTGACTTTGATGTCGTTTCCCCACGATTTTTGAAAAACCATTTTTTTTTTGTTTAAAGACACGAGGGTCGTAAATTTTGACCTAGAACCATTTGGCGGTAAAAGGTAAGGTGGACTAGGGTGGAAATCCCTGAATCTGGATTTTTGTTTCAAACCATGAATTTTGGTTCAAGGATCGAAAGTTTTGGTCAAGTCAGGGAGAGGCTCCTAAACTTGGATTTTTTTTTTGAACAATGAAACGATGAAAGTAAGCATTGTTTTTGAATCTCTAGAAATTTTGACATTTGATATGAAAATTCTAAAGAGAGTGGGTTTGACGAGCGAGTACCTGAGAACAGGTTTTGGCCATACAGGCATTGCTCTTACCCAGTTGGGTAAGTCTTCAAGGGTAGTACCGCTTCAAGAACTTGCCGTTGATAGGCAGCATACATCTATTGCCTTCCATGTTTAGGAGGGCATATGCGCCGTTGGAGAAGACCTTGTCGATGACGTAGGGTCCCTCCCATTTTGGTTCAAACTTGCCTTTGGACTTGTGAGCGAAGACCATTGGTCTTTTTACCGCAAGAACCAAGTCACCCTTTTTGTAGGCGCCTGACCTTTTTGTCAAAAGATCCTGCCATGCGTGCTTGGTAAAGTTCAATGCTTTGTCGAGCTTCGAGCCGTCTCTCGTCGAGATTGTCCAGCTCATGGAGTCGCAATTTGACATTGCTTTCTTGAGTCATGTCATTTTGTAGAGATACCCTCAGAGAAGGAATTTGTACCTCTAGGGGCACGACAGCTTCGCATCCATAGACCAGCGAGAATGGTGTGCTATGGGTTGGTCCTCGAACGGTGGTTCGATAGGCCCACAAAGCTTCAGACAGTTTGTCGCTCCAGTCTCTTTTGTGACTAGAGACCATTTTCTTGAGGATTTTGCAGAGTGTCTTGTTGAAGGTTTCTGCTAATCTGTTTGCTGCCGGATTATATGGAGTCGAAGGACAGCTTTGAATTTTGTATTTGTCGCAAAACCTGTAGAATCGATGATCCCGGAATTGTGGTCCGTTATCATGGACGAATCTTTTTGGTATGCCGAAACGACAAATGATGTTGGTGCGCAGGAACTGAAGAACTGATGAGGTCTTCATTTCGTTGAACGCAAATGCTTCTGACCACTTGGAGAAATAATCCGTTGCGGCGAAGATGAAGCGATGACCTTTGCTTGAAGGGGGAGAGATAGGACCTATGATGTCCATGCCCCATACTTCAAAAGGCCATGAGATTGCTGTAGGATGTAGCCATTCCGGAGGCATGTGAATGTAATCTCCATGAACTTGGCATAGCTGGCAGCGTTTGGCAAATTGCATTGCATCAGCAACCATGGTAGGCCAATAGTAACCTAACCTTTTTATCTTATCATAGAGCTTAGGACCTGCCTGATGGGCTCCACAAAGACCAGCATGAACTTCTTTAAGTGTTTCTTCGGCCTCTTGTCGTGACAAACAGCGTAGAAGTACTCCGTTGAAGGATTTCCTGTAGAGGATTTTTGAAGGAATATCCAAATGAAAGTTTGGGGCTCGCCTTTGTATGCTTACCCGTTCTTTTGGATCTTCAGGTAGGATTCCGAACATAGTGTAATCAATGAACGGATCCCTCCAGTCGCCGATTGAAGTTTGAAGGATAGAGATCCGACTTCCAACCACTCGGTGGCATTCAGCAACTGCTTGGTGTGTGTTAAGAGGAGGGAGGATCCTTCTCTCGCACACTGTAATTTGCATGTTTTCCCCTTCCTGGATCGCCATTGATGCGGCAAGTCCGGCCAGGGCATCTGCACGGATGTTTTCACCTCTACGAATGTGGGTGATGTTGCAGATGTCAAACTTTTGCAGAAGCGATTGTGCCTTGTTGTAATAAGGCAGCAGATCGGGCTTCCTGACTTCATATTTCTGATTCATCTGGTTGACGATCAGTTGAGAGTCTCCAAAGACTTCCAGCATAGTGATACCGGATTTGATGGCGAGTTCCAATCCTAGGATCAGAGCTTGGTATTCAGCTGCATTGTTTGTGCATGGTTCTAGTTGCGAGAAAGCGTGTGGAATCATGTGTTTGTCAGGGCTAACAAAGAGGATGCCAACTCCTGAGATCAGCTTTCTTTTTTCATTTGTCCTGGTTGCACCGTCAAAGTACATATCCCAGGAGGCATTTGGTGAGGAAGTCTCCACGTTGTAGACAGGTTCGTCTGGGAGATCATCTCTGAGTGGAGAATCTTTAGGCAATGGATGCTCTGCGAGGAAATCTGCTAGAGCTTGGCCTTTGATTGCTTTTTGTGGCACATACCTAATATCAAATTGTGATAGAAGGATGGACCATTTTGCCAGTCGGGCATTGAGAGAACCTGCCTTTGTGACAAGAACCTTCAAGAGGTTGATCCTTGAGACGAGGTAGACTGTGTTGGAAAGCAAGTAGTGACGTAGCTTTTGTACGGCGAACATCACTGCAAGGCATTCTTTTTCGACTGGAGAGTAGCGATGCTCTGCACCTACTAGCATGCGGCTGAGGTAGTATAGAGCAGCTTCTTTTCCCTCACCATTCTCTTGTGCAAGCAGAGCGCCTACAGAATGATCAAGAGCTCTTGTGTACAAGATGAATGGTTTTCCCGTGGCAGGGGCAGCTAACACTGGAGGTTTGGTCAGGTATGACTTGATATCTTGAAATGCGGCTTCGCAGTCGGCATCCCAGACAAAGTCTACACCTTTTTTCATTAATCGAGAGAATGGACGGCATTTCCCCGAAAGATTGGAGATGAACCGTCTGATGTAGGCCAATCTCCCTTGGAGCCCTTTTAGTTCTCTCAAGGTTCTTGGAGAGGGCATTTCTAGAATAGCCTTGACTTTTTTGGGGTCAAGTTCTATTCCAGCTTTCCGAACAAGGAATCCGAGAAACTTACCCGACGAGACGCCGAAGAAGCATTTTAGAGGATTCATCCGCAGTTTGTGTTTGCGAAGTCGGAGGAAGACTTCCCGAAGATCTTTGAGATGGTCTTCTTTTCTTCTGCTTTTGACGGCGAGGTCATCAACGTAACATTCGACCGTCTTGTGCTGCATATCTTGGAATATTTTCATCATAGCCCTCTGATATGTGGCACCAGCATTTTTCAGACCAAATGGCATGACAGTGTAGCAATACACGCCAAACGGAGTCCGAAATGAAGTGTGTTTTTCATCCTCGGGATGCATCTTTATCTGATTGTAACCAGAGAAGCCATCCATGAATGTCATTCGCTCGAATCCGCAGGTATTGTCAATCATCACCTCCGGTATGGGGAGCGGGAATTCATCTTTAGGACAAGCGCCATTCAAGTCTCTATAGTCAATACAGACTCTGATCTGCCCAGTTTTCTTTGTCACGGGGACAATATTGGCCAACCACTCTGGATGTTGTTCCTCACGGATGAAGCCAACGCTTCTGAGTTTTTGAACTTCTTGTTCAATTTTATCCATCACATCTGGACGGAATCTTCTTTGGCCTTGTTTGACAGGCTTGATTTCTTCTTGAAGATTGAGTTTGTGGACTGCTACTTTGGGGTCTAAACCAGGCATTTCAGCATAGGACCATGCAAAGCAATCAACGAACTCACGAAGAAAAGCGATATACTCATGTAACTCATCATCCTTTATATTCTTGCTTATGAATACAGGACGTGTGTTATCAGGTGTTCCCAAGTTTATCTTTTCAACAGGATCTTCTGTCGGAAGGTTCGAAGGTGGTTCCTCCACAATATTTTCGGAGGCTTCCAACTCAACGAAACCTTCTGGAGTTTCAACTGCATTACCAGACCAAGGCTCTGTTCCTTTCCATGGATTTTCTTGATTGGTGATCTCCTCAAGGCTTGCTATGAAATAGTCCCAATCGCCTGTTGAGTCTGGTATTTCTTTTGGAGACGAGGGTTCTTCTGGGTCAGAATAGCACAAGTCTGTATCATCGGGCGATTCCTCTTCATCATCAGAGAAATCGTACCAATTGGATGAGCTTCTTGGATCTTTGTCAGGTAACTCTTTAAAGAGATATCCAGGGAGATCGATGTCTTCATGGACTTGAGATGTTGAGGCTTGGTCGGTAAAACGACTTTTAAGCTTTTGTGTCAACTGTCTCAGAGGAGTATCAGGATCATATCCTAACCCATATGAAGACTTTTCTACATGACCGTAGAGTCTCCAATCTTCCAGCTGGCTTTTGGTCAAGGCGGGCTCCAATGGCGTGAGAATACCGCGTCTTTCTCCCAAACCGACCGGGTTTTGAGCGTCATAGCCCATTTTCTTCATAATTGCTTGTGCCACAGGACTATATAGAGATAGCCGAGGCATACCTTCATTTTGGAAAGGTTCCAGCATGGAGTTTGATGAAGAAGCGTCCGATCTATGGAAGAAGATCGGCCTTTGCTTTGGTGATGTTGCCGGAACAACAAAGGTAGCAGACGTAGGATCTTCTACATCAGCAAGTGTCTCCATCGGAGTGAGAGCAGGCTGAACTTGCTGAGTGTCAGCTTGGCTTGACGATGCATCGTCTTCTGGCTCTGAGTCCGAGTCTGTGTCTTGCATGATAGACACGAGAGAAACAACAAATTTGCCCCCAGACTTTTGTTTCGCCTTCTTCACTTTAGTCGTGATGACCAAAGGTTTTGAAGATTTGAGGGAGATAACGAAGGGAGATTGACTACTCTCTTCTAATTTGCCGGAGGGTTTGTTTTCTTCCGGTGATTTTTGAGGAGCCTTGCCTTTATCTTTCTGGAGATTTTCAGCAGGGGGTGCTATTTCCTCTTCTTCTTTTTCGCCTTCATACATTTGGGAGTCTGCGAAGTGGACTTCTTTACCTTTGAAGGGTTTCCTGTCCGCAAAGACTCGATGTACCATGCCGTCGTCGCCGACGAACTTGATGCATTGATGTAGAGTTGAAGGAACAACACCATTCTCGTGTATCCAAGGACGTCCGAGAAGGATGTTGTAGCATGAGGGGGTTTTTATTGCATACACAGTGACCTCAGAGATAAGATCACCGATTTGCAATTTGAACCTGATTTTGCCGATAGGCCTTTGAGTGCTCCCATCGTATCCAAAGATAGATACAGATGTGTGGCTTAGCTTGCTGGGTGGGATGCCCAACTCTTCAAGAGCCGAAGTGGAGATAAGGTTGAGTGCAGAACCTGGGTCGATCTGAACTCTATGTATCGGCATTTCTTTGATGTACCCTGTGAAGTACAGGGGTCGGTTGTGCCTTGCTTCGCCAAGTAGGAGGTCTTCCTTAGTGAAGGCGATGGTTGCACTGGCTGCCTTTTGAACCGAGAGGCATTGGATGCATGATCCCTCAGTTTTCTTTTCTCCCTTTGAGGAAGTTTCAGAGTTTTTGACCCGGTAGTCCATTTCAATTTGGAGGACTTGCGGGGCATGTTTGTCGACATCCTCATTCAGTTTTTGTAATTCTGAGATGAGATTATCACGAGTGCGTGGAGACATTCGTAATAAATCCAGGATGTGAAGACGTGCAGGTATGTGTTTGAAGTGCTCAACCAAGTCATACTTGAAAGCCTCCTTAGGGCCTGCATGTTCATCATTGTTGCCACTGGGGGCGCTTACAACATCTTTTCCCGAAGGATTTACATAAGTAAAGGAAGATTGGTTGTAATTTTTGTGGTAGTCCTGGCCCGAACGGGTGCCTCTACCAACTTCGAGAGCTTCTTGAGAAGGATCTTCGTTCGGAAGATTGTCTTCAGGATCAAGAGGCTGTCGTTTTTCATCTACTGGGGATGTATCTGCAGCAGAGTTGCCATCCTCAGTGATTGTGTTGCACGGAGCATTTTCCGGGAGCAAGTCCTGAACAGCATCCAGCAGCTTTTCTTCTTCGTTGACCCATCCATCACCCCAAGTTGGGTTTTCTTCATGATGATGAGTCGGGAAGAATGTGTATCCTGAAGTCACAGTCTCAGGAGAAGAAACCTGAGAGGGTGTCATCTCTGTGAAAGTCACGTGAGACGAGGTAGCTCCAGAGGATACATTGCTAGGCGTTGTCAGAGTATAGGTAATCTCATCAGACGACGCTTCAGAAGAGCTATAGTCCTGATATATTACATTACAGGAAGCTCTAATAGGAGATGTTGCCTGCTCGGAGTCAGACTCATCCTCGGATGTAAGAGGATCGTCAATCCAGCAATGTTCTCCATTTTCAGGAGTTAAGGGTGGATGTACCTGATTATCTTCAGGGACTTCAGGCTCTGGGTTGCGAGGAGGCTCGTTAACACGATCTTGCTCTTGTTCTAGAGCGAGACGCTGCAAGATCCTTGCATATTCTTCAAGATCAGGCATGGGAGCCAGATCCTCTTCTTCGTCTTCTCCGTGTGGCTCAACATAGTTGATTTCCACTGGAGCAATGACAGGTGCTGGGTTAACAGCATCTTCTTGTGCAGCCTCTTGGTCTTCTTCATCATCAGACCAGGATCCTTGTGGTTGCAAGGGGTTATACCAGATTACTGGCATAAGGTGAGTTTCAGGAACCCATTCTTCATCGGAGAGATATTCTCCTGTTTCAAGAGATTCCTCCCACTCATCGGTGTAGTTGGGCTCGAATCCATCGTCGGTGTCGCTGGACTCGTATCCATCAATGGAGAATCCAACTACCGAGTTGCAAGAGTATAATGCCCCCTGCATGGCTTCTTTTTTGAATTGAGGTGGCATGAAATCACTGAGAGTGAAGTTTCTTACCGCCTTTGAAGTCTCTGGAGGGGACGTTTCTGTTGCCCCGAGTGAAGTGGTAGAGGAGGCCTCTGCCTTTTCATGGACTTCTTGTTTTGGCTGGGTCTTCTCTTGCCGTTTGAGCCTGAGGAGATGTTTCCTAGCCTGCCTTCGCTGCTGAGCGGTCGGCTTTGTTTTGACGATCTCCCAATTTTCATCTTCCAGGAGATCGGGATGTACCCATATGGGTTGTCCGTCTGGTGTCGGGCAAGGAACCAACACTTCGGACGTTTGAATTCTTTTTATCACCTTGAAGGAAGTAGTGATCTTCTTCTTCGGTGATTTTGGTGTTTGTCCACGTGACACCATGTTGACGGAGGCGGGGCCATAATTTTTGTCAAAGGTGATGACTCCGTTTTTCCACATCTCGTTTATCTTCTCTCTCACAACAAAGCATTGATTGAGAGGATGCGAGACCATCTGGTGGTATGGACAGTACCGAGGATCATTGGTTTTGCCAACGTCTCCAGGTCTTTTGGGCTCTAGCAAAATGAGTTTGCCATTTGCTAGGAGAGCCTCAAAGATTTCTTCGACGTCTTCATCGAACGGATATTTCTTTTCTACTCGCTTTTTGAAGGCATCAGAGAGTTCAGGTCTCTTACCTGCAGCTCTATTTTCAGCTTTCTTTGGTTACTGAGGAGCTGACTTGGTTTGCACATTAAGGACCTCTTTCTTCTTTGGTTTAGAGGTTGCAATGGCGGTTGGCTCTTTTCTTGATGACTTCTGAC
Source organism: Umbellularia californica (assembly GCA_028538565.1). Classification (NCBI taxonomy): domain Eukaryota; kingdom Viridiplantae; phylum Streptophyta; class Magnoliopsida; order Laurales; family Lauraceae; genus Umbellularia; species Umbellularia californica. The sequence continues at coordinate 39,374,212 of JAPQWN010000002.1, forward strand.
TGTTGAGGTCTTTGATCACCATTTCAGCTTCCATGGAAGCTTCGAGGAGTTCCCCCAGGTTCTTTGATTTATTGCCGATGATCATGGAGCGGATTTTAGCTCTCATGTTGTTTCGGCAGATGTCGACTAGCGACGCTTGTGGCAATACATCTGAACATTTGTACGCCATTGCTTTCCACTTGTGAATGAAGTCATAAGTTGACTCATTCTCTCCCTGTTTTAGGCTGCAGAGCTGAGCCATAGTAACAGGATGATCCTCACCTTGGAAGTGGGTCAGGAAGCATGTCTCCAGCATAGCCCAGTTCTGAATGGAGTTCTCCGGAAGAGTGGAGTACCAATCGAAGGCCGTACCTTTTAGGGTACTTGCAAAGAGGCGAATCTTGAGTGCGTCTTGATCCGCGATAGCTCCCGTCAAGATCTTGAAGTGGATGACGTGCTGTCTGGCCGATCCTTTCCCCGTATATGTTTGGAGAGTAGGATGCTTGAATTTTGTGGGGAACGGGACCGAGTCCATCCATAAAGGATATGGTGGCTTGATCCCATGCTCTTTGAGTATATCCTCTTCTTTAGCTTTGGCGAGGATACTGTCTACGTCCTTTTTGGTAAGGGCGCGTGACTCATTTTCTTCTCCATTTCCCTCGTTATTGCTATGATTCGGAGGAGGCTCATTGTTCACCTGATTTTGGACGACAAGGAGATCGTTTTCCATCAGAGTTTCAATCCTCTGCTGGCCTTGTTCCAACTGCTGGATGCGTGTGAGCGCATCATCTCGAGGTGGATTCTGAGGTGGCGGCTCAGAACTTGTAGCCAAGACGTTCATCCCTCGGGATTCGAACGAAGAAATCGTTCTGGTGACCGAGCTGGGGCTCATTCTTTTTGATGAAGAGCTTGATGAAGGATTACTCTCCCGTCCTTGGCTGGAAGGGGCAGGAGATTCTTCGGGATGTCTTTGTGTCCTGGTGACGCTACGGGTCACCGGACGTCGGACATGGATTTTTTATGCTGACCTTTGGCGTCTTCTGGTTTTTCCAACCATATGGACGGCAGCAACTTGGTCGGGTCTTTCTTTTTCGACCCATTTGTGGGAGACTTGAAGTGTAGGAGGCTGGGTCCGTTGCTTCTCTAGTCTCTTTTGTCGATATGAAGCACGGCGGCGTGCTCGACGAGCGATTTGAGCTTCAGTCAGCTCTGGCTGGGCTCTGACGATGAAGGATGTGCTCCCTCGGGCGCAGCAGCCGAGCCTGTCTTCTTTGTAGCTAGGCAAGGACAGGATCCGGACCCGGTCCTTTGCCTGTTGCAGCGAAGCTTTAAACCTTTCGAGTTCGGCCCCTGTAGAGATGAAGGGTCGAACTGAAGGAGTGTAGGCCTTGGCAGGTGCTTGTAGAGGCCTGGTGATGCGTGATCTGATTTTGGGCCTGTAGGAACAAGCCGACTCATGCTGGGTTGACTTGGGAGTCAGGTTGGAGATGGGTCTCTCCTCTTTCATGTAGGCAAGAGGGTAGAACTGGTTTTCTTTGAGTGGGGCCAGGTATGCTGGCTTGGTGGAAATTTGAGACCTTCTTTGTTTTGGGGAAGGTCTTGGAGACCAAGTCTTGGGATAGACCTGGTTGTTTGTGGGTCGAGGCTTTGCGGGGGTGCCGCGGGCTTCGGGCTTTTGGGCGCTCGCCTTTGGTGTCACGGGAGTGACACGTTGAGAGGCGATCTTCTGCTTTTTAGCAGGCGCAGCTTGTTCTTCGGGAAGTGGGAATGGTCCCAGCGTCCCAAAGAAGATAGTCCGGGGAGTCGAGGTCGACCCGGAGTTCAGAGAGTTGCCGAGGGAGTTAACGCTTCGGCAGCTGACAGGGCACTTATGAGTGCGCGCGCTTTGCTTCTGTTGAAGCATGAGTTGGTGCTTGTTCTCATCGAAGATAATGGTTAAGGCTGCCATTGTTAGTTTCGAAAAAAGTTCTGAAACAAGACCACATCCATTAGTAATCACAAGAATATAATGATCATAAATGGGAATTCCTATGGTTGTCTTTTCAAATCGCTTAAGGGATATGACCCAAGCGACATGAAGAAGGCAAAAAGCCATAGATGGTACAATTGTTCTGACAGCAAGTATGGTGAGCCCAGAATGAGCGTTCCAGTGACTGCTAGAAGCAATTGTAAACCTAAATTCGACTTATCGAGAAGCAGGGCTTGCTCGAGATAAGAAGAATATAAGGTAGGAGTTACAAATGTGCCGGTCACAGATACAGTAGACCCTGAAAGGGCGTACCAGTACTGCTATGCACAAATGTTGGAGATCGCATCCATGAGATGGGATTCTTTGTTTTGAAAGGTCAGAAATGGATTCATCAAAGAGAGCAGGTGGCATTCCGATTCAAATACGGGCTCAACGATTTCCGCGAACACCAGTACCCAGAAGGGAAGGAACCACAATTTCTCGGATCTGAATCTAAAATGACGAGAGTTTTTTTTTTTTTGAAATGTCAAGATTGGTTCCATCAAGGAAAGCAAATGGTATTCCAATCTGAATACGGTCTCGGCGATTTCCGCGAGCGCCAGTGCTCAGAAAAGAAGAAACCAAAATTTCTCAGATCTGAAATCAAAAGTGACGAGTTTTTGGAGATTTTTTTTTTGAAATGATTTTTTTTATTTTATTATTTTTATTTTTTTTTATATATATTTTTTTAAAAAATATATTTTTATTTATTTTTTTTATTTTAATTTTTATTTTTTGAAAAATTTTGTTTTTTTTTTAAGATTTTTTTTTTGAAAATCTTTTTTTTTATTTTTTTTATTTTTTTTATTTTTTTTTTTAGATTTTTTTTTTTTGAAAATCTTTTTTTATTTTTTTTTTATTTTGATTTAAATTTTTAAAGATTTAAAGACGAGAGAGTACACATAGGCCTCCTAACCCGGTCTTATGAAACCTCAATTGATAGAATTGCCCCCAGGTAAGGGTAGGATTACTTAATGAACCCGTTTGGAGGACCCTTGCCTAGAACAGTCAAGCTGTCTCCACACTCTGGACAAGGCTTTTCTTGAATCAATCGTGATCAAAGAACGCAATTGGTTTAACCTTAGTGGTCTATGTCCTTTTTTTTATAAAAATCCCAAATAGACTCATCGAAGAGAAACGATGGCCCAAAACCTTAGTCGAACGGGCTCAACATTTCTGCAAGCACCAAAGAACGATAGGATAGGATCAAAGTTTCTCAATTTTGAATCCAAACTAAGAAAGCTGATTTTTTATTTATTTATTTTTTTTTTTGAAATCTCTAATGAACTCATCGAAGAGAAACGATGGTCCAAAACCTTAGTCGAACGGGCTCAACATTTCTGCAAGCACCAAAGAACGATAGGATAGAATCAAGGTTTCTCAATTTTGAATCCAAACTAAGAAAACTGATTTTTTTTTATATTTTTTTTTTTTGAAATCTCTAATGAACTCATCGAAGAGAAACGATGGTCCAAAACCTTAGTCGAACGGGCTCAACATTTCTGCAAGCACCAAAGAACGATAGGATAGGATCAAAGTTTCTCAATTTTGAATTCAAACTAAGAAAACTGATTTTTTTTTTTTTTTTTTTTGAAATCTCTAATGAACTCATCGAAGAGAAACGATGGTCCAAAACCTTAGTCGAACGGGCTCAACATTTCTGCAAGCACCAAAGAACGATAGGATAGGATCAAAGTTTCTCAATTTTGAATTCAAACTAAGAAAACCAAATTTTTTTTTTAAAAAAAAGAGAAAGAATGGAAACAAACTTAAAGAAGTAGAAATTTCCAAAAAATCCCATCTCATTTTTTTTGGGTGCAAAATCCAACATAGGCCACCAGCTAGAAGGTAGCCAAGGAATCTGGAGAAGAAGTATAAGCATAGAGCAAAAATATGGTATGCAAATATTTCATTTCCAAGCACCGTGTTCTCAAATGAACGAGTCCCACCGGGTGTGCCAGCTTGATGGAACGCGCTCCGAGGCGCCGTGGGGCGGCGGAACGTGGGAGTCCGTCGGGTCCGGCCCTTTCGCGCCCTGGCGGGCCTGAAGCGTGCAACAACATTTCTTTTGTGTGGGTGTGCCAGATTTTCTATTTTACTTGGAATTGCAAGTGGTAATCCGGAGATCAACCTTCGCAAGTAAAAAGGAAATCAACTTCTTTCAAGTTTTCCATTGCGCATATATTTAAGAAAAGAGACATTTTCTTAGTTTGCCGTGAAAGGCGATTTTGTTTGGCATTTATAGCCGATTTTGGCGTTTATAGCCGATTTACAATTCTCATCAATAATGAAAAAGACAAGAGTTGTGATTTTTGTCTCTTTTAGAAAAATACAAACTACAATGAAAAGCAAGAAGAGGAAGATCTAACTTTTCAGGAGATTGTGGGGGACTCGTTCAGATTGACGGTCGCAAGCCATGTGTGGGCTTCGCCGTCATCCATGCAGATGAGAACAGAGGATGCTCTTGATTCGCTTGGCTTGGCTATAACCTCAGATTTTTAGAGGACAAAGACCAAGAGGAGGTCCTATGTCCAATAAAAAGCTAAGTAGACGGGCTGAAAAGCCACGTTTAAGCCATTGGAGGCAGCGGGAGAAGGCAAGGACCTTGGGGGGGGTACCCCCCAAGGGACTTTTGTCACCTTGTAGTGGTGGCCGGTGCAGAACTTCAGCAGAGTTTTTCTCTCTTTTTTTTTTCTCTGGATACGAGCTCTGGATTCTTTCCGATCGATCGATCTCGATTTTCTTGATCCCCGATTTTCTGATCCTTTTCTCCCCTCCATTTCAATGGAATGCTCTCCTATTTATAGGCTTTTGGTAGCCATTTAGGAGGGTTTATGAGCCTTAATGGCTTTAATGGGAGGAGTTACAAGATTTATTTCTTGATTTTGTAACTCCTTTTTCCTTGAATCTGATTGGCCGATGGAGATTAAGGGCTTTTAATCACCTTAATTACCATAATGGGAGGAGTTTCATGGTTTAAATGCCATGAATCAATTGACTTGTAACTCCCAAATGCTTGCTTCTGATTGGGCCGTCCAAAGAAATGAATTAATGACTGCAATAAAGCTAGTCAATTAACCACATTAATTGGTCGCCGAGCAGTCGAAGAGTCGCGGGCCGTGCCGTGTCTTCTGGAATTCTTCTGGCGATGATCATCGATGGATCTTCATGCTGATCGACATCGGATGAACATGTAACTTCAGACATTGATAGCTAAGAGCGGGCCGGTGACATCTGTCTTGTCGATTTCTCGATCGGTCGGACAGAAAGAGCACTTTTTTTGGTCGACCGGTTGGCGATCTTGGAGCGATCAATGATGATTTTATGCTTTTGGAGGTTGACCCGTGATTTTGACGGATGTCGGAGGATATGAGTCAATTTCAAGCACTAAAAATCACATTTTCAGGAAACCACAGGGGCCAAAGTGCGCGAAACGCGAAAAAAGACGGAAAAACGGGTCACCGGCGGAAAATCCGGTGACCCGGACTTCCATGGTCGCCGGCGACCATGGGCCATGGTCGCAGGGGCCTGCGACCCTGGGGGAATTTTCCCCTTCGGAGCCCGTTTTGCGGTCGTTTTGAGGTCTTTTTCGTCGCCGTTTTCTTCTGTATTTTTCCTGACATTTCTTCTCATTTATTGGCTTGATTTCCCTGTAGAAAACCTGATGAGAATCCTTGCGTTTTTAGAGTGCAAAGTTTCCAATTTTCCGGGAAAGCCGAAGACTTTGTCGCGTAAAGCTGCTGATTTTCCGCCAGAAGCTGAAACTTGGTCAAACGATGTCGGAATGACCTGAAATTTGAGGTGAAGCCTCCTGAGTAATAAATAAGACCAACCATAGGCTTTTGTTTGAGTTTTGAAGCCGTTTGGGGTCCCGTCGATGCTTCACTTGATTTTGCTGCGGGGAAAATGCCGAGCGTTGATATGTGGCCAAACGATGTCCGATTGACCTGAAATTTGACGGGGAGCCTATTGGAGTCATTTTGAGACGTTCCATGGGCTCTGTTTTGGATGTCATGGTCCCGGGTTGCTCCGCCGCCGGTAGGCTTGATTTTCTCTCGGAGCATCGAAACCTGGTCAAACGTTGTCAGAATGACCTGAAATTTGACGTGCAGCCTTTTGGAAGCATGTTGAAGCCACTCATGCACTTGGTTTGATGAGCGAAGGCTTCGGTGGTTCCCGCCGCCGGGAGGCTTGATTTTGCTGCTCGAGCATTGATGGAGGGTCAAACGTTGTCAGTTTGACTTGAAATTTGGCATGGAGCCCTTTTGGGACATGCTGGAGTCATCTGTAGGCTCTGATCGAAGTTTTGACGTCTCCGATGATGTCGCCGCCGGGAGCGCCATTTTAGCTGTCGGAGAAGCGAAGTTAGGCCAAATGATTCTGAAATGGCCCGAAACTTCATGTGTACTCTTCTCTTGGCTATCTTGAAGGATCTTGCAGTTTTTGTTTGATTCTGACAAGATTTGATTTTTTGGAGAAGTTGCATTGCCTATTTATGGCAGGTTGCGACTTCATGTAGCTTTCTTGATGTTGAAGAGGCAAAGTGACATTTTGGTGTCAACATAAACATGGAAGGAGATAGATGTATGCTGCCCATCAACGGCAAGTTCTTGAAGTGGTACTACCCTTTAAGACTTCCTCAAACGGGTCAGAGCGATATCTACACGGCCAAAGCCTATTTCCAAGGTACTTGCTCGTCAAACCCATCCTCTTTTGAAATTTTCATCTTGAAACTCTCAAAACAATGCTTACTTCATCGTTTCATTGTTAAAAAAAAAATCAAAATCCAAAAATCCAAGTTTAGGATCCTTTTCCCTGACTTGACCAAAATTTTCGATCCTTGAACCCAAAAATTCTTGGTTTGGAACAAAAACCAGGACTCAGGAATTTTCACCCTAGGCCGCCTCGACTTTTATAACCAAAATGGTTTTAAGTCAAAATTTATGACCCTCGTGTCTTGAAACAAAAAATAGTTTTTTTAGAAACTGCGGGGAAGCGACACTTAGTCGATACTCGTAAAAACCAAAAAACTGGAAGGATACGAACCCCATTCAATACTTCCAAAACCCAAAAAACGGGAAGGATACGAACCCCATTCGATACTTTCAAAAAGCCAAAAATCGGAACGATGCGAACCCCATTCGATACTTCCAAAAACCCAAGAATCGCAAGGAAGCGAACCCTATTCGATACTTGCAAAACCTTGAATTTAAAAAAAAAACCCCAAATTTCAAAAATTGAGGAGAAAAGACATTAAGTCAGTACCCGCAAAACGAAAAGTTTTGGGAAAAGCAGGGAAGCGACGCTTAGTCGATACTTGCACCCCAATCCGCGAGGAAACGACATTCCATCGATACTTGCAAATCCAGCCCGCAAGAAACGACATTCCATCGATACTCGCAAACCGAATGAGCAAGGAAGTGACATTCCATCCATACTTGCAAGAACATTCAGCGGGGAGGCGACATTTAGTCGATACCTGCATTTTGAAAACCAAAAATCGGCTATAAACGCCAAAAATCGGCTATAAATGCCCAAAATTTGGCTATAAACGCCAAAAATCGGCTATAAATGCCAAAAATCGGCTATAAACGCCAAAATCCGGCTATAAATGCCAGAATCTGGCTATAAATGCCAAAAATTAGCTATAAACGCCAAAATCCGGCTATAAACGCCAAAATCGGCTTTCATGCCAACAAAACAAAACTTGGTTTTTAAAAATCTGGCTCCCATGCCAAAACAAAACAAAACAAAACAAACAACAAAACAAAACTCGGTTTATATGCCATTCCAAAATCAGCTTTCATGCCATCTTAAAACTCTGCTCCTATGCCATTCCAAAATCGGCTTTCATGCCATCTTAAAATTCGGCTTCTATGCCATTCCAAAAATCGGCTTTCACGCCATCCAAAAACTTTGGCTTTCACGCCATCCAAAAAACTTTGGCTCTCATGCCATAAACAAAAAAAAACTTTGTCTCTCATGCCACAAACAGAATTTTTGGCTCTCATGCCACAAACAAATTTGCCTTCCATGCCACAAAATAAAATTCGGCTTTCATGCCATCTCAAAAATTGTGGCTCTAATGCCATCTCAAAATTTTTGGCTCCCACGCCGCAAAACAAATTTTGCCTCTTACGCCACAAAATTAGGCTTCCATGCCATCTAAAATTCGGTTTTCAAGACATCAAAAACTAGGCTTCCGCCACAAAAATTGGCTTTCAGGCGCAAAAGAACCCTTTGACAAAATACTTTCACAAAATGACAACCTTTTGATCAAATTCTTGAACAAACATTCCCATCAGCTTTTACTCAAATTTGTTTTCATCAAAAAAATGATTTAAGTGAAAAGAAGGGAATACAAAAATATAGTACCAAAATTTATTTATACATGGAGGTACCGAAAAAAAGAGAAAGAAGAAAAAGAGTTTGTTACAACTCAGGAGCTTAATCTAGCATGGACTTCAACCAAAGGTTCAACTCCTCAAGCAGACCCTTGGCCTTGGCCTTAGCTTCTAAAGTTTTTAGGCCATGCTTCTTCAAAATGCTTCCATAAAATGCGGCCGAATGCCGTGACCCTTCAGCTTCCTCAACCTGGCGAATTAGAGTCCCCTCCTTGTCATGAGCTTCCATAATGGCGGTCCATTTGGCAGCAGCTTCTTCCTCCAAAAGCTCAAGACGCTGCCTAGCCTCGACAACCTCCTTATCAAGGCGGTCCAAGTCTTGCTTCAACCCCATGATGGATAACTCGGTAACGTTCTTCTCCCGAACGAACTGCTTCCAAGTCTTCGTGACCTCAATCAGCTCGGCTTTGATTTTGCTGGATGGCTTCATAAACATTTCATCAAAGAAGTCACCATCTGGGAAACTCTTGGTCTCAGTCTACTTGTTCCCCAAAGCGATGATTTCATCAACAAAATCTTTGGCGCTTGCGACGTCCAGACCGACTTCTTTGCTATCAGCAAGAATGTCTTGTACATGCTTGATCATGTTAAAGCCAGCTTCCAAGTGACCTGAAGAAAGAGTCTCAACCCATGAGCTCAAAATAGTCTTCAACACCTTCCTTGCATACTGAAGGTGCGGCGCAGATGAGGATTCGCCATGCTCTGGCACCCGACTGCCCATGTCATACTCCATTGGAAGAGTAATCAGTAAACTCTTTCCAACCGAAGAAGCTGGCTCATTGAAGGAAGCAAAAGCCCCTACTCCTAGATCAGCCGCAAGTATCCCCTGTTCTGGCCCTGAGGAAGATAGAGGGACCTCTCCTGCTGCTCCACAATTTGCCAAGGAAAAGACAAAAAGGTATGAATATAATCTTGTCAAAAAAAAAAACCGATATCAAGATTAGTATTGCAAAATACCTTCTTCAACGACCGGCGGAGTACTCTCTGCCTCTCTGAACTCATCTGAAGCATCGTCAAAGGTTGCGTCCATGGATGGCTCGAAATCTTCAGAGTCCTCTGGCAAGTCAGCTACCAAGAAAAACAAAAGCTACATGTTGGCAAATGACAGCACAAACAAAAAGAAGAAGAAAAAGAGGCCAAAGCAATCATACCAAGTGAAGGTTCTGGAACCACTCTAGAGTCCCTGGGCTCTTCCTCAGATGCCACGACTGGATCCCTCATCGCCTCATCGGCAGGAACCTCGGGCATCACCAGGTCATCATCCTCTACCAAAAGAAAGAAAGCAACGGATCAAAACAAAAATCTTTCTTAAAAGAAAAGAAGTAGCAAAAGAAAGAAAGAGGATCATACCGGCTGCCTCCTCTTCTCTGCTTCTCTTCTCCGGAGGCTCGTCAGCATCCTCAGACTGCTCCTTAAGGATGCTGTCAATAGGCATAAACTCCTCATAGAGTTTGCCGAGGATAGGCAATCCGGTGATGGCACTAAGTTCCTTCAAAGAAAAACCTATCTCACCATTCGTCACAATGAAGGTGTTGGTTTGTGGAAGGAATGACTCCAGCATGGCCATGAAAGCCTCATCGGAGAAAACAACGTTTTGCCGAAAAGCGCGAACCACATAAAAAATCTCGGCCTCCCGCAGAATGGCCTCGCCAATCTTTAGGGTGTGATCAATCCATGATTCCCAGCTCGAGTCAGCACTGAAATGGCCATGAAGTCGAAAAGGCTTCACCCAATTGTTGCCGTCACCCCGAAAATTGCCAAGGCCCACCGGTCTCAAATCAACCGATGGATGATCAGAACCTTGGTAACCACTGGCTGGCATCAACATGTCCATACGGACAGGCAACTTCTCTGCAAAACCATAAGGGCTGCCAATAAAAATCCCGGTCTTGATCACACTTGTCCTCTTCACCCAGCTCGGAGGATCTTCCCTCTTAGGGGACGTCGGAGAAAGGCTCAGGATCAAGATGGTCCGATCGAAAGTCGACCGGGTAGAAATAGTTCTCTCCTCACTATTTGCTGTGTAAGAGAACTGAAAACATCTCCTTTGGTATGTCAAGTTGTCGGGGACTGCATCACCAAAGAGGAAGGTAAGCTTGAGCACAACGCTTTGATCGTCCGTAACCCAAGAACGGCTGCTTACCATGATCTTATAGAATTCCTCATCTTTGAGAGCGATCAATCGCTGTCTCATCTCATCACGATTGAGGGAGTCACATTCTTCCAAGTTCTTCTCGACAAACTGGACCTTCTCCCAAGCCTGCTGAATGGCCGCATTAGAAGATCTGGCAGACCGACGAGGTGCGTCCGTAACAGGACCTTTACCCTTGTTCGTTCTGGAAGAACTACCTGCAAAAGATGGAAAAACAAAGATCAATCATCATCAAAATGACAAAATTTTGCTACAAAAAAAATTTAGCGAAATTTTGACATGGTTCCGGGGTAATTCGGAAGAAAAGGGAAACACTCCGAAAAAGACAGGAAGCCTAAAGATGAGCTCAACATCGTTGCGATCTCATAGTCAGTGGAAAATTCTCAAAGAAGGTTCGAACTCAACATTGCTGCGAGAACGAGCCAATCTCATCAAATTTTCGTAAAATTTGGAAAAGAGTTCAACATTGCTGCGAGCTTCAAAATCCAAAAATTGGAAAGTTCCTCAAAATCCAGCAAGACCGAGAAAGAGCTCAACATCGCTGCGAGCTCAAAATCCCAATACCTACAAAATATTTTCAGGTATGCATCATCATGCTTCCAAGTCCATTTACCAAAAATCATGCATCAAAGAATATCATCATGCATTAGATGCTAGGAAAACCTTCACCAAAGCTTGACCAATTCCAACCCAATTTGGTCAAAACCAATCAAACTTTGTCCAAGTCAAAAATCATGTTGGCTTGACCTAGAGACTCTAGCCTTCTATCTTGATGCATCAAACAAAAAAAAAAAAATGCATGAACATATTGAAATTGCATGATCCTCATTATCATGGTGAGCAAACAAAAGAAAAAAAAAGAAAAAGAAAAAAAGAAAAGAAAAAAAAAACCCTGAAAAAAAAGGAAACACGGTGAAAAAAAAAGAAAAAAAAAACACACGGTAAAAAAAAAAAGAAATGAAGGGAAAACCGTGAGTAAAAAAAAAAAGAAAAAAAAAGGAAAAAAAGAGGCACGAAAAAAAAAGAAAAAAAAAAGAAAAAGAAAAGAGAAGAAAAGAGAAAAAAAAAAAGAAGAGCAAAGAAAAAGAAAGAAGCTACTTCTACAATTGAGCTTCTTGTGGAGGAAGAAAACTTACTTGAAGCCATTGATGGAGAAAAAGAAGAAAAGCTTGGAGATCCTTGGAGAAGAAAAAGCACTTCTTATCTTGGAGAGCACTCTTGAAGATTTCTTGCAAACAAAGAAAGCAATGGAGCAAAAGACCCAACCCTCTTGCTTTTATAGAAGAGAGCAAACCAAAAAAGGAAACAAGGAGAGAAGAAAGGAGGTAAGTGCTAAAATTTAGCTACTTTCCCAAAAGAAAGATATTTTGAGAAAATCTTTCCACAAAAGAAGGAAACTTGAGAGATTCTCTCCAAGTAAGGATATTTTTAGATATTCTATACACAAAAGAGATATTTTTAGATATTCTCTACAAAAATGACACCATATGAGATTTAGGCCATCTCCAAAGCCTAAGGTCCCATGGGTTAGCCCATATGAGTCAGATTTGACCACCTAGGCACTAAAAGTGGCTTTTAGTCAAAATATTCCTCTTACCAAGAGCGAAAAAAAAGGCCTCGTGAGTTTCCAAAAACCAAACCATCCAACCTCATGAACCAAATTGAGCCAAAATCTTGAAATTGACATTTCACAAAACCAAATTCCGGTCCCCTAGCTCGCCACATATAGCTTGTTAGGTAACAAGACCAAAACCAAAATCAAAATCCCAACCAAACCAAAACCAAAACCAAAAAACCAAATCTGACCCACCAACCTGCCACATACAGCTTGTTGGGTCACAAGGTCAAAATCAAAAATCAAACCCCTGACCCCCGAACCTGCCACATACAGCTTGTTAGGTCACAAGGTCAAAAACCAAAATCCAAAACCAAAATCCAAATACCCCATGTCATTTTCAAAACTTTGCCTTGAGATGGTACGTGATCCCTCTCACTACCATAAAAGTTCCCCCGGAAACTCAGAAGGCTATTCAAAAAAAAAAAAATGCTCAAGACTCTTGGTCAAGTCGGAAACTCCCCTTCAAGTTTCTTTTCGAGGCACATCGACTCCAAAAAGCTACTTGTCGATGTACCTTGAGGGGGCATTTGTTGACACCAAAAAAGTCACTATGTCTCATCAACATCAAGAAGCCTCGTGAAGCTGCATCCTGCTACAAAATAAGCAAAGCTACTTCAAGCATCAGATCTTGTCAGAATCAGACAAAAACTGAGAGATCCTTCAAGACAGCTAAAAGAGGGGTACAGCTGAGGTTTCGGGCCATTCCGACATCGTTTGGCTTAATTTCACTTCTCCGACAGCTAAACAAGCGCTCCTGGCATCAACATCATCAAAGACGCCAAAACTTTGATCAGAGCCTATGGATGACTCCAGGATGTCTCCAAAGGGCTCCATGCCAAATTTCAAGTCAAACCGACAACGTTTGACCCTCCATTAGCGCTCGAGCAGCAAAATCAAGCCTCCAGGCGGCGGGAACCACCGAGGCCATCACTCATCAAACATAGCACATGAGTGGCTTCAACATACCTCCAAAAGGCTGTACGTCGAATTTCCGGTCATTCCAACAACGTTTGACCAAGTTTCGATGCTCCGAAAGAAAATCAAGCTTACCGGCGGCGGAGCATCCCGGGACCATGACATCCAAGTTGGAGCTGATGGATAATCTCTACATGACTCCAATAGGCTCCCCGTCAAATTTCAGGTCAATCGGACATCGTTTGACCACATATCAAAGCTCAGCATTTGCCCCGCAGCAAAATCAAGTCAAGCATGGATGGGAACCCAAACGGCTTCAAAACTCAAATAAAAGCTCATGGTTTTTCCTATCCACCGCTCAAGAAGCTTCACCTCAATTTTCAGGCCATTCCGACATTGTTTGACCTAGTTTCGACTCTTGACGGAAAATCGGCTACAAAGTCTTCGGCTTTCCCGAAAAATGGGAAACTTTGCGCTCCGGTTTTGCGCGGGTTCTCATCAAGTTTTCTTCAAGAAAATCAAGTCAATAATTGAGGAAAAATGTCAAGAAAAATATAGAAGAAAGAAGGAACAAAAAAGACGAAAAAAGGGCAAAAAACGAAGCTCGGCGACCAAAAGGGCCAAAGCCCTATGGTCGCCGGCGACCTTGCAAATCCGGGTTGCGGAATTTGCACCAAACGGCCCGTTTTGTGATCCTTTTCACGTTTCGGGTATTCATGCCTCTGTGATTTTCTAAAAATCCAATCTTTGATGCTTGAAAACCACTGATCTTCACCAACATCTTGGATCCGTCGTCAAAAGCATGAAATCATCACCGATCGCTCCAAGATCACCAACCGGCTGACCAAGAAAGTATACTTTCTGTCCGACCGATCATGAAATCGACAAGACAGATGTCATCGGCCCACCAACATCAATCAATGTCTGAAATTGCACTGCAATCCGACATCAAACAATGTGTGGATCCACCTGTGATGATCACAAGAAGAATCTCAAAAGACGCGGTGCAGCTCGCGACTCTTCACATGCCCTGGCAACCACTTAATATCGTTAATTGACCTATTTATGACAACTTAATGCGGTCATTAACTCATTATTTTGGACGGCCCAATCAGATTCAAGCATTTGGGAGTTACAAATCCAAGCAATCATCGCATTAAACCTATGAAACTCCCATCATCATGAAGATTAAAGGCGATTAAATGCCCACTATCCTTCATCGGCCAATCACAAGCCATGAAAAATGAGTTACAAAATCAAAGAATAGAAACTTATAACTCCTCATCAATTCTCTCATCATGGCCATCAATGCCCATAATCACCTCATGGCTACCAAAAGCCTATAAAAGGAGGTCCAAAAGAAAGAAATCAAGATCGATACACACATCGACTTGAAATTCTACACTTGCACACTTGCATTCTCCCGAAGAAATATAGACGAAGTCCTGCTGTTCTGCTGCAAGAAACACCACAAGGTGATCAAAGTCCCTTGGGGGGCCACCCCCCCAAGGTCCCCTCCTTCTACAACATGGCCTAAACGCCGCTTTTCAACCTGTTTACTCGGTTTTTCATTGGATATAGGACCTCCTCTTGGTCCTTGTCCTTTAAAAGACTGAGGTTAGGAGCTAAGCTGAAGAATCAAAGCATCAACCGTTCTCATGTGAAGGATGATGGCGAAGTCCATACATGACTTGCGACCGTCGATCTCAACATGTCCCCACAATCTCCTGAGAAGTTAGATTCCTTTTCTATTGTAGTTTGTATTTTTTTAAGAGACAAAAGAAATCACAATTCTTGTCTTTCATACTTGATGAGTTTTGTAAAATCGCCTTTCACGGCAAAATCGCCTTTTACGGCAAACAAACAAAAAAACGCCTCCTACGGCATTCTCAAAAACAAACTTGTCTCTTTTCTTAATATTTATGCAATTTGAAAAGTTAGAAAAAAGGATTGATTTCCTTTCTACTTGTGAAGGTGAATCTCCGGTTCATCACCATTCCAAATTCCAAGTAAAAAGTAAATCTGGCATACCCGTACAAAAAGTTGATACCTGCGATTTCCCTCCTCCGCCGAGACCCAGGCAGCCCCTAGGGTGCGGAAGGAGAGGACGGAAACCCGAGGGTCCATCATTGTGGATAACCATTCTTTTGGGAGTCTATACTTTGTTTACATTGGCCTTTGCTGTCCTCTATTTTTGGGAATGAAATTAAATGATCTTTTGTTTAACCTTTAACACTACTTTTGGGAATATGCTAATGATCATTGCTCATTTTGATACTTATTATTCATAAGTGTTATCAGTCTTGTTATTTTTGGGTTGAAATTGTGAATTTGATTTGCTACATGCTTCCGCACTTAAACAAAAGCATCACATTGTTGTGATATCCTCACCGCGGACACCTGTGGGATATCGTATGTTCTATGGCATTAACCATTCATTCATTTGTACATTTATCTATCTCTCATTATGAGTCCCGATCCCAGATTAGGCTTGTGGGCCCGGTCCAGGGTCGCGACAGGCAAAACCATTTTTTTACACTAAATATATACCCAAAATTTGATATCCCCAAAACCCTTGAAATATATACTTTTTGGAAACTAGATATTTCGGCGATCGTTTTTCCCTTCTTCGTCGAACTCATTCGAGGTCACGAAAGTCATGATTTTATCCCAAAGAGATTTCTAAAAATGGAGCCCATTCTCTACTTGTATAAAAGGATAACCCTCCTTCTCTGTTTCCTTTCCAGCTCAAGTCCAACAAAACCTAGGGTTTTTTCTCTCTTCTCTTCTTCCTCTAGCTTCCCCACCTCCAAATCCCTACCAACCTTGCATCTTTGGAGAAATGGAGGTCATCTTCCTACTCACTACTGAAGCTCTCTCTTGATATCCTTGTGGAGGGAACCACTCATCTCAAGATCCTCTTTGAGCCTTCCTTGTTCATTTGAAGGACTTCCAAGTAAGCAATCCCTCCCATTCTCTTTGATGTGTGTTTTCCTAGCTTATGAGAGTCCCCATTTTCATTATTGAAGTTCTTTCTTTCCCATTCATTGTTTTGACCCCTTTAGGGTTTGTTTTGGGGGTTTTTGTTTGTAACCTTGGATCTTGTCTTGGAGGAGTGATTAGAGCTTGTTTTGGCTAAGCTTGTACCCAAGGCAAGTGGATGAATTAACATTTTGAGAATTATATAGCTTTTATGAGAAATGTGTTAATTTTGTGATTTCTACTCTTGTTATTCTTGACTTACATTGATTTGAAAGTAATGCTCATAAATAAGTCTTGTGGATTGTTTAACTTTTGGAAACATTGCATTTATAGTCTTTCATTTATTACTTATTTGTGGTATAAATGAATCCTTGTGATTGTGGATTTCCTTTCCTCTTTTGTGGTTGGATGTGATTGAGAAGAAGATGCTTGGATTTAGATGTTTATGAAAGTCTTGATGGTTTTTATTGGGAGGCAAGGAGGCCTTTGTTGCAGGAAAAATGTATTGGAGGAGAAGAAGAAGAAGGCCAGGATGGCCTTTTTCGAGCAACAGATTTTGACTGCTCACTCGAGCAGAGTCAATTTGATTGAAGTTCGAGCAGCAGAATGACTGTCCGCTCGAATGGCCATAGGTTTGCTCGAGCGCGCAGGCTGTCCGCTCGAGCGGACATCAAGCTGCTCGAGCGCACAGACGTTTTGTCTGCCAGCCTTCTTGTACAACCCAGGTCTGTTCGAGCGCACCTTAGTCCGCTCGACCGCACCCCCTCTCAGGTATGGACCATTTTTGGAGTACGAAAGGAGATTTGGAGAGGGGGAAGGAGCTGTTTAGAACTTTGCCTCCATGATGTAACATTTGGAAGAAGTATTTAATGGAATCCATTTGTATCGGAAGAGTTATGAGGCAATGTATGAAGCCCGTTGAGAAAGAATCCACATTACGAAGATTCATCGAAAGTTTTGAAATTCCTAAGGCGTATAAGGAGCCCGGAATGTCTCCAAACTCAAGAGTACCAAGTTTATATTGAATCGACATATGGGACCCCTATTCACCTTGAACTAGTTTTGAACCTTGACACTTGTCCGCAATTTCGAAAGTTCAATGGTGTTTTCATTGTTCCTGAATCTTGATATACATTTCTGAATATTCATTATTTATCATTCCTGAAAGCACTGAAATTTATATTTGTAGCATTTTACTAGTCCCGATGTGCATTACTTGATATTGAAAGGATACTTGTGCCTTGAGCACTGTCATCCTGCCCGGTTACATACTTGCACTTGATGTATTTTATTCATGTCTTGATTTCTGTTATTTGACCCATAAGTCGGCACCACTAAGCTTGGATGACCTTGCCGGTTTGATCCACCGACTTGGAGATCCCCCTCTTGTCCCGCCAGCTGCAGTTTGGATCCCGTTATCCGGTTATTACCATGGTCTTGTCCTGATACCCCGGATTGCTACTGTGGTCATGTCCCGTATATTATATGTATATGTATCTTTCGTTGAATCTTCTCACCTCGCGTGACTGAGATCAACGCCTTGATATGCTCTTGTCACTTCGGTGATAGAAGACTTAGCTTTGTGTGGTTGCCATCTTACTTATTACTGATTCCTTGGTTACCTTTACATGTTTTATACTGCATAAATGTTCTTCATTAAATGATTCATTTCTTTTAGAAAAGTTATTGCTTAAACAGGTTTAAATGTTTTCCAAGGTAAATTCTTTTATTGTTTTATTGTTATATCTTTTCACCGACTTGCCAAACCGTCGTGTTTGACCCACTTTTTGGTACTCAGGTCCAGTCGTCGGTTTCCTCGAAGAGGAGCATGAGGAGGCGGTCGGCGAACCACAACGTTTAGTGGAGTGGCATGCCGATGATGTCGTTTAGATATCCGGCTGTCTGAGTTGCGTAACATTTTGGGTTGTGGATAACCATTCTTTTGGGGGTTTATATATCGTTGACATTGGCCTTCGTTGGCCTCTATTTGGGGAATGTAATTAAATGATCTTTTGTTTAAACTTTAACCTTACTTTTGGAAAGTGCTAATGATCATTGCTCATTCTGATACTTGTTATTTATATGTGTTACCAGTCTTGTTATTTTGGGAATGAAGTTGTGAATTTGATTTGCTACACGCTTCCGCACCTAACCAAAAATTTTATTGTGTTGTTGTGATATCCTCACCGCGGACACTTGTGGGAAATCACGTGCAAGGGTAGTACTATGTTCCTTATTGACCCGTGTATGCATTGTATGTTCTATGGCACAAACCATACCATATCATTCATTTGTACATTTATCTATCTCTCATTATGAGTCTCGATCCCGGATTAGGCTAGCGGGCCCGGTCCATAGTCACGACAAACTAGTATCAGAGCGAGACGTGTTTCAGGCAATTAAAAGAAACTAGAAATCCTAAGGACGTGGCGAGGATTTGTTAGACTTTTCGTTAGTTAGAATCGTGTGAGCAATGTGTGACCCTTTATTTGATTATTATGTCCTAATAACTTGTTTTGCAGCATTATGCCACCTCGCAAGAGACCGATAAACAACAATCCCACTGCGAGTAACAATGAATATACAGGGCCGGTTAAGGAAGATATTGTGGAAAACACAATGCAAAACCAGTTTCTGTTAGAGTATTTATTTTGTTGCAATTTGATAGGATGCATTCATCTTCGTAAGCTTGTCCTCTCATTCATTCATGGATCATCATGCTTTTTTATCTTCATGATTTTTGGTCTTTCAAAAGTTATGCATGGTTTTTCATCATATTCTTATTTATCAAAGTTTTCAGTTCAGTCTTGGTATTCTTCCTTGTTTTCAAAAGCTTTGTATTTGTTCAGCTCCTTCAGTATTTTCTGGATGTTTGGCCTGTCGGTTAGGTGTCGGCTAACCGACAGTGAACCGAGCCCAACCGAGACATTGTCGGTTAGAATTCCAGAGAACTTCATTTTCAAAAATTTGCTGATACTCTGGTCGGTCAAGGTGTCGGTTAGGTATCGATTAACCGACCTTCATTCAGAACCTGACCGAAGTTCTCTCGGTTGGAATTCCAGAGAGGTGTTTTCTGAACCATTTTGGTCCGTCGGTCAATGTGTCGGTCAGCCCTCGGTTAACCGAAGAAGTTCGGTCAACCGACCATGCTTTTTGGTCAGCTAAATTTTGAAAATATGACCGTTGGCAAGTGACCGTTGGGGGTGTCGGTTAATCGACACATATATGTCGGCTAACCGATGCCTAGCCGTTAGAACAACTTTTTCTATAAAAAGTGGTTTTCTCTTTTGGAAAAGTTACTGAACTTTGGGAGATTTTCAAGAGCAAGGAATAGCAACTTTTCAAGCATTTTTGAGAAGGGATTATGAAGCCATCTCATTAGACTCAACCTTTGATCTTCAAAATGGGTGTGCTTATCTTCTCTTTAAATTTCTAAAACATGCTCTTTTCTTAAATCTTTGTGTTTCTATTTAAGGCATGATCATAGAGTTGCTTGTTTCCTTGTGTAGTTGATTTTCATAACATGTTTCATCTTTTAATGTCTATTTGATTTATGAAATCAACTTAAGTCTTGTTTTACATGAGTTTTTCAAAACCTAGTTTTCAAAATCAACTTGTTTATCTTGTGATTACATCTTTCAATATACAAGTTGAATCTTTATGAAAACCATGTGTAAATCATTCTACTCTTTGTCTCACATATGATTAGCATCTTTGAATCATCTTGAATTTACTTTTCTAAAAAGAGTTTGAATGTACTTCTAGAACTTGCATCTACTACACTCTTTGTCATTCATTTGCATGCATCTAGAAGTTTAGTTTTTCACCTTCATATCAGCCTATTTAGAGGTAAATCTTAGTGCTTGATTAGTTCTCTTATTCATGCATGTTGAGGCATAATTCACAAGAGAAAAATCTAAGTTGTAAAGGGTTAGTGCTTAGCCTTGAAAGAATTTGTTGTGGTTGTAAAGGTTTATGCTTAGCCTTGAAAAGCATAGTGTTGTATGTGTAAGGTTTGAGGTGATCCTAAACCTTAAAATTGATTAGTGAAAATCCGGTAGGCTTACCGGGAGTGGATGTAGGGATTTTGGCCGAACCACTATAATTGATTGTGTTATGGTGATTGATCTTTTGCTTTTATTTCATGAATGGTATATGAATGCTTAGGATTAAATATCTAGGAGTTTTCCTTTTTTCATCAAAGCATAATGTATTTAAAAAGTGAAAGAAAATTAAAAGTTGTATAAGTTTTTAGGTGTAATCCTATTCACCCCCCCCTCTAGGATTCAATCTTGGACTTTCAATTGGTATCAGAGCTTGGTTGCTCTTGATTTGGTCTTACCACCTAGAGTTAGAATCCTAGTGAGTGCTTGTATTTTGTTGCCACCATGCAATCTCATTTGGGAGAGGGAAATGCCACAAATAGACCACCCTTGTTTAATGGAACACACTATAGGTATTGGAAAATTCGAAGGCAAGTGTTCTTAGAATCCCAAAGCCTAGATGTTTGGAACATTATTGAAGAAGGCTACCATCTTCCCACTATCGCAGAAAAAGATTCTGAAGGAAATGATATTTCCATAAAACTCAAGCCCATGAGTACTTGGACTCAAGGGGAAAAGGATAGAGCCAACTTGAATGCTAAAGCAAAGAACTCTCTATATTGTGCTTTGTCTCAAGAAGAATTTAATAGAGTAGTAAATTGCAATACTGCTAAAGAAGTTTGGGATACTCTAGAGACCACTCATGAAGGAACGGATCAAGTCAAGATAGCTAAAATTCAAATGTTGACCTCTAAATTAGAAGACATTAAAATGCTTGAGGAAGAAACATTTGATGAGTTCTACACAAAGATAATGGAACTTGTCAACTCTCTCATAGGTCTAGGAGAAGTCATGGATGAAGCTAAAACTGTTAGAAAAATTTTGAGATCTCTCTCTAAAAGATTCAAACCAAAAATTGTGGCCATAACTGAGAGTAAAGATGTTGACAAAATTAAAATTGAAGAACTAAGAGGAAATCTACTCACTTATGAATTAGATTTTGAAGTGCAAGACAAAAAGAAAGGAGTAGCTTTCTCATCTCAATTTAAGGAAAATAAAAGTGAATGTGATAGTGATGAGGACAATGCTCTGTTTGTTAAAAAATTTAAGAAATTCTTTAGAACAAACAAGAACATTAGAAATTCTGATGAAAGCAAGTCTTCTAAATTTCAAAGAAGTCCCATGAGATCATTTGTTAAAAAGGATGTGCAATATTACAATTGCAAAGGGTTTGGACATATTGCACAAAATTGCTCCACTCCTAAAGAATTTGAAAGAGGAGACAAGAAAGGAAAGAAAGCTTTAAACATAACTTGGCTTCTCAAGACAAGAAAGGAAAGAAAGGAAGATGAAGAAAGTGATAAAAATGAATCCCAAGATGATGAAGATGAAAATTCCCCTAATTGGCTTCTCATGACACATATTGAAGAAATTAATGAGCATAATTCATTAATAGATGGTCTATTAGGGCAAGAAGAAACCAAAAATGAAAATGAAGATAATGAATTACAACAAGCTTATGATGAACTCTATGAAAATTGGGAGATTGTGATTAAGAAAAACAAATCACTAAAAGAAGAGTCTAAAAAGCTTGTCAATGAATTAAGCATCTTGAAGGATGACTTAAAATTGAAAATTATTGAGAAAGAAAGCATAGAACAAAAATTCATCAATCAAAATGAAGATCTAAAGCTTGCTCAAAACAACATTCATAATTTACAAACCAAGTTAGAATCTAATCAACTTGAAATCAACTCTCTTCAATCAAAACTTAACAAAGGAAAATTCATTGTTGATAAATTCACCTTGGGAAGTGATAAAGCTTATCAAATGTTGGGCATGCATAAGATCTATGGTGATAAGAGTGGACTTGGGTTTGAAGGTTCCTCGAATAACATAAAGAATAACACTCAAAACTTCACAAAAAATTCACACAAACCCTTAGTTGAAAGAAACTATCTCTCTAGATGGATTTGCCACTTTTGCAATCGTAGTGGACATTTAGTTCCTAATTGTCCCTACAAGATTAAGTTGTCACTTAAAAATCCCTCTAGGATCCCATTCAAATTTGTCCCCAAGATCATTACTTCAAAACCTTTGTTAGCTAGTTGGGTTGTTGAAGAAACTAATCTTAAGAATCTTATAGTCCAAACTGCCTTGAAAGCTAAGGAAAACCCCACTTGGTTCTTAGATAGTGGGTGTTCTAAACATATGACCGGAGACCGATCTCGGTTCAGCTCTATAGTGGAATATGATGGTGGAAATGTTTCTTTTGGAGATAATAGCAAGGCTCAAATCATTGGCAAAGGAAGTGTGAAAGGAGATCAAATACCAACTCTAAATGATGTATTTCTGGTGGAAAGATTAAAACACAATCTTCTTAGCATAAGCCAATTGTGTGACAAGGGAAACAAAGTAGTCTTTGACAGTCTTTCATTCAAAGTGGTTAATGACAAAACCAAACAAGTCATTCTTACTGGATCAAGGACAAAAGGAAATATTTACATTATTGAAGAATGTGATGATAATGAATTGAGGTGCTTGATAACCAAAGATCAAGAACATTATTTATGGCATCAAAGGATGGGTCACATAAATTTCAAGTTGATGAAAATGTTGTCGGAAAATGAAATTGTGAAAGGTATACCCAAGTTAAGTGATGAAAGATCAGAAATATGCAAAGCTTGTCAGTTGGGTAAACAAATCAAGAAAAATTTCAAAGGATTAAAGGATATATCGTCTTCTCGTCCTCTTGAACTAATCCACATGGACTTGATTGGACCTGCACCTGTGCAGAGTATTGGAGGAAAGAAGTTCATATTGGTTATGGTAGATGATTTTTCTCGTTTTGGATGGGTTGCATTTCTTCATGCAAAGTCTGATGCT
Source organism: Umbellularia californica (assembly GCA_028538565.1). Lineage (NCBI taxonomy): Eukaryota > Viridiplantae > Streptophyta > Magnoliopsida > Laurales > Lauraceae > Umbellularia > Umbellularia californica. The sequence goes on from JAPQWN010000002.1 coordinate 39,397,199, forward strand.
GTAGACAATATTATAAGGATTTGCAACAAGATTCAAATTGAAAAGGAATGTAAAATTCAGAAAATTAGAAGTGATCATGGAGGAGAGTTTGAAAATGAAAAATTCGCAAATTTTTGTGAGAATCATGGAATCAATCATCAATTTTCAGCTCCTAAGACTCCTCAACAAAATGGAGTGGCAGAAAGGAGAAATAGAGTAATTCAAGAAATGGCAAGGACCATGTTAAATGAAAAGAATCTTCCTCGAAATCTATGGGCTGAAGCTGTTAATACTGCTTGCTATCTTATAAACAGAGTTTATCTCACCAAGAATACCAACAAAACCCCCTATGAACTTTACTTTGAAAGGAAACCTAATTTGGGGTATTTGAAAGTGTTTGGAAGCAAATGTTATATTCTAAGAGATAGGGAGCAGCTGGAGAAATTTGAGCCTAAATCCGATGAAGGAATTTCTTAGGATATTCTGAAAGAAGCAAAGCCTATAGAGTATTCAATCATAGAACCATGACTATTATGGAATCAGCTCATGTGGTTATTGATGATATGAATCAAGTTGGAAGAACACTACAAGAAGATGATGAAGTCGAGATTGAGTGTGAACAAACATCTCCTACAGATAAAAGTGATATCATTCCATCCAAAGCAATTGTACCAGTCAAACTAATGAAAGATCATACCTTGGATGATATCATTGGAAATATCAGCAGTGGGGTTATGACCCGGAAACAAGTACAAAACCTTTGTGCTCATTATTCTTTTGTTTCTCAAATTGAGCTCAAAAATTTTTCTGAGGCTGAATCTGAATCAGAATGGATGGAAGCAATGCAAGAAGAGTTAAATCAATTCAAGAAAAATGATGTTTGGGATCTTGTACCTTTACCTGCAGAGAAAAATCCCATAGGCACTAAGTGGATTTACAAGAATAAATCAGATGAGTCTGGAAATGTTGTGAGAAACAAGGCAAGACTTGTAGCTAAAGGATATGCTCAAATAGAAGGTGTTGATTTTGAAGAAACCTTTGCTCCTGTAGCCAGACTGGAATCCATAAGAATCCTATTGAGCTATGCTAGTAGCATGAAAATCAAATTGTTTCAAATGGATGTCAAGAGTGCCTTCTTAAATGGAGAGATTGAGGAAGATGTATATGTTACTCAACCAGAAGGTTTTGAAGATCCTCACCATCCTGAATATGTTATAAGCTCAAGAAAGCTCTTTATGGATTAAAAAAAGCTCCTAGGGCTGTTGACACCAAAAATGTCACTTTGCCTCTTCAACATCAAGAAAGCTACATGAAGTCGCAACCTGCCATAAATAGGCAATGCAACTTCTCCAAAAAATCAAATCTTGTCAGAATCAAACAAAAATTGTAAGATCCTTCAAGATAGCCAAGAGAAGAGTACACATGAAGTTTTCGGGCCATTTCAGAATCATTTGGCCTAACTTCGCTTCTCCGACAGCTAAAATGGCGCTCCCGGCGGCGACATCATCGGAGACGTCAAAACTTCGATCAGAGCCTACGGATGACTCCAGCATGTCTCAAAAGGGCTCCATGCCAAATTTCAAGTCAAACCGACAACGTTTGACCCTCCATCAATGCTCGAGCAGCAAAATAAAGCCTCTCGGCGGCGGGAACCACCGAAGCCTTCGCTCATCAAACCAAGTGCATGAGTGGCTTCAACATGCTTCCAAAAGGCTGCACGTCAGATTTCAGGTCATTCTGACAACGTTTGACCAGGTTTCGATGCTCCGAGAGAAAATCAAGCCTACTGGCGGCGGAGCAACCCGGGACCATGACATCCAAAACGGAGCCCATGGAATGTCTCAAAATGACTCCAATAGGCTCCCCGTCAAATTTCAGGTCAATCGGACATCGTTTGACCACATATCAAAGCTCGGCATTTTCCCCGCAGCAAAATCAAGTGAAGCATCGACGGGACCCCAAACGGCTTCAAAACTCAAACAAAAGCCTATGGTTGGTCTTATTTATTGCTCAGGAGGCTCCACCTCAAATTTCAGGTCATTCCGACATCGTTTGACCAAGTTTCAGCTTCTGGCGGAAAATCAGCAGCTCTACGCGACAAAGTCTTCGGCTTTCCCGGAAAATTGGAAACTTTGCACTCTAAAAATGCAAGGATTCTCATCAGGTTTTCTATAGGGAAATCAAGCCAATAAATGAGAAGAAATGTCAGGAAAAATACAGAAGAAAACGGCGACGAAAAAGACCTCAAAACGACCACAAAACGGGCTCCGAAGGGAAAAATTCCCCCAAGGTCGCAGGCCCCTGCGACCATGGAAGTCCGGGTCACCGGATTTCCCGCCGGTGACCCGTTTTTTCCGTCTTTTTTCGCGTTTCGCGCACTTTGGCCCCTGTGGTTTCCTGAAAATGTGATTTTTAGTGCTTGAAATTGACTCATATCCTCCGACATCCGTCAAAATCACGGGTCAACCTCCAAAAGCATAAAATCATCATTGATCGCTCCAAGATCACCAACCGGTCGACCAAAAAAAGTGCTCTTTCTGTCCGACCGATCGAGAAATCGACAAGACAGATGACACCGGCCCGCTCTTAGCTATCAATGTCTGAAGTTACATGTTCATCCGATGTCGATCAGCATGAAGATCCATCGATGATCATCGCCAGAAGAATTCCAGAAGACACGGCACGGCCCGCGACTCTTCGATTGCTCGGCGACCAATTAATGTGGTTAATTGACTAGCTTTATTGCAGTCATTAATTCATTTCTTTGGACGGCCCAATCAGAAGCAAGCATTTGGGAGTTACAAGTCAATTGATTCATGGCATTTAAACCATGAAACTCCTCCCATTATGGTAATTAAGGTGATTAAAAGCCCTTAATCTCCATCGGCCAATCAGATTCAAGGAAAAAGGAGTTACAAAATCAAGAAATAAATCTTGTAACTCCTCCCATTAAAGCCATTAAAGCCCATAAACTCTCCTAAATGGCTACCAAAAGCCTATAAATAGGAGAGCATTCCATTGAAATCGGGATAAAAGAAAATCGAGATCGATCGATCGGAAAGAATCCAGAGCTCGTATCCAGAGAAAGAAAAAAGAGAGAAAAACTCTGCTGAAGTTCTGCACCGGCCACCACTACAAGGTGACAAAAGTCCCTTGGGGGGCACCCCCCCCCCCCCCCCCCCCCAAGGTCCTTGCCTTCTCCTGCTGCCTCCAATGGCTTAGACGTGGCTTTTCAGCCCGTCTACTTAGCTTTTTATTGGACATAAGACCTTCTCTTGGTCTTTGTCCTCTAAAAATCTGAGGTTATAGCCAAGCCAAGCGAATCAAGAGCATCCTCTGTTCTCATCTGCATGGATGATGGCGAAGCCCATACATGACTTGCGACCGTCAATCTGAACGAGTCCCCCACAATCTCCTGAAAAGTTAGATCTTCCTTTTCTTGCTTTTCATTGTAGTTTGTATTTTTCTAAAAGAGACAAAAATCACAACTCTTGTCTTTTTCATTATTGATGAGAATTGTAAATCGGCTATAAACGCCAAAATCGGCTATAAATGCCAAACAAAATCGCCTTTCACGGCAAACTAAGAAAATGTCTCTTTTCTTAAATATATGCGCAATGGAAAACTTGAAAGAAGTTGATTTCCTTTTTACTTGCGAAGGTTGATCTCTGGATCACCACTTGCAATTCCAAGTAAAATAGAAAATCTGGCACACCCACCCAAAAAAAAATGTTGATGCACGCTTCAGGCCCGCCAGGGCGCGAAAGGGCTGGACCCGACGGACTCCCACGTTCCGTCGACCCCGGTAGCCGCCCCACGGCGCCTCGGAGCGCGTTCCATCAAGCTGGCACACCCGGTGGGACTCGTTCTTTTGAGAACACGGTGCTCGGAAATGAAATATTTGCATATCATACTTTTTGCTCTATGCTTATACTTCTTTTCCGGATTCCTTGGTTACTTTCTAGCTGGTAGCCTATGTTGGATTTTGCATCCTAAAAAAAAATGAGATGGGATTTTTTGGAAATTTCTATTTCTTTGAGTTTGTTTCCATTCTTTCTCTTTTCAAAAAAAAAATCAGTTTTCTTAGTTTGAATTCAAAATTGAGAAACTTTGATCCTATCCTATCGTTCTTTGGTGCTTGCAGAAATGTTGAGCCCGTTCGACTAAGGTTTTGGACCATCGTTTCTCTTCGATGAGTTCATTAGAGATTTCAAAAAAAAAAAAAAAAAAAAAAAAACAAAAAAAAATCAGTTTTCTTAGTTTGAATTCAAAATTGAGAAACTTTGATCCTATCCTATCGTTCTTTGGTGCTTGCAGAAATGTTGAGCCCGTTCGACTAAGGTTTTGGACCATCGTTTCTCTTCAATGAGTTCATTAGAGATTTCAAAAAAAAAAAAAAAATCAGTTTTCTTAGTTTGGATTCAAAATTGAGAAACTTTGATCCTATCCTATCGTTCTTTGGTGCTTGCAGAAATGTTGAGCCCGTTCGACTAAGGTTTTGGACCATCGTTTCTCTTCGATGAGTTCATTAGAGATTTCAAAAAAAAAAATTATTAAAAAAAAATAAAAAAAAATCAGTTTTCTTAGTTTGGATTCAAAATTGAGAAACTTTGATCCTATCCTATCGTTCTTTGGTGCTTGCAGAAATGTTGAGCCCGTTCGACTAAGGTTTTGGGCCATCGTTTCTCTTCGATGAGTCTATTTGGGATTTAAAAAAAAAATAAAAAGACATAGACCACTAAGGTTAAACCAATTGCGTTCTTTGATCACGATTGATTCAAGAAAAGCCTTGTCCAGAGTGTGGAGACAGCTTGACTGTTCTAGGCAAGGGTCCTCCAAACGGGTTCATTAAGTAATCCTACCCTTACCTGGGGGCAATTCTATCAATTGAGGTTTCATAAGACCGGGTTAGGAGGCCTATGTGTACTCTCTCGTCTTTAAATCTTAAAAAAAAAAATAAAAAATAAAAAAAGATTTTCAAAAAAAAAATCTTAAAAAAACAAAAATTTTCAAAAAAAAAATAAAAATAAAAAAAAAAAATAAAAATATATTTAAAAAAAAATAAAAAAAATAAAAAAAAAATAAAAATAATAAAATAAAAAAAATCATTTAAAAAAAAAATCTCCAAAAACTCGTCACTTTTGATTTCAGATCTGAGAAATTTTGGTTTCTTCTTTTCTGAGCACTGGCGCTCGCGGAAATCGCCGAGACCGTGTTCAGATCAGAATACCATTTGCTCTCCTTGATGGAACCAATCTTGACATTTCAAAAAAAAAAAAACTCGTCACTTTTGGATTCAGATTCGAGAAATTGTGGTCTCTTCCCTTCTGAGTACTGGCGCTTGCGGAAATCGTTGAGCCCGTATTTGAATCGGAATGCCACCTGCTTTCTTTGACGAATCCATTTCTGACATTTCAAAACAAAGAATCCCATCTCATGGATGTGATCTCCAACATTTGTGCCTAGCAATACTGGTACGCCCTTTCAGGGTCTACTGTATCTGTGACCGGCACATTTGTAACTCCTACCTTATATTCTTCTTATCTCGAGCAAGCTCCGCTTCTCGATAAGTCGAATTTAGGTATACAATTGCTTCTAGCAGTCATTGGAACGCTCATTTCGAGCCTACCATGCTCGCTGTCAGAACAATTGTACCATCTATGGCTTTTTGCCTTCTTCATGTCGCTTGGGTCATATCCCTTGAGCGATTTGAAAAGACAACCATAGAAATTCCCATTTATGATCATTATATTCTTGTGATTACTAATGGATGTGGTCTTGTTTCAGATATTTTGAAACTAACAATGGCAGCCTTAACCATTATTTTCGATGAGAACAAGCACCAACTCATGCTTCAACAGAAGCAAACCGAGCGCACTTACAAGCGCCCTGCCAGCTGCCGAAGCGTCAACTCCCTCGGCAACTCTCTGAACTCCGGGTCGACCTCGACTCCCCGGACCATCGTCTTCGGGACACTGGGACCATTCCCACTTCCCGAAGAACAAGCTGCGCCTGCTAAAAAGCAGAAGATCGCCTCTCAACGTGTCACTCCCGTGACACCAAAGGCGAGCGCCCAAAAGCCCGAAGCCCGCGGCACCCCCGCGAAGCCTCGACCCACAAACAACCAGGTCTATCCCAAGACTTGGTCTCCAAGACCTTCCCCAAAACAAAGAAGGTCTCAAACTTCCACCAAGCCAGCATACCTGGCCCCACTCAAAGAGAACCAGTTCTACCCTCTTGCCTACATGAAAGAGGAGAGACCCATCTCCAACCTGACTCCCAAGTCAACCCAGCATGAGTCGGCTTGTTCCTACAGGCCCAAAATCAGATCATGCATCACCAGGCCTCTACAAGCACCTGCTAAGGCTTACACTCCTTCAGTTCGACCCTTCATCTCTACAGGGGCCGAACTCGAAAGGTTTAAAGCTTCGCTGCAACAGGCAAAGGACCGGGTCCGGATCCTGTCCTTGCCTAGATACAAAGAAGACAGGCTCGGCTGCTGCGCCCGAGGGAGCACATCCTTCATCGTCAGAGCCCAGCCAGAGCTGACCGAAGCTCAAGCTACTCGTCGAGCACGTCGCCGTGCGTCATTTCGACAGAAGAGACTAGAGAAGCAACGGACCCAGCCTCCTACACTTCAAGTCTCCCACAAATGGGTCGAAAAAGAAAGACCCGACCAGGTTGCTGCCGTCCATATGGTTGGAAAAACCAGAAGACGCCAAAGGTCAGCATCAAAAATCCATGTCCGACGTCCGGTGACCCGTAGCGTCACTTGGACACAAAGACATCCCGAAGAATCTCCTGCCCCTTCCAGCCAAGGATGGGAGAGTAATCCTTCATCAAGCTCTTCATCAAAAAGAATGAGCCCCAGCTCGGTCACCAGGACGATTTCTTCGTTCGAATCCCGAGGGATGAACGTCTTGGCTACAAGTTCTGAGCCACCACCTCAGAATCCACCTCGAGATGATGCGCTCACACGCATCCAGCAGTTGGAACAAGGCCAGCAGAGGATTGAAATTCTGATGGAAAACCTTCTCCTTGTCGTCCAAAATCAGGTGAACAATGAGCCTCCTCCGAATCATAGCAATAACGAGGGAAATGGAGAAGAAAATGAGTCACGCGCCCTTACCAAAGAGGACGTAGACAGTATCCTCGCCAAAGCAAAAGAAGAGGATATACTCAAAGAGCATGGGATCAAGCCACCATATCCCTTATGGATGGACTCAGTCCCATTCCCCACAAAATTCAAACATCCTACTCTCCAAACATATACGGGGAAAGGATCGGCCAGACAGCACGTCATCCACTTCAAGATCTTGACGGGAGCTATCGCGGATCAAGATGCACTCAAGATTCGCCTCTTTACAAGTACCCTAAAAGGTACGGCCTTCGATTGGTACTCCACTCTGCCGGAGAACTCCATTCAGAACTGGGCTATGCTGGAGACACGCTTCCTGACCCACTTCCAAGGTGAGGATCATCCTGTTACTATGGCTCAGCTCTGCAGCCTAAAACAGGGAGAGAATGAGTCAACTTATGACTTCATTCATAAGTGGAAAGCAATGGCATACAAATGTTCAGATGTATTGCCACAAGCGTCGCTAGTCGACATCTGCCGAAACAACATGAGAGCTAAAATCCGCTCCATGATCATCGGCAATAAATCAAAGAACCTGGGGGAACTCCTCGAAGCTTCCATGGAAGCTGAAATGGTGATCAAAGACCTCAACAGTCAGAAGTCATCAAGAAAAGAGCCAACCGCCATTGCAACCTCTAAACCAAAGAAGAAAGAGGTCCTTAATGTGCAAACCAAGTCAGCTCCTCAGCAACCAAAGAAAGCTGAAAATAGAGCTGCAGGTAAGAGACCTGAACTCTCTGATGCCTTCAAAGAGCGAGTAGAAAAGAAATATCCGTTCGATGAAGACGTCGAAGAAATCTTTGAGGCTCTCCTAGCAAATGGCAAACTCATTTTGCCAGAGCCCAAAAGACCTGGAGACGTTGGCAAAACCAATGATCCTTGGTACTGTCCATACCACCAGATGGTCTCGCATCCTCTCAATCAATGCTTTGTTGTGAGAGAGAAGATAAACGAGATGTGGAAAAACGGAGTCATCACCTTTGACAAAAATTATGGCCCCGCCTCCGTCAACATGGTGTCACGTGGACAAACACCAAAATCACCGAAGAAGAAGATCACTACTTCCTTCAAGGTGATAAAAAGAATTCAAACGTCCGAAGTGTTGGTTCCTTGCCCGACACCAGACGGACAACCCATACGGGTACATCCCGATCTCCTGGAAGATGAAAACTGGGAGATCGTAAAAACAAAGCCAACAGCTCAACAGCGAAGGCAGGCTAGGAAACATCTCCTCAGGCTCAAACGGCAAGAGAAGACCCAGCCAAAACAAGAAGTCCATGAAAAGGCAGAGGCCTCCTCTACCACTTCACTCGGGGCAACAAAAACGTCCCTTCCAGAGACTTCAAAGGCGGTAAGAAACTTCACTCTCAGTGATTTCATGCCACCTCAATTCAAAAAAGAAGCCATGCAGGGGGCATCATACTCTTGCAACTCGGTAGTTGGATTCTCCATTGATGGATACGAGTCCAGCAACACCGACGATGGATTCGAGCCCAACTACACCGGCGAGTGGGAGGAATCTCTTGAAACAGGAGAGTATCTCTCCGACGAAGAATGGGTTCCTGAAACTCACCTTATGCCAGTAATCTGGTATAACCCCTTGCAACCACAAGGATCCTGGTCTGATGATGAAGAAGACCAAGAGGCTGCACAAGAAGATGCTGTTAACCCAGCACCTGTCATTGCTCCAGTGGAAATCAACTATGTTGAGCCACACGGAGAAGACGAAGAAGAGGATCTGGCTCCCATGCCTGATCTTGAAGAATATGCAAGGATCTTGCAGCGTCTCGCTCTAGAACAAGAGCAAGATCGTGTTAACGAGCCTCCTCGCAACCCAGAGCCTGAAGTCCCTGAAGATAATCAGGTACATCCACCCTTAACTCCTGAAAATGGAGAACATTGCTGGATTGACGATCCTCTTACATCCGAGGATGAGTCTGACTCCGAGCAGGCAATATCTCCTATCAGAGCTTCCTGTAATTTAATATATCAGGACTATAGCTCTTCTGAAGCGTCGTCTGATGAGATTACCTATACTCCGACGACGCCTAGTAATGTATCTTCTGGAGCTACCTCGTCTCACGTGACTTTCACAGAGATGACACCCTCTCAGGTTTCTTCTCCTGAGACTGTGACTTCAGAATACACATTCTTCCCGACTCATCATCATGAAGAAAACCCAACTTGGGATGATGGATGGGTCAACGAAGAAGAAAAGCTGCTGAATGCTGTTCAGGACTTGCTCCCGGAAAATGCTCCGTGCAACACAATCACTGAGGATGGCAACTCTGTTGCAGATACATCCCCAGTAGATGAAAAACGACAGCCTCTTGATCCTGAAGACAATCTTCCAAACAAAGATCCTTCTCAAGAAGCTCTCGAAGTTGGTAGAGGCACCCGCTCGGGCCGGGACTACCACAAAAATTACAACCAATCTTCCTTTACTTATGTAAATCCTTCGGGAAAAGATGTTGTAAGCGCCCCCAGTGGCAACAATGATGAACATGCAGGCCCTGAGGAGGCTTTCAAGTATGAGTTGGTTGAGCACTTCAAACACATACCTGCACGTCTTCACATCCTATATTTATTACGAATGTCTCCACGCACTCGTGATAATCTCATCTCAGAATTACAAAAACTGAATGACGATGTCGACAAACATGCCCCGCAAGTCCTCCAAATTGAAATGGACTACCGGGTCAAAAACTCTGAAACTTCCTCAAAGGGAGAAAAGAAAACTGAGGGATCATGCATCCAATGCCTCTTGGTTCAAAAGGCAGCCAGTGCAACCATCGCCTTCACTAAGGAAGACCTCCTACTTGGCGAAGCAAGGCACAACCGACCCCTGTACTTCACAGGGTACATCAAAGAAATGCCGATACATAGAGTTCAGATCGACCCAGGTTCTACACTCAACCTTATCACCACTTCGGCTCTTGAAGAGTTGGGCATCCCACCCAGCAAGCTAAGCCACACATCTGTATCTATCTTTGGATACGATGGGAGCACTCAAAGGCCTATCGGCAAAATCAGGTTCAAATTGCAAATCGGTGATCTTATCTCTGAGGTCACTGTGTATGCAATAAAAACCCCCTCATGCTACAACATCCTTCTCGGACGTCCTTGGATACACGAGAACGGTGTTGTCCCTTCAACTCTACATCAATGCATCAAGTTCGTCGGCGACGACGACATGGTACATCGTGTCTTTGAGGACAGAAAACCCTTCAAAGGTAAAGCAGTCCACTTCGCAGACTCCCAGATGTATGAAGGAGAAAAAGAAGAAGAGGAAATAGCACCCCCTGCTGAAAATCTCCAGAAAGATAAAGGCAAGGCTCCTCAAAAATCACCGGAAGAAAACAAACCCTCCGGCAAATTAGAAGAGAGTAGTCAATCTCCCTTCATTATCTCCCTCAAGAATTCAAGACCTTTGGTCATCACGACTAAAGTGAAGAAGGCGAAACAAAAGCCTGGGGGCAAATTTGTTGTCTCTCTCGTGTCTATCATGCAAGACACAGACTCGGACTCAGAGCCAGAAGACGATACATCGTCAAGCCAAGCTGACACTCAGCAAGTTCAGCCTGCTCTCACTCCGATGGAGACACCTGCTGATGTAGAAGATCCTACGTCTGCTACCTTTGTTGTTCCGGCAACATCACCAAAGCAAAGGCCGATCTTCTTCCATAGATCGGACGCTTCTTCATCAAAATCCATGCTGGAACCTTTCCAAAATGAAGGTATGCCTCAACTATCTCTATATAGTCCTGTGGCACAAGCTATCATGAAGAAAATGGGCTTTGAAGCTCAGAACCCAGTCGGTTTGGGAGAAAGACGCGGTATTCTCACGCCATTGGAGCCCGCCTTGACCAAAAGCCAGCTGGAAGATTGGAGACTCTACAGTCATGTAGAAAAGTCTTCATATGGGTTAGGGTATGATCCCGACACTCCTCTGAGACAGTTGACACAAAGGCTTAAAAGTCGTTTTACCGACCAAGCCTCAACATCTATAGTCCACGAAGACATCGATCTCCCTGGAAATCTCTTTAAAGAGTTACCTGACAAAGATCCAGGAAGCTCATCCAACTTGTACGATTTCTCTGATGATAAAGAGGAATCGTCCGATAATGCAGACTTGTGCTATTCTGACCCAGAAGAACCCTCGTCTCCAAAAGAAATACCAGACTCAACAGGCGATTGGGACTATCTCATAGCAAGCCTTGAGGAGATCACCAATCAAGAAAATCCATGGAAAGGAACAGAGCCTTGGTCTGGTAATGCAGTTGAAACTCCAGAAGGTTTCGTTGAGTTGGAAGCCTCCGAAAATATTGTGGAGGAACCACCTTCGAACCTTCCGACAGAAGATCCTGTTGAAAAGATAAACTTGGGAACACCTGATAACCCACGTCCTGTATTCATAAGCAAGAATATAAAGGATGATGAGTTACCCGAGTATATCGCTTTTCTTCGTGAGTTCGTTGATTGCTTTGCATGGTCCTATGCTGAAATGCCTGGTTTAGACCCCAAAGTAGCAGTCCACAAACTCAATCTTCAAGAAGAAGTCAAGCCTGTCAAACAAGGCCAAAGAAGATTCCGTCCAGATGTGATGGATAAAATTGAACAAGAAGTTCAAAAGCTCAAAAGCGTCGGCTTCATCCGTGAGGAACAACATCCAGAATGGTTGGCCAACCTTGTCCCCGTGACAAAGAAGAATGGGCAGATCAGGGTCTGTATTGACTATAGAGACCTGAATGGCGCTTGCCCTAAAGATGAATTCCCGCTCCCCATACCGGAGGTGATGATTGACAATACCTGCGGATTCGAGCGAATGACATTCATGAATGGCTTCTCTGGTTACAATCAGATAAAGATGCACTACACCAAAATAGAATATTAGTAACGCTCATGGTTTTTGGTCAGTAACGGTTTTTAAGTGTAACTAATTTCCTAACGTTTTATGGGCGTCAGCATTCGTTTTAAAGTGTTACAATAATTGTATTCGATTTAATAATTATTAAGGGGCCGCTAAGTCAATTTCTACACAGTCCACCGAAACCAATTTTTCCCTTCCCCCTTTTGTTTTCCCGCTCCCGCCCTGCTTCCACGCCTATACCTCCCGCGCTCTGCCATCTCCTTCTCTCTCTCTCCCTCCCTCTCCCTCTCCTTCTCTATCGGTCTCTCCCCCCCTCACTCCATCTCCATTTCTCTCCCGTTCCCTCCTCTTTTGCGACTTATACTTGTTGCTCAAAATCATCAACTACTCGGACGTTTCTCAACCTAGCTCCATTTGAGCCGCAGCGATTTCGCTGGAGATCTCGTCAGAGAAAATGGCGATCTTGTAGGTTTTGGTGTGGAGAAGATTGGATCTCATCAGAGAAGAACCCCCTAGCCCAGGCTAGTTCCTCCGCCCCATTGAAGACGACCCTCACTGCAGCTCGAGATAGGAGAGAGGGTTCTCGTTTCTCTGGCTCCTTCTTTGCTCACTGCGAAAATCCAAAGGTAGAGTCTCATGCTTTTGATTTTTGGGGTTCTCAAATATATGGATAAAGCATGGCTACAGTTTGAATATGCACTTTCATGAATGCTTGTGTAAGATTTCTGTGTGGCATTTTTATATTTTTTTTGTGTTTTCATTGTTTCTAAGATGGCCACTCTGGTTTCAGTTAAGATGGTCTTTATGGGTGGATTGAGTGCAATGTTTAGCCCCTATCCAGGTCTGAGCATTCCTCCTCACCCAGTTCTGAGGTATCTGGGGTTCGCTGGCTAAACTCTCCCTCCCCTTCAGGTTCTCTGTTATTGGTTGTTTTGGTGGTGGGTTTCTGTTTCTCCTGGGTCGATTTCCTATGCTGTGCTTTCCCTTTGCTGTGCAGAGCTGCCTGGTTTGGTGTGGCGCCTTGTAATGTGCCTCGGCCTGGTGCTTCTTTCTTGCTTCCTTCTCCTTATCTATACGTTCTTCCCCTGTCTTTGTCTGCCCCTTTTGCTTTTCTGGGTCAGCATTTGTTTTTGGGTTAGCTTTTTGGTCTTTTTGGGATAGCATTCTTTGTATGCATCCACTTTCTTTTCCTTCCCTGTTTTTTGGGGGCTTCTTGCCCTGTTCTATTCTTTCTTTCAATACATACTTACCTTAAAGCAAAAAAAAAAAAAATTTGTTTGTGTTTGAAGAAATGCAAACCTTTGATTCTTATGCATATGTTTGTGAATTTGTGGTGTATTTGTCTATTGATGCAATGATGCCTCCCTTGATTTTGTAAAATCTTATCCTTTATGCCTCCCCTTATTTTTATGATTTATACTCTATTTTGGGTTTTTCTATTCTTGTGTTTTTAAATCTTGGGGTGCAGCAGATGGGTATAGATCTTCTATAGTGCTTCTTCACTGTTAATAAGAGTAGCCATGCAAAAGAATATATATAAAAATAAAAACTTGTGGGGTATATTGATTGGGTTTGGTAAAGATTTTTTAATGGGGTTTGCATCTTTTTGATTGGGTTTACTGTTTTGTTGCATGCCCATGTGCTTTAAATTCGAAAATCATTATGTATAGTGGTTTTTGAAAATTCTGTGAAAGTAGTGGACATGATTTAGCAATCCGGTTACAACCCAAACATGGACTCTAAGACAATATTTTATGAGTGCAATTTATCCGAGGATTTGGCTTATGATAGATTGGAATGGAGAAATAAAAATGATGTAGTGGACCATAACATAGTTATATAGGCAGTTGTTGTAAGTTAGTTACTGATTTTATTCAATTGACTAAATTATATTAACTTAGACTAAATGGCTAAGAAGATTACAGATTTACTTGTAATTGATGGGGTGTGTAGGTTCTACCATCTCACAATTTATCGATGTCCAATATGGTAGTTAGGTCATCTCCTACCAGAGTAAACATTATCTAGCAGTTTGGTCCTTAATATGTCACGCCTTTTATATTTTTTTATATCAGTGAATCATTTTTATTTTATTGGGTTCCAATGTTTACTAGAAGGTGTTGCCAAGTCGTGCAAAGTCAGTCATGGAGTTCCCATTGGTTCTGTTTTTTATATGCTCATACCGATTGAAGGATCCTGACCTTCGATTCTTGATTCAGTTTTGGCTTACTCTTTTTCTTTTCCTTACATAACGTAATCAGTTGGACATATGTGATTTTAGGTTTTGGACTGTCTTTGTCAAGGTCTAATGATCGAAATGGTTAGTATCATAATGGTATCAGTTGAATCTATAATAATGTATCATCTTTTGTGGAGCGAGTGCACCAAATTTGACAGATAAAAAAAATCTTGTAATGCAAGGTTGGAAATGAGGTTTGTGCTTGACATTTATATTATTATTAGATTAGTCATGGTTATTTACTTCGTGGCTTTCCAAAGTAATGATTAGTAATGATTTATGAAAGCTTTTTGTGGCTTTCCGCTAGTTCCTTATTATAAGTAACCCTGACCTTTGAATATAAAGTGAAAGCCAAGCAGAAAACTTCTATACATATAAAATGTTAACACTAAGGCACTAATCTGTACAACTTGCTTTGTTACAGAAAAACCATTTAACTGAGGCACTAATCTGTACAACTTATTTCATTTATGCAATTTACTCTCGTCCTTGTTTGACCAAAATAAATACCCATAAAGGATAACCCAAAATGCATATAGCTCAACTCGACAACTTATTATAGGGTTGCAATGAGAGTAATGAATATTTTCATTAATTTTACATAGTTAAATGCTATACAGAGTGTGTTAAAGTCATGTTTCTGTGTTACTTACTACAAGGTAAGACTTTATGAAACATATTTTGAAGGAAACTTTAAGTTTACATTGTCTCATAGTCCGCAGTTAATTATTGGTTTGCATGTTTTGTTACATAATGAAGTTTGGTTACTTTGCTTTGATTTTGTTGTGTATGTTGTAACTTCCCATCTCATTATAAATATAGAACCACGGGGCCCAATTGAATTTTGTTCTGTATCAATTGTACACTTTAATTTTCTTTCATTTTATTTGAAAGAGGAATGGGAATGGAATGGAAGTTGTGCTAAGAGATGAAGCCGTAGCCATCTACCAGATCTGTTACAGTTATGCTAAGAGAAACGGAATTGGAAAATGCGGCTTTGCTTGGAAAGTTGCTGGTCATGCACTTTGTTCGCTCTACTCCATAAAACATTAGTAAGCTATGATTCCTTGTTATAAGTGGTTACTGTTCGGGTGTCTTTATGTGGTTTTGATGTTTTAAGACTTTTTTTATAGGTTGTGTGATGTACTGTAGTTTGGACTATTACTACTAGTATAATAAACTTGAACTTGCCATACAAATTGGTTACCTATAGGGACTGAATTAATCCAAGTGTTGGTCTCACAATGAGTCCTCCTAGTTTGTGGATTTGGACCTTTTTTTGTAGCCCTAAAACAGGATCTTCCTGAAGTTATGCAAATTCCTGCATGGAATATTTTACTTTTGTGCTTCCTCTCCTCGGGAGTTCTACTTTTGCTGTCAGTATGTTTTATCTTGATTTATTTTAACCTTGCTTATAAAAGACATTGACCGTTACAGTTACTTGTTTGTGTTTACTTGATGTGTTACCTACAGAATGTCTCAGCCGATTCTAAAAGAATGGATGAATGAAACAGATAGACTTGGGAGTGTGTACAGGCAGGGGGTTTCGGATTTTATTCTATTTGCTAGTGGCAAAGACCAAACATCGACCACGTGTCCTTGCCCTTGTAAAAAATGCCGAAATGGAAAAAGGTTTGCGTATGATATAGTTAGAAAACATTTGATTCTTTACGGTATAGAATCAACATATCGTGTATGGGCTTTACATGGCGAGAACCCATATAAGGATCGAATGGTAAACCAAGTTGAAAAAGAAAATAGTGAGGCAGAAGGACTAGGGATGGAGAATTTTGTTGATGTTGCTTATGGCGTGCATGAAGAGTTAGTGGATGATTTGAATGAAGGTGTTGGAAGTCAGGTCGAAGATGTTGAACACCCTGTTGTTCTAGAGCCTGATTTGGGTAAAAGGTACCATGAATATAAGAAACAAGCAGAAGAAAAATTATATCCTTCATGCGAGGCTCCTGTAACAACTCTTTCTGCAATTGTAGACCTCCATAACTTGAAGAAGCAGTATAAATGGTCGGGAAATAGTGTGACTGCACTTTTGTCTCTGTTAAAAACATGGTTGCCAGACGGAAACACTTTGCCTTCTAAGTATCCTGTAATGAAGGCAATGTTAAAAGATCTAGGAATGAAAGCTGAGTGTATAGATGCCTGCGAAAATAACTGTATGTTATATTGGAAGACCAAAGCTGATTTAACGGTGTGTAGTCAATGTCAAACACCTAGATACAAAGTGAAGGAGGGGAAAATGGGGAAGAAAGAAACAAAAGAGGCGAGAAAAGTATTGAGACATTTTCCATTGATCCCAAGACTCAAAAGGTTGTACACAATACCATGGATAGCGCATGAAATGACATGGCATGATAGAGCTACGCCTTCTTGGAATTATATGCGGCATCCGATTGATTCGCTTCAGTGGAAGACATGTAAAGATGATTGGCCAGATTTTGCTAAGGAAGGGCGTAATGTCTGGCTTGGAATTGCAACTGATGGATTCAATCCACGTGGAGTTCAATCCACTGGTTATAGTTGTTGGCCTGTTTACTTGGTGCCTTATAATCTCCCACCGTCTTTGTGCATGAAATCTGAGTTCCATATGATGTCATTGTTAATACCTGGGCCGAAAGCACCGAGTCAAAACATTGATGTATTCCTTCAACCGCTAGTTGAGGAGTTACAACAGTTATGGGAAGAAGGGGTTGCAGCTTATGACATGCACAAAAGAGAGCATTTTACTTTAAGGGCAATGTTGGTGTGGGGCATTCATGATTTTCCGGCATATGGCAACTTATCAGGCTGCGTAACACATGGTTACAAAGCTTGTCCTATTTGTGGTGATGAAACTCCATCTATGCATCTTGGGAATGCAAGGAAGATTGTATACACAAATTACCGCATGTTTCTTAAATCTGATCACCCGTTTAGGCAAGGCAAATACTTAGGGCTGAAGACAAAGGAGTTAAAACCCCCTCCAACAAGGTTAAAGGGAGAAGTAATTGAGAAAATGCTAAGCCGTGTCCACTATGTACCTGGTAAAGTCTTAAAAGGTACCAAACGGAGTACTGATAATGTGGATGTGGTTGATAATGGAGATGATGAAGATGATGAAGTTACCGAGGCATGGTATAAAAGGTCTACTCTTTTTGATTTGAAATACTGGCCGAAACATACAATTCGACATGTTATTGATGTGATGCACACTGAAAAGAATGTCGCAGAACACCTATTAAATGCGATTTTGGACAAGAAAGGAACAAAGGATACAGTACAGGCGCGAGAGGATTTAAGGAAATTGGGGACTCATAGTGGCCAGTGGATGCAAACAGACCCAATTACTGGGAGATCTGTAAAACCAAAGGCCCCATTTGTCTTGAATAAAGATGAGAAGTTAGAGTTTTGCAAAATTTTGAAAGACTTGAAGCTTCCTTCAGGGTTTTCCTCGAACCTAAAAAACATTGTCACTTTGAGTCCTCCTGGTTTGCTTACAATGAAATCACATGACTATCATGTGATTATGTGTTATTTGCTCCCGGTTTTGCTTCAACACGCTTATCCAAAACACCGTGCCTTGCGAAGAGCTATTCACCAGATTAGCTTATTCTTTAATCTCCTTTGTTCGAAAGTCGTCATCAGACATGAAATTCAATCTGCAAAATACATGGTTGCAGAGGCATTGTGTGTGTTGGAAAAATATTTTCCAACCGCTTTTTTTGATATCAGCATCCACCTCATGGTGCATTTGGCTGATGAAGGGTTAATTTGTGGACCTGTTTATCCCAGGTGGATGTTTCCGTTTGAACGGTATGTATAATTCCTTTATTTTTATTTGATTTTTAGCTGCAATTATGACGAAACAACGAAGTACAATTTTGTATTTTTTAATTTAATAGGGCAATGAAGGAGTGTAAAAATATTCCCAGCAATAAACGATATGTCGAAGGCTCCATTGCAGAGTCCTATATTGTTTCTGAATCCGTTAGGTATGCTATGGAGTACATGCCAAATTCACGAGATGGAAACCACAAAGCTACTCGTGAGGCATTTCTAGATGAAGATGGCGAGTATAGTGATGAAGGGCCAATACTTGAGGGTAAAACTGTGACCCTAGGCAAGGAACAATGGATACAAATACGTAGATGGGTCCTTTTTCGACTAGACGTTGAAAGGCTTGATGAATACTACAGGTTTGATTTCTTGACACATTTGGCTTAAAAACTTACTACTCCAGAAAGTTGTAAATACTTGTGTCAAATTGCATGAACAATTTGCAGTGAGTATCGTGCCTTGCAAGAAACTACTCGTGGTAAAAGAAATAGAATAGCAAAGACAGAAGTGGAGATACAGACTGAGTTCATTGCCTGGTTATATGACAAGGTATTGTTATATATTACGCTTAATATGAATTTACATCTAGTAATTTTATCTTTCTAAATGGCTGTTTTTGTCATTTCACAGTTGTTGGCTGCAAAAGACACGGACTGTGACCTATGGCGATTGGTTGTGGGACCATTATTCAAAGCTAAAACGTATAAAAAGTACCGTGTTAATGGTTTTGTGTTCTCTACTAGGTCGCATGACGAAACAGTTGCCACACAAGACAGTGGTGTTTGTATGAATGCAATCACTGCATTTACATCAAGTAGGAAGGACAAAAATCCCATTAATGCATCGACCAAGTGGTATGGGGTTATTGAAGAGATAATAGAGTTGGACTATACGACCTTTCATCATGTTGTCTTTTACTGCAATTGGGTGAGGGTGGAGGACAAGACCAATGGTTGTAAACTTTGTCCAGATTCTAATTTGGTGATGGTTAATCTCAATAGGCTAAAGAGTATCAATAACTCTTTTGATGAGCCGGTGATTCTTGCATCTGAGGCTAGTCAAGTATTTTACTCGAAAGATTTGAGATATCCTAATTGGTGGGTAGTCATACATTCGCCTAGGCGATTGACATGTGAAGTGGATGATCTAGATGCACCAACTGTCTTCCAATCTATTCTCGACGACCAACCTAGTTTGGAGTCATTGATGCAAAGTCTAACCTGATTGTAATAGTTGCACACTTTTATTTATGGTACGTTGAGTTACATGCAAAATTTCTCATTTTCTACATTTAGTGTATAAATATTCCTTTTAGTTCAATTTAGATATAAATTTCTCATGTAATAGTTTCTACTAACAATCCTTTGTCAAATAGTAGGCTATTTTACAATGGCATCAGGTCAATCACGCCTTATTGCTTCCCAACCTTCTAGTTCAGTGCCACTTCCATCTCATAAGCCAACTTCGGGAGCCTCACCAGCAACAGGAACCATTAGTAAGTTACCTATAGAGTTCAATGCGGACGGCATTGCCGTGGGTCCTAACCATGCCAAATGGAATTCTCGTGTTGGTTATTACGTTCGAGCTCGTATTCCAATTCATTACAAGGACTGGAGGAAAATAGATGCAAGCTTCAAAAATGATGTTTGGAATGAATTAATGGTAAGGTTTACATGTACATTTGATGTTTTGGATACATGTATCCGACATTTGCTTATGACTAATCTTTTTTACTGAAGATAAGTGCTGAAGTTCTAATCTTTTTTACTTGTTGTATGTAGCAAGAATTTGAGCCTAATGTTCCCCAAGCAGCGGCACGAAAAGCAGTAGAAAAGGACTTTTCCCAAAAGTTCAGATCGGCAAAGTATGCCTTACGGAAAGAGATTTTGAGTAAGTGTGGGGGTGTGGAAGAAGCTATTGCAGCATGTCCATTGGGTAAAGATCCAAATCATTGGGCAATGTTTGTTAGAAATGAGAGTACTGATGAAGTGAAAGCTAGAAATGCAAAGAATGCAGAAAATGCGAAAAAGAATAAATATCGGCATACTAATGGGCGGGGCACATACGCCCATATGTTGGATAAAATGGTAGGTGTCTATTCTTGCACCATTAAATTCTATTCTCTTTATCCCAACAACTAATGAAGATTTTTTTTTGTAGGATAAAGAAGATCCTAGCAAAAAACATGGACGGGTAGATAGTTGGAAAAAAGGACATGAGCGCCGTGATGGGACTATATTGGAGAGTGCTCGAATTCATTACGTAAGTTCTAAAAAAGGAAGATTAATTCTTTTAATTTATATTACTACTCATATCATTGGTTGATAATATAGGAACAAGTTGAGGCTGCTCAAAAAAGAAGAAAAGAAGCAAGCTCGAACGGTGAGGGTAGTGTATTTGAAGCAGACTTGGATAACGATGAATTGGCTGAAGTCTTTGGGCCCGAGAAAAGCAGTAGAACTCGTGGAATCAGCTCGACCAAGTCTAAGAACCAATTGCAACGTACAGCTATTGCAAAGGCATTACTGCAACAAGCAAGCTCTTCATCCAATTCTGAGTTGAAAGGGGAATTGAATGAGATGAAGGCTTCCATATGTAATGTCATGGGTGTGTTAACGGTGAGTTACACTTGTGCCTCCTTGCATTTAATACCATTTATATATAACTAATTGTTATCTCCATTATGTCAGGATGTACTTAAGCTCATAAGAAACAATGGAATGTCGAGTGCTCAAGCCGCATGCGGGACAACACCACCCGAAACTGAAGTTGGTTCCAATTCAGTTTCTCGTCAGACTCAACGAAACTTAAAGGACATGTTTGGCTCTGTGAATCCTTCTCCTGGGATGCTTGGTTCTTCACCGAACGTAACCTTACTAGATAGGAATGGTCTTGCAGTTGCTAAGGGTTATGTTATGACAGAGACAGCTGGAATTTGCCATGGCAGAAAAGTTCTCATAGGTGAAAAAAAAGTCTACATTGAGGAAGTCTTAGTTGGTGATGCTCTCGTTTATGACGGGCCCCAAGATGGAATAAGGTATTTGGATGGTTTTAGTGCAGGAGGGCCTTTGATTTGGCTAGAGTCAAGGATGGAAATTTCTTAATTAGTTGTTTTGGATATGTTTATTGACTTATTATGTTTAACTTGAACTTATTGGCTACTTTATGTTTTGAGTGCATTTTTGCTTGATATGGTAGGAAGAACTTATTGGCTTGTTTATTTGGATGTGTTTGCATATTTTTATTTTATAAATATTAATGATGATTGCTTGCTTGTTTGAATATTCAGGTTCAATCATGTATTAACCCATTTTTAACTCCGCCTGGTGATAATCAATATCATTGGTTTGATATTGGTTTCAACTGCTGGTCCCAAGCCCAGATAAAGGAGGAGGGAGGATGGTGGTGCCTTGGACAGTTCTACAAACCACATAATGCTATTGGGACGACCGCCTTTAAGAAGGTAATGCTATTGCAAATTTGAAGAAGCAATGACTACATATATGACCCCTGTTTTAATATATTGGGACTACATAATACTATTGCTCTTTGTTGGTTGTGTGTAAAGTAAACCCCTTTGTTGGTTGTAGCGTATCATGATTAATAAGCCCCCGACAAATCTACATGATTTATGTACAAATATGGCACCAGATATTAGATACTTTTTAACGCCTACAAACACTTCTTGTGGTTTATACTTTATACTCCAAAATTTAATTGAAGATGGTCAATCATTCCAGGTCTTTTTAACGCCTACTCACATGGCCATTGTCATGAAATATGCTGCTGGTGGTGAGCTTTTCGAGAGGATATGTAATGCTGGTAGATTCAATGAGGATGAGGTAAACTATTATTTATTTACTATCATCACTCATCAGTCCAGTATTATACAAAATCTTGTTTTGGTTTTCTTTAGTATCAATTGTTGCACTTGAAATGTCATCTCTATACATGTGATAGAATGAATCTAGTTTTCCTTCCATAAGCTGTTCCCAAAACACCTTCTGACATGCTGAAGTTTGTGATGGAGCTGATTGTTCTTTGCATGAAAAAGGTTTGCTGTTTTGGGTGGGTGTGTATCAATTTGTAGTGGAGCTGACTGTTGTTTATATTAGGCTTTTTCCATGTTTGGATGTCATCATGTCTACTGTAATGTTATTATCTGCAAATGCCAAGTTGAGATTTCACGGTGGTGCAGCAGGTGGGTGTGTGCAGGTAGTGGAAGAGGAGAAATTTCTCTTTTCCTTTTCTTTTCGATTTTTTTTTTCTAATGTAGTTCAAAAGATTATAGCATCTGTGGTATTTCATTATGAGAAATCAAATATTCAATTTAAGAACTTGTTTCTTGTCACACTCTAACCAGAGATGTTGCACATTTTTATTTGCTTTTGTAATTTTGTATCATTTGAGGATTCCTCTTATAAGTTCTTCTTGATTTTCAGGTGGGTGTTTCGGTATTTATCGGTTTATTACGTTGAATCCAAGAACATAGTAACCAAGCAAATCTACAAGAAATATAAGCAGGTAACTCCAGAAGATGCATCATTTTCTTAGTTTTTTGGTGATACCTCCCATGTCATCTGTTTTTAAACGGTGAATTTGGTGCATCCTTCTGACCAGTGCCATATTTTGCATGCAGGTCCTCACAAGATTCAAGGTATAGGAGAGGGTTGCATATTGTGCATCTTTCTTGGTTTATTTAAATGGTATCAGATTCCATTTGTGCTTATAGTCATGTAGCATTCATATGACTTCTTGCATATTTATCACTTGGTGCAATTATTGGAAGGCACCATGGTTCGCTGACATGACATGTACTTATTCTCTCGAGGCTTGCTAATAGACATGCACCATCTATGTTATATTCTTATCTACATACTGCAATTTTAGCAAAACAGGAACGGACATGTCTGGTCATTTATATGTGATTCCATGTGCTTATTCAATATGAGTATTGATTTATTCTAACTTTCCAGCCCATATACTTGACAGCTTGAACTGCTTTCATCATTTTGGTTTACTTGTTTCCAGTTTTTTGCTTTGTTCTATTTTTTTTTTTTTTTTTTTTTTTTTTTTTTTTTTTTTGATGTTAGCAAAACCATCTAATGATTTGGAGTTCACAATGTATAGTAATGAATGATTTGTTTGTAGAAAAGGCTTTTGATGTTGCATCGCATCTTTGAGGCCATGCCAGATGGCAAGTGAATAACAGTTTTGAGACCATCAGTTGTAGAAGCCAATAAAAAATGCTTGTGTTGTGACAGATAAACTCACAGGCCACTCGAATGATTTGGAAATGGAGCTTGTTCTGTTCATTTTTGTGCTTTTTTTGGGATCCATTTACTTCTTTTTAGGGTAGAATTGCTACCAATCTCTGTATTTACCAAAAAAGGGCCAAATGTAACCCCATTCAAAGCAACACAATAGTGTCTTGCTTTCTTCTGATGTTAGGAAAAGGGGCAAAAAAGGGGGCAGTTTGCAGATACAGGGTGACTTTCACTCAACTAGTTTGAGAAGTGTTGCCATCTCTCTCATCGCATCTTTCTTCTCTCTTCTCTGCATTCTCCATCTGTGTCGAATATGGAGTCCAAAGCTGCTGTAGATATGAAGAAATTATATGCTTTTAAGTCTATATAAAAAGGTACCATGTGGTTGTGGTGGACTCTCCAATTTACAGAACCAAGAGATATTGAGGAAATAAAAAGTTGCTCATTAGAGGCACTGAACATATGTTCTTCAATTTATGTTTTCATCTATAACATATGTTCTTCTACCCAATCATCATCAATGACTCAACAAAAGAAAAGGAACATAAATTTTATGGTTATTCATGTCTTACATTAGTTTTATATCTAATAGAAGATAAATAAAATAGTAGGAGACAATGAAACAATGCTGATTTTAACAGAGAAATAGGTTGGAAGAGAAGAGATAAGCACCGGAGGCAATAAAGAGGAATGGCAGCAAGATGAAGCAGAGGATAATTTTGCCATTTTATTTGCAGCAATGGGAGTAAACATGGAGACAGCCCAGTTCTTCTAACATGATTTTGAAGAGAATGGTTCAATGGAAAGAATGGCCCTATTTCTAAACTTGGTATGTTTTAATCTGTTGTTTTCATGCTTAAGTGGAAAGTCCCTATGAAAATCATAGATAGGCTTCAATCTGCATTTCATACAGAGGGGCAAAACTTAACTGCTCCTAAATTGTGCTTTTTTCTTAACTCTTATCATCCTTGATTTGTTGATCTAATGCCAGCTCACTCCCAGCCACGTGGCTAGTTTTGCTGTTGTGCAACAGCCATGTTGGGTCAGAATTCTAAACCTCAACACCAGGATCTCAGGTATTCTCCATATCTGTTCTTTAAGGAGGTGGATACCTTGATGTATGTACCATGTAATTTGCAGCTTTTTGCTGATAATGTTTCCCCTGTATCTTCAAAGGTCTTCCGATGGTTGAGGTGAGAAACCCAGTCCCGGAGTAAATTAGTGGTCATGGTGATATTTGGCCAAAATCTCGTGGTTTTAATCTTAACAAATTCTCTCGTGTGGGGCTCATGTGCCTTAGTTATTTTTAAGTCACATAGAGAAGATGTTGTGCAAATATGAGGATTTATATGATTGAGGCAATGTTTTAAAATGAGGTGGCATGAGCTGATTGTTCCAATTGCCCAAAGTATGAGTTGTTAGGTAAGCCTCCATGTGTGGGGTCAGGTGTGTACTACTGTACTCACAAGAAAGCTTGCTTAATAAATTTGACCATTGTGCAAAATCAAAAGCACTAGGGACTTTCATGCACAAGTGAGGGGGCCTAATGGCTGAATCCCCACTATGGGTTCTCCAAAATAACCTAGCCATTAGGCTGTGCTGGTCATTCTTTCTTTTGGATCATTGTTGTATCCTCTTTTAACCATCTTTATAAAAAGTACAGAAGAAGAAGATAAGAGGTCAATTAGCAAAATTGTTTTATTTCCCATCACATCACAGATAACAAAGACAACCCAACTTTATCAAATCAAACATGACAATAATTAGATCATAGCAAAGAAGGTGACAACAGCAAAAGCGATGTGTGCAGGGTGCACCAGACAAAAAAAAAAAAGAATAAACGGAGAAGGTGACAGCAGCAAGGTGACAGTTGGTGTGTGCAGGGTGGTGCAGCAGGTGGGCTGTGCAGGGTGGTGCAACAGGTGGTCGGGTGTGTGGGGGGTGGTGCAGCAGGTGGGCTGTACTGGGTGGTGCAGCAGGTGGGCTGTGCAGGTGGGTGTGTGCAGGGTGGTGCAGTAGGCGAGCTGTCAATTTAGGGTCCTCTGTAGCTCCAGTTCTTGGACCCACCACCATATGACATAGCAACCTGAAAGTTCTTTGAAGTTTGAACTTTCTATTATAATGGTTACTGTGCTTCTTTCAATCCATGGTAGGTCAATTTAGGGTGATGTCCTTGTCGGATGCTGGAGATCAATTATACATGGACTGATAGACAGAGGCTGTTAGTCTTGGAACTAGGCTGTCTAAAACTTCTCATAACCATGGAATTTATCTTAACCTTGTGGCATTGCTTAGGTGTCATGACAACCATTTTGGTAGCTGATCAACTTTTTGTTTATTCTATTAAAAGCTGCTTAAGGAGCTACTATGTTACTGATCCACCAAAAGGGTTAGCAAATACTGTATTGTTTTGGCCTTTTAGCCATGCCAGTATTCCCATTCTTAAGATTTTCCTCCTCAAATGTACCTCATTAAAACAATGGACATGACTGTTGCACCCACATACTTTTAGTATTCACAGCACCAATGTAAATGATCCTAGTAATTTTATTTGAGATTCCTCTATCAAGAAGTCAATTTAGTTCTTCCTTTTCTGTTTTAAAATTGGATTTCTGGTTTAAATCCAGTCTTTATTTTGAGCTAACCGTTACTTTGACTGTAGTTTATTCCACATATATTCTTACATCCATGTTGCTTACAGCCCATCCTTCAATACAACAAGAGCTCAAAAACTTTAATTAACTGGTTCTGTTTGGCAGGTAAATATGAGCATTGCCATTCTTCCTATCTCAGCCGAGTATAATTGGAATCCTGCAACTGTTGGCTTGATCCAGTCTTCTTTTTCCTGGGGTTACCTTCTCACCCAGGTTTGTCCCCATATAGTGATGAATCTTGTTTTGCATTGGCATCTTGAGATTCTCTTTCTACAGTTCTGCAGTACATTTCATTATTATTGTGATTACTTAGTGAAAAAAAGAAGAAGATTGCAGCATTCCTTGACAGCTAAAACTTTTGTTGATTGATGAAATATGGGCAAGTGTTTATGTACTCAACAAAATCGTGAACTATTTTGTGTTTATGTATGTACAGAGGAAGAATAGATCACCATGCCTGTCAGATAGTATATTCATATTGATAGGTTAATTTCCTGTAAAAAGAGTTCCATTGCTAGATAAGTCTTCTACAAATGCTTCTGTTCAGTGTCTGCTAAAACTGTGACTTGCATTTACTTTAAGTTGTAAAATGGTTGCCCTGCTAATATGTTGATAATTTCAAAGAATAGATTGCTGGAGGTATATGGGCAGACACAGTTGGTGGAAAGCTTGTGCATAGTTTTTCTCCTTTAGTTCATGGTCCGGGGCATAGTTTTGGGCTTTTCCTTTGCGTTTTTACTGGGTGCGTCTTCTTTCTTGAAGGCAAATGTCTTTTATGAGACTTTTGCTTGTTTTAGTAATGAGTTTTTTAAGATTCCTTTCCCCTTGACACATTGCGTATGTGTTGGTTCATGATCTTGACACATTGCATGTGTGTTACGTTCATGATCTTGGCTTGTGGAGTATTTTTTTTTTCACATGGTCTCCCCTTTTGGGTGGTTTGGATTTCTTGTTTCTTTTTCTTAATCGGTTTGGTTTTCTAGATGGAGGTAATTCCCATGCTGTTGTGAATTTGGGATTTGGTGGTTTCTGGCTTCATACTATTGAAAATATACATTTGGATGATACTAATTACCATTTCAGGTTTCGAATTATTCTCTATTTTATATTGGTTACAATAAAGTAGTTTATGTATTACTGTGTATACTATAAACATAGATTGCAGGTGAAGATCAATGATTGGACCTTTTTTGTGTTCTTGATCAAGGCAGCAATATTAGCTATGCGATTCATCTAGAGGAGTACAAGCATTAAAACTCTCTTCAACTTAGTCTTACCGTTTTTTAGTGATCTGTCATGTCCAATCATCTATGCCAGATTCTAGGTTAAGAGTTTATAAATTGCAAATGTAAAAATGCATGCAGGAGGCTAATGACAAATGTATTGACATTATTGATTGTTGGCTTGATCTGCTTCTCCTCCATACTTAGAATTGGCTCTCCTACTCTTTAGTCCAAAATATGATGCTTCTTACTTATTCGTTGCTAGGAAAGGAAGGGACCAGAATTCTTTATTGTACTAATATTCTATCAAGGATTTGGTGTAATTTGGTGGTCTGTTGCTACAGTTCTAACTCCTGTAGCTGCAAAAGGGCATTTTATATATGCAGCAGGTTCGGTATTCAGGGGTGGTTTTTGGATAATTTTTTTTTACACATGAAAATGTTCTGTAACGGTTATAAACCGTTACTAATTTGTGCGAATAGCAACACTTAAAAACGTTACAAAAGATTTCACAACCATTAGGAATGTTATGAATCAGTAACACAAATTTGGCACGAAAAAAACGTTACAGAGTTTACAAAACCGTTACAAATATTTAAGTGTAAAATACCGTTACAAAACTTGCGAAACTGTTACTGTTTTATTAAAAATTATTAACACAAATGAGTATTAAAACCGTTAGGAACTAATTTCAGTAACGGAAATAAAGCGTTACAATTAATATGTTTGTAACGGTTTATAACCGTTAGGGATGTTTATAACAAATTAGAAACGCCCAAACTGTGACCCAAAAAAACTGTTACAAATTTTTTTAGTAACGGTTTTGGACCGTTAGGTATGTCCTGAAATGGTGTAGTGATGCATCCCGAGGATGAAAAACACACTTCATTTCGGACTCCGTTTGGCGTGTATTGCTACACTGTCATGCCATTTGGTCTGAAAAATGCTGGTGCCACATATCAGAGGGCTATGATGAAAATATTCCAAGATATGCAGCACAAGACGGTCGAATGTTACGTTGATGACCTCGCCGTCAAAAGCAGAAGAAAAGAAGACCATCTCAAAGATCTTCGGGAAGTCTTCCTCCGACTTCGCAAACACAAACTGCGGATGAATCCTCTAAAATGCTTCTTCGGCATCTCGTCGGGTAAGTTTCTCGGATTCCTTGTTCAGAAAGCTGGAATAGAACTTGACCCCATAAAAGTCAAGGCTATTCTAGAAATGCCCTCTCCAAGAACCCTAAGGGAACTAAAAGGGCTTCAAGGGAGATTGGCCTACATCAGACGGTTCATCTCCAATCTTTCGGGGAAATGCCGTCCATTCTCTCGATTGATGAAAAAAGGTGTAGACTTTGTCTGGGATGCCGACTGCGAAGCCGCATTTCAAGATATCAAGTCATACCTGACCAAACCTCCAGTGTTAGCTGCCCCTGCCACTGGAAAACCATTCATCTTGTACACAAGAGCCCTTGATCACTCTCTGGGTGCTCTGCTTGCACAAGAAAATGATGAAAGAAAAGAAGCTGCTCTATACTACCTCAGCCGCATGCTAGTAAGTGCAGAGCATCGCTACTCCCCAGTCGAAAAGGAATGCCTTCCAGTGATGTTTGCCGTACAAAAGCTACGTCACTACTTGCTTTCCAACACAGTCTACCTGGTCTCGAGGATCAACCTCTTGAAGGTCCTTGTCACGAAGGCCGGTTCTCTCAATGCCCGACTGGCAAAATGGTCCATCCTCTTGTCACAATTTGATATTAGGTATGTACCACAAAAAGCAATCAAAGGCCAAGCTCTAGCAGACTTTCTCGCAGAGCATCCATTGCCTAAAGATTCTCCACTCAGAGATGATCTCCCAGACGAACCTGTCTACAACGTGGAGATTTCCTCACCAAATGCCTCCTGGGACATGTACTTTGACGGTGCAACCAGGACAAATGAAAACAGAAAGCTGATCTCGGGAGTTGGCATCCTCTTTGTTAGCCCCGACAAATACATGATTCCACACGCTTTCTCGCTATTGGAACCATGCACAAACAATGCAGCTGAATACCAAGCTTTGATCTTAGGATTGGAACTCACCATAGAATCTGGTATCACCATGCTGGAAGTCTTTGGAGACTCTCAACTGATCGTCAACCAGATGAATCAGAAATATGAAGTCAGGAAGCCCGATCTGCTGCCTTATTACAACAAGGCACAATCGCTTCTGCAAAAGTTTGACATCTGCAACATCACCCACATTCGTAGAGGTGAAAACATTCGTGCAGATGCCCTCGCCGGACTTGCCGCATCAATGGCGATCCAGGAAGGGGAAAACATGCAAATTACAGTGTGCGAGAGAAGGATCCTCCCTCCTCTTAACACACACCAAGCAGTTGCTGAATGCCACCGAGTGGTTGGAAGTCGGATCTCTATCCTTCAAACTTCAATCGGCGACTGGAGGGATCCGTTCATTGATTACACTATGTTCGGAATCCTACCTGAAGATCCAAAAGAACGGGTAAGCATCCAAAGGCGAGCCCCAAACTTTCATTTGGATATCTCTTCAAAGATCCTTTACAGGAAATCCTTCAATGGAGTACTCCTACGCTGCTTGTCACAACAAGAAGCTGAAGAAACACTCAAAGAAGTTCACGCTGGTCTTTGTGGAGCTCATCAGGCTGGTCCCAAGCTCTACGACCAAATCAAAAGGTTGGGTTACTACTGGCCTACCATGGTAGCTGATGCAATGCAATTTGCCAAACGCTGCCAGCTATGCCAAGTTCACGGAGATTACATTCACATGCCTCCGGAATGGCTGCATCCTACAGCAATCTCATGGCCTTTCGAAGCATGGGGCATGGACATCATAGGTCCTATCTCTCCCCCTTCAAGCAAAGGTCATCGCTTCATCTTCGCCGCAACGGATTATTTCTCCAAGTGGTCAGAAGCATTTGCGTTCAACGAAATGAAGACCTCATCAGTTCTTCAATTCCTACGCACCGACATCATTTGTCGTTTCGGCATACCCAAGAGATTCGTCCATGATAACGGACCACAATTCCGGGATCATCGATTCTACAGGTTTTGCGACAAATACAAAATCCAAAGCTGTCCTTCGACTCCATACAATCCGGCAGCAAACGGATTAGCAGAAGCCTTCAACAAGACACTCTGCAAAATCCTCAAGAAAATGGTCTCTAGTCACAAAAGAGACTGGAGCGATAAACTGTTTGAAACTTTGTGGGCCTATCGAACCACCGTTCGAGGACCAACCCATAGCACACCATTCTCCTTGGTCTATGGATGCGAAGCTGTCGTGCCCCTAGAGGTACAAATTCCTTCTCTGAGGGTATCTCTACAAAATGACATGACTCAAGAAAGCAATGTCAAATTGCGACTCCATGAGCTGGACAATCTCGACGAGAGACGGCTCGAAGCTCGACAAAGCATTGAACTTTACCAAGCACGCATGACAGGATCTTTTGACAAAAAGGTCAGGCAACGCGCCTACAAAAAGGGTGACTTGGTTCTTACGGTAAAAAGACCAATGGTCTTCGCACACAAATCCAAAGGCAAATTTGAACCAAAATGGGAGGGACCCTACGTCATCGACAAGGTCTTCTCCAACGGCGCATATGCCCTCCTAAACATGGAAGGCTACAGATGTATGCTGCCTATCAACGGCAAGTTCTTGAAGCGGTACTACCCTTGAAGACTTACCCAACTGGGTAAGAGCAATGCCTGTATGGCCAAAACCTGTTCTCAGGTACTCGCTCGTCAAACCCACTCTCTTTAGAATTTTCATATCAAATGTCAAAATTTCTAGAGATTCAAAAACAATGCTTACTTTCATCGTTTCATTGTTCAAAAAAAAAAAAAATCCAAGTTTAAGAGCCTCTCCCTGACTTGACCAAAACTTTCGATCCTTGAACCAAAATTCATGGTTTGAAACAAAAATCCGGATTCAGGGATTTCCACCCTAGTCCACCTTACCTTTTACCGCCAAATGGTTCTAGGTCAAAATTTACGACCCTCGTGTCTTTAAACAAAAAAAAAATGGTTTTTCAAAAATCGTGGGGAAACGACATCAAAGTCAGTACCCGCAAAACAAAAATTTTGAAAAAAAAGCAAGGATGCGACATTCCATCGATACTTGCACCCAAAATCGCAGGGAAGCGACATTTCGTCGATACTTGCAAAATCCAAAAACCGTGGAGAAGCAACAAACCAGTTGATATCCACAACCCAATTTCAAAAATCGTGGAGACACAACATTTCAGTTGATATCCACAACCCAAATTTCAAAGGTTCGAGAAAACCTAAAATCGTGGAGAAGCAACAAACCAGTTGATATCCACAACCCAATTTCAAAAATTGTGGAGATGCAACATACCAGTTGCTATCCACAACCCAAAATTACAAATGGTTCGAGAAAACCTCAAATTTCAAAAATCGCGGAGAAACGACATCAAGTCAGTACCCGCAAAACCAAAAGTCTTGGGAAAAGCAGGGAAGCGACGCTTAGTCGATATTTGCACCCCAATTCGCGAGGAAGCGACATTCCATCGATACTTGCAAAACCTAACCCGCGAGGAAGTGACATTCCATCAATACTCGCAAAACCGAATGAGCAAGGAAGCGACATTCCATCGATACTTGCAAGACCATTCAGCGGGGAGGCGACATTTAGTCGATACCTGCATTTTGAAAACCAAAACTCGGCTATAAATGCCAAAATCCGGCTATAAATGCCAAAACAAAAATTTCCTGCTATAAACGCCAAAATCGGCTTTCATGCCAATAAAACAAAACTTGGTTTTCAAAAAACTCGGCTACAAATGCCACACAAAAAAAAAAACCTGACTCTCATGTCAAAACCGGCTATAAATGCCACAAATTGGCTATCAATGCCACCAAACCGGCTATAAATGCCACCAATTGGCTATCAATGCCACCAAACTGGCTGTAAATGCCACAAAAATCCGGCTTTCATGCCAAATTCGTTTCCCCTACCAAAACAACCAAAATCAGGCTCCCATGCCAAAACAATTATTTGACAAAAGATTTTCACAAAATGACAAAGCTTTTGATCAAATCCCATTTAGCAATTGCTTTCATCACAAAAAGATTTGAGTGAGCGTAGGGAACACAAAAAAAAAAAAAAAAAAAAAGGTACCAAAAAAATACATGTGGTACCAAAGCAAAAAAAAATAGAAAGTGTTCACAAGCACTACAAAAAAAAAAAAAAAGAAAAGTACCAAAAAAAATACATGTGGTACCAAAAAAAAAAAGAAAGTGTTCACAAGCACTAAAAAAAAAAAAAAGAGTACCAAAAAAAATACATGTGGTACCAAAAAAAAGAAGAATGGTTTCTGCTATAAAAAAAATCAGGAGCTCAGCCAAAAATGGTCTCCAGCCAAAGCTTCAGCTCCTCAAGCAAACTTTTGGCCTCAGCCGTCAGAGTTTCCAAGGCATGCTTCTTCAGGAACTTGCCATGAGATGCTGGCGAATGCCGTAACCCTTCTTTTACACCGGGAAGCTCTTCCCCAGCAGTTTGCCATCGTTCGTTTTCTAGAGTCCTCCTCTCGAGAACTTGACCGGCATCTGCAACCCTGCGAATCAGAGTACTCTCCCTGTCACGAGCCTCTGTTATAGCAGCCCACTTCGCATCGACTTGTGCCTTCAAATGCTCAAGATGTTTCCTGGCCTCCTCAACTTCCCTATCAAGGACGTTAAGGTCATGCCTCAATCCGATGATGGCTAGCTCTTCCTTGTTCTTCTCCCGAACTAGCTGCTTCTTGCTTTGTGTAGCCTCATTCAGGTCAGACTTAGCCTTATCAGCAGGGTCCAAGAACATCTCCTTGAAGAATTGGTCGTCAGGGAAATCCATGGTCTCAAACCACTTGTCACCCAGTGCAATGATCCTATCAACGATCGCCCTGGCACGTGTGACATCCAGACCAACCTCTTCGGTATCAGTGAGAATCTCCTGTACATGTGGGATCATGCCAAATCCGGCATCCAGGTGTCCAGAAAAGAGAGTCTCGATCCAAGAACGCAAAACCCGAGCCAGCACCTTCTTCGCAAATTGAAGAAACGAACTGGATGAAGATTCACCTCTCTCCGCTGATCGGCTGCTCATGTCATGTCCCATTGGAAGAGTAACAAAAGAACTCTTTCCACTTGGAGCCACTGGAGAAGGAATCTCAGCACGAGGTATCTTCTCTATCGCGTCAGAACTGGTTGTAGGAGTCTCTACCTCCGGATCGACCTCTGGCATCCCTTGCTCTGGTTCTGAAGGAAGCGATGGACTCTCTTCTGTCACTTCAAAACCTGCAAATGAAACACAAAAAGGTATGAATATGATCCTGTTAAAAAAAAAATCATCAGGGTCATCACTACAAAGTACCTTCTTCGACGACTGGCGGAACACTCTCTTCCTCCACGAACTCATCGGAAGCATCATCAACATTTGCGTCCATTGATGGTTCAAAGTCATCGGAATCCTGTGGCAAGTCAGCTGACAAGAGAAATGTTAGCAAATCAAGTTGCAGGCAAAAAAAAAAAAAAAAAGAGAAAACAAAAGAAGTTATACCAATTGGAGATTCTGGAATCATTCCAGAGTCCCTCGGTTCTTCTTTAGATGCCATAACCGGCTCCATCACCGCCTCATCGGTCGGAACCTCAGGCATCGCCAAGTCTTCATCCTCTGCTAAAAAAAAAGCAGCAGCAGGGTGAGAAAACAAATCAGAACATGGAAAGCCCCATGAAAGAAGCAGAAAAAGAAAAAGGAAGAATCATACCTTCTCCCAGGCCTGCTGAACGGCCACATTAGAAGATCTGGCGGATCGACGAGGTACGCTTGTAGCAGGCTCTTTACCCTTGTTCGTTCTGGAGGAACCACCTGCAAATGTTGGAAAAGAAGAAAAAAAAAGATCATCATCAAAATGACAGGATTTCGCTAAAGAGAAAAAAGGATCACTTTGTCCCACCAAAAATCTGGCGAAATTTTGGCATGGTTCCGGGGCAATTCCGAAGAAAAGGGAAATACCCCGAAAGAAATAGAAAGTTTGAAGATGGGCTCAACATCGCTGCGAGCTCCGAAACTCCAAACTTTCGAAACCTCAAAATCTCCGCAAAATCAAGAAGGGCTCAACATCACTGCGAGCTCCAAATTCCCAAATTTGCAAAGATTTTCAGGTATGCTATCATGCTCAATCTACAAAAAGTACATGCATGAACATCTAGATTTGCATAAAAACGCATTATCATAATGAGCAAAAAAAAAAAAAAAGAAAAAAAAAATAAACTTTCTCAAAAAAAAAGGGAGAAAGAAAAAAAAAAAAAAAAAAAAAATCAGGCCACGTGGCCGTACGGATCTGTCCGTACGGCCCACAAAAAAAAAAAAAAAAAACAAAAAAACAAAAATCACGTGGAAAAGAAAAAAAAAAAAGGAGAATAGAAAAAAAAAAAAGAAAAAAAAAAAAAAGAAGAAAGAAAAAAAAAAGAGAGACACTTTTTTTTTCCATCCTATTCTCTAGATGGGGTTTTCTTGAAAGAAAAAGAGAGAAAACTTACTTGAAGCCATTGATAGAGAAGAAGAAGGAAAAAGCTTGAAGATCCTTGAAGAAGAAACACTCTTGGTCTTGGAGCTCTCTTGAGATTGTTGCAAAAGAAAGCAATAAGAGCAAGAGATCCTACCTTCCTTTGCTTTTATAGGAGAGAGCAAATCAAAGAAGGAAACAAAGAAGAAAGGTAAGTGTTACTAATTAGTAACCTTACCAAAAGAGAATGAATTAGAAAGATTCTTTCCCAAAAAGAAAGATGTCTTTGAGAGATTTCCTCCCAAAATCAATCAAATGAGAGATTCTCTCCAACAAAAAAAGGATATTGGAGATTCTTTCCCAAAAAAGAAAGATACCTTGAGATATTCTCTCCCAAATTAAGGGAATATGAGAGATTCTCTCCCATAAAGATATTTTTAGATATTCTCTATCCAAATGAGATATCTTTAGATATTCTTTACAAAAATGACCCCACATGAGATCTAAGCCATCCTAAAAAGCTTAAGGTCCCATGGGTTAGCCCATATGAGCCAGGTTTGACCACCTAGGCACTAAAAAAAAAAAAAAAAAAAAAAAAATGGGCTTTTAGTCAGAAAAAATCCCTCTTACCAAGAGCATACAAAAATGGTTCCATGCCTCTTCTGAGTTGATTGAACCATACAAAAAAATCCCAAGCCCCATGAGCTTCCAAAAATCAAACCATCCAGCCTCATAAACCAAATTGAGCCAAAATCTTGAAATTGACATTCCACAAAAATCCAAACCACTCCAATGGACCCACACAGTCCTAAAGAGTGACCAAAAACCAAATCCTGGTCCCCTAACTTGCCACATACAGCTTGTTAGGTCACAAGACCAAAACCAAAAACCAAATCATGATCCCCCAACTTGCCACATACAGCTTGTTGGGTCACAAGGTCAAAACCAAAACCCGACCCCCTAACCTGCCACATACAACTTGTTAGGTCACAAGGTCAAAAACAAAAGCCCAAATCCACATCCATGATGTCATCTTCAAAACTTTGCCTCGAGATGGTATTTGATTCCTTTCATTACCATAAAATTCCCCTGGAAGCTCAAAGGCTACTCTACCAAAGGAAAGATTGCTCAAAGACTCTTGGTCAAGACTCAAGCTCTCCTTCAAAAAATCTCTTCGAGGCACATCGACTACAAAAGTCAAGCAACTCGTCGCTGTACCTCGAGGGGGCATTTGTTGACACCAAAAATGTCACTTTGCCTCTTCAACATCAAGAAAGCTACATGAAGTCGCAACCTGCCATAAATAGGCAATGCAACTTCTCCAAAAAATCAAATCTTGTCAGAATCAAACAAAAACTGTAAGATCCTTCAAGATAGCCAAGAGAAGAGTACACATGAAGTTTTCGGGCCATTTCAGAATCATTTGGCCTAACTTCGCTTCTCCGACAGCTAAAATGGCGCTCCCGGCGGCGACATCATCGGAGACGTCAAAACTTCGATCAGAGCCTACGGATGACTCCAGCATGTCTCAAAAGGGCTCCATGCCAAATTTCAAGTCAAACCGACAACGTTTGACCCTCCATCAATGCTCGAGCAGCAAAATCAAGCCTCTCGGCGGCGGGAACCACCGAAGCCTTCGCTCATCAAACCAAGTGCATGAGTGGCTTCAACATGCTTCCAAAAGGCTGCACGTCAGATTTCAGGTCATTCTGACAACGTTTGACCAGGTTTCGATGCTCCGAGAGAAAATCAAGCCTACTGGCGGCGGAGCAACCCGGGACCATGACATCCAAAACGGAGCCCATGGAACGTCTCAAAATGACTCCAATAGGCTCCCCGTCAAATTTCAGGTCAATCGGACATCGTTTGGCCACATATCAACGCTCGGCATTTTCCCCGCAGCAAAATCAAGTGAAGCATCGACGGGACCCCAAACGGCTTCAAAACTCAAACAAAAGCCTATGGTTGGTCTTATTTATTGCTCAGGAGGCTCCACCTCAAATTTCAGGTCATTCCGACATCGTTTGACCAAGTTTCAGCTTCTGGCGGAAAATCAGCAGCTCTACGCGACAAAGTCTTCGGCTTTCCCGGAAAATTGGAAACTTTGCACTCTAAAAATGCAAGGATTCTCATCAGGTTTTCTACAGGGAAATCAAGCCAATAAATGAGAAGAAATGTCAGGAAAAATACAGAAGAAAACGGCGACGAAAAAGACCTCAAAACGACCGCAAAACGGGCTCCGAAGGGAAAAATTCCCCCAAGGTCGCAGGCCCCTGCGACCATGGCCCATGGTCGCCGGCGACCATGGAAGTCCGGGTCACCGGATTTCCCGCCGGTGACCCATTTTTCCGTCTTTTTTCGCGTTTCGCGCACTTTGGCCCCTGTGGTTTCCTGAAAATGTGATTTTTAGTGCTTGAAATTGACTCATATCCTCCGACATCCGTCAAAATCACGGGTCAACCTCCAAAAGCATAAAATCATCATTGATCGCTCCAAGATCGCCAACCGGTCGACCAAAAAAAGTGCTCTTTCTGTCCGACCGATCGAGAAATCGACAAGACAGATGACACCGGCCCGCTCTTAGCTATCAATGTCTGAAGTTACATGTTCATCCGATGTCGATCAGCATGAAGATCCATCGATGATCATCGCCAGAAGAATTCCAGAAGACACGGCACGGCCCGCGACTCTTCGACTGCTCGGCGACCAATTAATGTGGTTAATTGACTAGCTTTATTGCAGTCATTAATTCATTTCTTTGGACTGCCCAATCAGAAGCAAGCATTTGGGAGTTACAAGTCAATTGATTCATGGCATTTAAACCATGAAACTCCTCCCATTATGGTAATTAAGGTGATTAAAAGCCCTTAATCTCCATCGGCCAATCAGATTCAAGGAAAAAGGAGTTATAAAATCAAGAAATAAATCTTGTAACTCCTCCCATTAAAGCCATTAAAGCCCATAAACTCTCCTAAATGGCTACCAAAAGCCTATAAATAGGAGAGCATTCCATTGAAATCGGGATAAAAGAAAATCGAGATCGATCGATCGGAAAGAATCCAGAGCTCGTATCCAGAGAAAGAAAAAAGAGAGAAAAACTCTGCTGAAGTTCTGCACCGGCCACCACTACAAGGTGACAAAAGTCCCTTGGGGGGCACCCCCCCCCCCCCCCCCCAAGGTCCTTGCCTTCTCCTGCTGCCTCCAATGGCTTAGACGTGGCTTTTCAGCCCGTCTACTTAGCTTTTTATTGGACATAGGACCTTCTCTTGGTCTTTGTCCTCTAAAAATCTGAGGTTATAGCCAAGCCAAGCGAATCAAGAGCATCCTCTGTTCTCATCTGCATGGATGATGGCCAAGCCCATACATGACTTGCGACCGTCAATCTGAACGAGTCCCCCACAATCTCCTGAAAAGTTAGATCTTCCTTTTCTTGCTTTTCATTGTAGTTTGTATTTTTCTAAAAGAGACAAAAATCACAACTCTTGTCTTTTTCATTATTGATGAGAATTGTAAATCGGCTATAAACGCCAAAATCGGCTATAAATGCCAAACAAAATCGCCTTTCACGGCAAACTAAGAAAATGTCTCTTTTCTTAAATATATGCGCAATGGAAAACTTGAAAGAAGTTGATTTCCTTTTTACTTGCGAAGGTTGATCTCTGGATCACCACTTGCAATTCCAAGTAAAATAGAAAATCTGGCACACCCACCCAAAAAAAAATGTTGATGCACGCTTCAGGCCCGCCAGGGCGCGAAAGGGCCGGACCCGACGGACTCCCACGTTCCGCCGACCCCGGTAGCCGCCCCACGGCGCCTCGGAGCGCGTTCCATCAAGGGCCTGGTATGAGAAGCTTACAAATCATCTGATCAAAAATGAATTTGACTGTGGGAAGGTTGATAAGACACTGTTTATCAAGAAAATTGATCAAGATATTCTTGTTGCTCAAATCTATGGTGATGACATTGTTTTTGGATCCACTTCAGAGAAGCTCGCACAAGGATTTTCAGAATTAATGAGTTCCACTTTTGAGATGAGCCTGGTCGGTCCCCTTCAATTCTTCCTTGGTCTCCAGGTTAATCAAACTGAGAAAGGGATTTTTCTTAGCCAGTCCAAATTTGCCTTAGACATCATTAAGAAATTTGGCCTATAAAACTCTAAACCTAGTAGCAATCCCATGGGATCCACCTCAAAACTTTCCAGTGATCCAAGTGGCATTAAAGTGGACCAAAAACTTTACCGTAGTATGATAGGAAGTCTTCTCTACCTCACAGCTAGTAGACCGGATCTCTCCTTTGGTGTTGGGATTTGTGCTAGATATCAATCAGATCCTCGAGAGTCCCATCTCAAAGCAGTTAAACGTATTATCAAATATGTCAATGGTACATCTCATTATGGTATCTGGTATCCTTGTGACTCAACCTTACAACTACTTAGTTACAGTGATGCTGATTGGGCCCGATCAATTGATGATAGGAAAAGCACCAGTGGATGTTGTTACTTCATAGGTAGTTGCTTAGTAGCTTGGCATAGCAAAAAGCAAAATTCTGTATCCCTCTCCACTGCAGAAGCTGAATACATTGCTGCAGGGAGCTGTTGTGCTCAATTATTGTGGATAAACAAACCTTGTTGGATTAAAATGTTCCACAACAATGTATGCCTATCATGTGTGATAACTCTAGTGCAATCAGCATTTCTAAAAATCCTGTTCAGCATTCTCGCACTAAACATATTGACATTCACTATCACTTTTTGCGTGATCATGCTGATCAAGGATCTATTGAGTTACTATTTGTTCCGACAGACTCTCAATTGGCTGACCTATTTACAAAGCCCTTAGGAAATGAAAGGTTCATCAAATTGAGACATCAATTGGGCATTGGCCCTTGCCCTGAATTTTAAACCTCTTGTTGATATATCCCCTGTTCTTTCATTTTTTTTATCTTATAAACAGGTGCTACTAACAAGGGTATGTGCTTTTCTTGTGGTTGGGCAGGCTCCTTTGCAATTAGATGTCAAAGGGGGAGAGAGTGTCTCAAGTCAAATCAAGTGGTCTCCAATTGAGGGGGAGAAGAATTAAGGTCTATCAAGTTGAGGGGGAGAATTTCTGGCCTATAGTTGCTCCTACAAGGAAAATCCAAAGCTCCAGAATATCCAAATGCTCCGAAGCATCCAAAGCTCCTTAATATCCAAAGAAGTTAGTTTTTCAAGTTTCAAGGAGATTGAGAAAGAGAGTTCAAGCTTCTAAAGTTGCCATCAAATTGCAAAGGGAGAGATTGTTAGAGTATTTATTTTGTTGCAATTTGATAGGATGCATTCATCTTCGTAAGCTTGTCCTCTCATTCATTCATGGATCATCATGCATTTTTATCTTCATGATTTTTGGTCTTTCAAAAGTTATGCATGGTTTTTCATCATATTCTTAGTTATCAAAGCTTTCAGTTCAGTCTTGGTATTCTTCCTTGTTTTCAAAAGCTTTGTATTTGTTCAGCTCCTTCAGTATTTTCTGGATGTTTGGCCTGTCGGTCAGGTGTCGGCTAACCGACAGTGAATTGAACCTAACCGAGACATTGTCGGTTAGAATTCCAGAGAACTTCATTTTCAAAAATTTGCTGATACTCTGGTCGGTCAAGGTGTCGGTTAGGTATCGATTAACCGACCTTCATTCAGAACCAGACCGAAGTTCTCTTGGTTGGAATTCCAGAGAGGTGTTTTCTGAACCATTTTGGTCCGTCGGTCAATGTGTCGGTCAGCCCTCGGTTAACCGAAAAAGTTCGGTCAACCGACCATGCTTTTTGGTCAGCTAAATTTTGAAAATATGACCGTTGGCAAGTGACCGTTGGGGGTGTCGGTTAACCGACACATATATGTCGGCTAACCGATGCCTAGCCGTTAGAATAACTTTTTCTATAAAAAGTGGTTTTCTCTTTTGGAAAAGTTGCTGAACTTTGGGAGATTTTCAAGAG
Source organism: Umbellularia californica (assembly GCA_028538565.1). NCBI lineage: Eukaryota > Viridiplantae > Streptophyta > Magnoliopsida > Laurales > Lauraceae > Umbellularia > Umbellularia californica. Next base: position 39,437,889 of record JAPQWN010000002.1, read on the forward strand.
CAAGGAATAGCAACTTTTCAAGCATTTTTGAGAAGGGATTATGAAGCCATCTCATTAGACTCAACCTTTGATCTTCAAAATGGGTGTGCTTCTCTTCTCTTTAAATTTCTAAAACATGCTCTTTTCTTAAATCTTTGTGTTTCTATTTAAGGCATGATCATAGAGTTGCTTGTTTCCTTGTGTAGTTGATTTTCATAACATGTTTCATCTTTTAATGTCTATTTGATTTATGAAATCAACTTAAGTCTTGTTTTACATGAGTTTTTCAAAACCTAGTTTTCAAAATCAACTTGTTTATCTTGTGATTACATCTTTCAATATACAAGTTGAATCTTTATGAAAACCATGTGTAAATCATTCTACTCTTTGTCTCACATATGATTAGCATCTTTGAATCATCTTGAATTTACTTTTCTAAAAAGAGTTTGAATGTACTTCTAGAACTTGCATCTACTACACTCTTTGTCATTCATTTGCATGCATCTAGAAGTTTAGTTTTTCACCTTCATATCAGCCTATTTAGAGGCAAATCTTAGTGCTTGATTAGTTCTCTTATTCATGCATGTTGAGGCATAATTCACAAGAGAAAAATCTAAGTTGTAAAGGGTTAGTGCTTAGCCTTGAAAAGCATTTGTTGTGGTTGTAAAGGTTTATGCTTAGCCTTGAAAAGCATAGTGTTTTATGTGTAAGGTTTGAGGTGATCCTAAACCTTAAAATTGATTAGTGAAAATCCGGTAGGGTTATCGGGAGTGGATGTAGGCATTTTGGCCGAACCACTATAATTGATTGTGTTATGGTGATTGATCTTTTGCTTTTATTTCATGAATGGTATATGAATGCTTAGGATTAAATATCTAGGAGTTTTCCTTTTTTCATCAAAGCATAATGTATTTAGAAAGTGAAAGAAAATTAAAAGTTGTATAAGTTCTTAGGTGTAATCCTATTCACCCCCCCTCTAGGATTCAATCTTGGACTTTCAGTTTCAACAAATGATGCAAACCATACTTGATTAGCAGCGTTAGGCAAACGAAAACCAAGCTAGATTGCAAGAGCAGATGCTAAAGAAAAATGAAGATCATGCCAGGGAATTAGCAGAGATGCAGACGCAATTGTTAGAGGTGATACAAAGGAGACTTGAACCGATTCAACTTCAACCCATAATTGTCATCAACCAGAGGGAACATGACCCGATTGCCTTATTTGAGTGGTTTTGGAAAAGGGGTCCAAAAGATTTTGTTGGGACAGAAGATCCTCTAGCTGCAGACAATTGGTTAGAGCATACCAAGAACATCTTTGAAGTCTTCCAATGCACGGGGACTGAAAGAGTAAAACTTGCAGCATCACTATTTACCGGGTTAGCTGATATTTGGTGAAGGATAGTTAGAGATGAGTATAGAACTATGGCAGATGCAGTAGCTTGGGAAAACTTCAAGAAACATTTTGGGGACAAATATGTACCCACTCCCGTTAAGAGACAAAAGGCAGTGGAATTCCAGCAGCTTGTGCAAGGGAATATGATGGTTCTCGAATACCACACTAAGTTTGAGAGATTGTCTAGATATGCTCCAGAGTTAGTGGACACAGTTGAGAAGAAGATTGCTAAGTTCCTCGAAGGACTCAATCCCATCATTGAAAGAGATGCCACAGGAGTAATGCCACTTGCCACCTTCGAAGAAGCGGTTAAGAGAGCCTACAAGTTTGAGAACTTTCACCTCAAGATACTCAGAGTTCAGAGCAAAGGGCAAGCTCATTAGCAGAACTACCAGAAGAGGAATCAGCAGCACAAGAGACACAGGCCAGATCAGAATATTCAAAACCAATTTGTTTGTATGCACTGTTGGAAGAATCATGAGAGTACCTAGTGTTGTACCGTTTCAGGAGCAAGCTTTAGATGTGTTTCGATGAACCATCAGATTAGGGACTGTCCAAGATAGAACAGGCAGAATCAACAACAGCAGGGAGCACAGCATCCAGCACCACCATATAATGCAATGGTTGTCCAAAATCAGGCAAGAACACTTTAGCAATAGGCACCATCGCAATAGTATAGACCTCAGCAGCAGCAGTAGGCCCGTCAGCAAGGGCAACATCAAAATCAGTGTCCATAGCAACAAAATAGAAATGTCCTTCAAGGCAGGGAGTAGCAGGCTCCTATCAGGCCACAACAGCGAGGACAAGTTTATGCGGTCAATAGAGTTAATGCAGAAGCTGCGGGAAATATAGTGGAAGGTACATTCCTCGTTTGTGGAATTAAAGTTAGGATTTTATTTGACCCTGGCTCTATACACTCGTTTTTATCCCATGCATTTTCTGAGCTGATAGATGTGCATGCTAGAAAACTTGACTAAATTTTGACTGTGGCAACCCTAGTAGGTAAACAAGTTATTTGTGGAGCCTTTTATCCTAGTTGCACAGGCCAGATAGGAGAAGTTGTATTTGTTGGAAGTAGGTGGGCCACGTGGATAGGTTTTCAAAACCTTTGACCCACTTCACTCAGGGATCAAGTATCCATCAGGCCAAAAACCCAATCCAGGATGCATAAACCTCAATCTCAGCCATCATGATCAGTAAATAAATCTATCTAAAAGACAGAAACAAACAGCCAACAAGCATCCATAAAATCTACAACATGCAACGAAGCAGATTATACCTTTGGGGCTCGGTTGTGCTCTAATGGAGAAGTTGCGTCTTTCTTTGATGATGAAACTCTTTCACTTATCAAATAGGAATCTCCAACACCTCTTAGCCTTCCACGCTATGACCCGAATCAGATCTCTCTTCTCAAGAAGATTGGTGGAATCTCTAAGAGAAAACCCAACTCGTAACTCCAAGGAACTAGAAGACGAATAGAGGAGAAAGATGAGCAACTATTGCACACTTTAGGGCTGGACGTTTTTCTCCAATTAGATGGACGTCCATGAGGGGTTGATTCCCTTTTATAATCTCTCAAGCCTCATTTTTTCCCAATTGAAATAAAAGTTTAACTTCCACAACAATTAGTAAGTATACTATTACCACTATTAGAAGTCCTACTCCAAATAGAAATAGTAACTTTCTAATTCCTTCCTTTTAGAGTTCAAGTAGGATTAGTATCTTTCTAATAACTTGGGCTAGTGTGGGGACCACTAGGGATTCCATACAAAGCTAGCTCCAACTGGGACACGCGACCCCACATCTCATGTGCAATCTGGGCCCACAGTTAAATGCAAATAACACCACTATATAAATGCAATTGCACTCCAGTCTTAGGAATAAATTACAATAAAGACCCTAAACTTTCCAATTACCACAAGTAGGCCCCTCTATCAATATCCATGGATCAATTGGAATAAATCTGTCTCTTCCAATCTTAGTTTCACATCTTATTATCTTTGAGCCCCAATTAATCACTATGATCATCAATACCATCCAATTAACTCTTAATCGAGATGGGTGTGCACTTACTAATGGCAAATCCATTAATTGGCACAAGGGGATAATGGAGATAGATTCCATCTTGATCATTCAATGTTCCCATAGTCCTACTACCACATACCCAAGACACCGAGGTGTTGACCTACAGTTGCCCTCACTCATTGGTGACTCAAAGCAAATGAATAGATAGAAACTTGAGTTCATCAATGTCTCAGGATTGAGAGCCTATTGCTAGGGAATTATGAGAGCATACCTTATTATTGAGACGGAATTATATAAGGTGCTTCTCATGGTCCTTCAATACATCCAATGTACCAGCACCATGATCCAGAATCTTACATTTTGATGATATAGACAAATCTCACTATCTCATAGTGATCAAATGCAACCTTATCAGATAAGCACCTTATGGAATTCTGTCTCAATAATAAGTGATGGACCCTCGGGTTTCCGTCCTCTCCTTCCGCACCTTGGGGGCTGCCTGGGTCTCGGCGGAGGAGGGAAATCGCGGGTATCAGCTTTTTGTACGGGTATGCCAAATTTACTTTTTACTTGGAATTTGGAATGGTGATGATCCGGAGATTCACCTTCACAAGTAGAAAGAAAATCGATCCTTTTTTCTAACTTTTCAAATTGCATGAATATTAAGAAAAGAGACAAGTTTGTTTTTTTTAGAATGCCGTAGGAGGCGTTTTTTTGTTTGTTTGCCGTAAAAGGCGATTTTGCCGTAAAAGGCGATTTTACCGTGAAAGGCGATTTTACAAAACTCATCAAATATGAAAGACAAGAATTGTGATTTCTTTTTGTCTCTTTAAAAAATACAAACTACAATAGAAAAGGAAGAAAAGGAATTTAACTTCTCAGGAGATTGTGGGGAGACGTTGAGATCGACGGTCGCAAGTCATGTATGGACTTCGCCATCGTCCTTCAAATGAGAACGGTTGATGCTTTGATTCTTCAGCTTGGCTCATAACCTCAGTTTTTTAAAGGACAAGGACCAAGAGGAGGTCCTATATCCAACGAAAAATCGAGTAAACCGGCTGAAAAGCCGCGTTTAGGCCATGTTGTAGAAGGAGGGGACCTTGGGAGGGTGGCCCCCCAAGGGACTTTGATCACCTTGTGGTGTTTCTTGCAGCAGAACAGCAGGACTTCGTCTGTATTTCTTTGGGAGAATGACAGTGTGCAAGTGCAGAATTTCAAGTCGATGTGTGTATCGATGATGATTTCTTTCTTTTGGACCTCCTTTTATAGGCTTTTGGTAGCCATGAGGTGATTATGGGCATTGATGGCCATGATGAGAGAATTGATGAAGAGTTACAAGTTTTTATTCTTTGATTTTGTAACTCCTTTTTCATGGCTTGTGATTGGCCGATGAAGGATAGTGGGCATTTAATTGCCTTTAATCTTCATGATGATGGGAGTTTCATGGGTTTAATGCCATGATTGCTTGGATTTGTAACTCCCAAATGCCTGAATCTGATTGGGCCGTCCAAAATAATGAGTTAATGACCGCATTAAGTTGTCATAAACAGGTCAATTAAAGACATTAAGTGGTCGCCAGGGCATGTGAAGAGTCACGGGCCGTGCAGCGTCTTTTGAGATTCTTCTTGTGATCATCACAGGTGGATCCACACATTGTTTGATGTCGGATTGCAGTGCAATTTCAGACATTGATTGATGTTGGTGGGTCGATGACATCTGTCTTGTCGATTTCACGATCGGTCGGACATAAAGTATACTTTCTTGGTCAGCAGGTTGGCGATCTTGGAGCGATTGGTGATGATTTCATGCTTTTGATGGCGAATCCAAGATGTTGGTGAAGATCAGTGGTTTTCAAGCATCAAAGATTGGATTTTCAGAAAATCACAGAGGCAGGAACACCCGAAACCCGAAAAGGATCGGCAAAACGGGCCGTTTGGTTCGAAATCTGGCGACCCGGATTTGCAGGGTCGCCGGCGACCATGCACCCAGGGTCGCCGGCGACCATAGGGCTTTGGCCTTTTTGGTCGCCGAGCTTTATTTTCGGCCGTCTTTTCATCTTTTTGGTTCCTTCTTTCTTCTGTATTTTTCTTGACATTTTTCCTCAATTATTGACTTGATTTTCTTGGAGAAAACTTGATGAGAATCCGTGAAAAACTGGAGCACAAAGTTTCCCATTTTTCTGGAAAGCCGAAGACTTTGTACCCGATTTTTTGTAAAGAGTCGAAACTAGGTCAAACGATGTTGGAATGACCTGAAAATTGAGGTGAAGCTTCTTGAGCAGTGGATAGGACCATCCATGAGCTTTTATTTGAGTTTTGAAGCCGTTTGGGGTCCCATCGTTGCTTGACTTGATTTTGCTACGGGGAAAATACCGAGCTTTGATATGTGGTCAAACGATGTCCGATTGGCCTGAAATTTGACGGGGAGCCTATTGGAGTCATTTTGAGACAACCCATTAGCTCCAACTTGGATGTCATGGTCCCGGGATGCTCCGCCGCCGGTAGACTTGATTTTCTTTCGGAGCATCGAAACCTGGTCAAACGTTATCGGAATGACCTAAAATTTGACGTACAACCTTTTGGAGGTATGTTGAAGCCACTCATGTGCTATGTTTGATGAGTGATGGCCTCGGTGGTTGTCGCGATCCCGGACCGGGCCTAGGGACCAAATCCGGGATCGGGACTATTGTGATGTGATTGGACATGCGATCATACGAAGTGATGACAATAATTAAAGATATGTTTATGATCAAGTGTACACGGGTAGATAAGGAACACACATCATCCGTGCACGTGATTTCCCACAGGTGTCCGCGGTGAGGATTTTTCCAACACACATAAACATTTAGTAAGATTGCGGAAGCGTATGGCAAATCAAGCATGTAAATCATGTCCATAGTAACAAGACTGATTGCATTTAAATAACAAGTATCAGAATGAGCAATATTCTATAGTGTAACCCAAAAATACTGTTAAAGTTAGAACATATATCATTTAATTACAATTCCCAAAATAGAGGCCAACAAAGGCCAATATGGACAAAACAATAACCACCGAAATGTATAGTTTCTAACACCCCCAAAATGTCATGCAACTCTCGAGGCAACCGGATGTTTAAACAACATCATCGGCGTGCCACTCTACTAGCTGCTGCGGTTCTCCGACCGCCTCCTCTGGCTCCTCCTCGGGCAAACCAACAACAGGACCTGAGTACCAAAGCAAAGGGTCAGACACGACGGTTGGCAGGTGGATAAAAAGGTATACACATTTAATAATAAAACATTTACCTTGGAAAACATTTAAACTTGTCTAAACAATACTTTCATGATGTAAATGCATCATTTAGTTAAAAACATATATGCAAGGTAAAACAGGTAAAGGTAACCAAGGAAATCAGGAAACGAGCAAGATGGCAACCAGACGAAGCTAAATCCTCTATCACCGAAGTGATAGAGCAAGCAAGTCAAAGCGTTGACCTCAATTACCGAAGTGAGGAGGTACAACGGAATACATATACATATATATTATATACAAGACATGACCACGGTAGCGAGCCGGGCATCAGGAACCACAGTAGCAATCTGTGGTATCAGGACAAGACCACGGTTAAATAACCGGGTAGCAAGATCCAAACTGCAGTTGGCAAGACAAGAGGGGGATCACCTAGTCAGTGGATCAGACTAACAAGGCATCCAAGCTTAGTGGTGCAGACTCATAGGTCAAAACATGGAAATCAAGACATGTATAAAATAATCCAAGTGCAAGACTATAATCGGGCAAGAGGGGGTGCTCGAGGCACAACTATCATGTCAGGTCGGGCATGTATGTCAGGACCGTGTCGGGGTTAAAAACTAATTCCAGTGAATAGGGATCCCGTATGTCTGTATAATAAAGAAAACTTGGTACTCTTTGAATTTGGAAGACATGCCGGGTTCCTTATACACTATAGTAATCTCAATGCTTAAATGATTCTCTGTGATATGGTTTCTCTCTCGAACGGACTCCCAACGAACCTTTCATCTCTGCTTCGAACACATTCCCAGGTGAGCGGTGCCCATTGCTCTCAGAAAGGTTAACAAGCAATGGTATGGAAGCTCCCTTCAATCCCCCTTTATTCATAGAATTCAGGGAATTTCGGTTACCTAGCTGTCAATTGGCGGTTAGCCGCTAGAGGATCCGGCAGTTAACCGCGGGATGACCGTGAGGTTGACCGCGGGATTGCAGCTCTCTGGAATTGTGACCGCTTCAATTCGGTTGGCTGGTGGTTAGCCGTCGATGGATCCAGCGGTTAGCCGCTGGCTGACCGTGAGGCTGAAAGCGGGATTACAGCTCTCTGGAAAAGTGACCGTAACTATGCGGTTGGCTGGCGGTTAGCCGCCGATGGATCTGGCGGTTAGCCGCTAGCTGACCGCGGAGCTGACCGCGAGGTTACAGCTCTCTGGAAAAGTGACTGAAACTGCTTCGGCTAGCCGCCAGTCACCAGGCGGCTAGCCGCTCGGTGACCTCTGGCTAACCGCCAGTCACGGGAATTCTCCACTGGGTTCAGGTTCAGGTCTTCTCTAAACAAAGAAATCCAAGCTTCTAATCACTTCTTCAAGTCAAGAACACAATCTACACAAAAACCCCCAAAAAGAAACCCTAAAATGGGTCAAACCAAGAAACAAGAAGAAGAAACCCACAATAATAAAAATGGAGCTCCTCTAGAGCTAAGAAAACACAATGGTACAAGATTGAGAGGGAAAACTTACTAGGAAACTCCTCAAATGAGCAAGACTAGTTCAAAGAAGATCTTAGAATGGAGGTATTCCTTCAAATGTTGTATCAATGGAGAGCTTTAGAAGAGAGGAAGAAGATGATGACTTCCATTTCTTGATTTGAGCAAGGTGGGTGGTGCTTTGATGGTGTAGAAGCAAGGAGAAGAAAAGAGATGGAAACCCTAGGTTGAGTTGCTCTTGTGCTAGAAAAGGGAAGATGGAAGAGGATGGGTTCTATATAAAGCAATTTGAAGTGGGCTCCACCACGTAGAAACTCTTTGGGCTGAAATCACTATTATCGGGACCTCGGACGAAATCGACGAAGAAGAGAAAAGTGATCGTCGAAATATCTAGTTTCTAAAAAGTATATGTTTCTCAGGTTTTGGGGATATCGACTCTTGGGTACAGATTTCATGTAAAAAGACCGTTTTGCCCTCAATGGAAGAAAATGGGGTTTCGGGGTTCCGGACGGGTACGAGTTCAACACGTAAGTTGTAAGGATCGACAAAATAAGTAAAACGGGATCAAGACAAGAATTAGGGGAATATCAAGTAACCTCCAAAAACAAGCAAGACTATAAAAAAGGAACCCCCCAAAGGGTCCCACTAAACACAAGACACCAAAAGTTCCCCAAAGCTACAAAAGAACTATACCAATCCAAGCTTATTCAAAACCACTAATCAAGCTTAGCACTAACACACAACTTAATTAGTACTAAGCGAGTCACTCGGGTCGGGGTCTTATAGTGGTTCCCGCCACCGGGAGGCTTGATTTTGCTGCTCGAGCGTTGATGGAGGGTCAAACGTTGTCAGTTTGACTTGAAATTTGGCATGGAGCCCTTTGGAGTATCCTGGAGTCATCCATAGGCTCTGATCAAAGTTTTGGCGTCTTTGATGATGTCACTGGCAGGAGCGCTTGTTTAGCTGTCGGAGGAGTGAAGTTAGGCCAAACGATGTCGGAATGGCCCGAAACCTCAGGTGTACCCCTCTTTTAGCTGTCTTGAAGGATCTCTCAGTTTTTGTTTGATTCTAACAAGATCTGATGCTTGAAGTAGCTTTGCCTATTTTGTAGCAGGATGCAGCTTCACGAGGCTTTTTGATGTTGAGGAGACAGTGACTTTTTTGGTGTCAAGAATAAGATATGTTCTCATAATTCCCTAGCAATAGGCTCTCAATCCTGAGGCATTGATGAACTCAAGTTTCTATCTATTCATTTGCTTTGAGTCACCAATGAGTGTGACCATTTGTAGGTCAACACCTCGGTGTCTTGGAAATGTGGTAGTAGAACTATGGGAACATTGAATGATCAAGATGGTATCTATCTCTATTATCCCCTTGTGCCAATTAATGGATTTGTCATTAGTAAGTGCGCACCCATCTTGATTAAGAGTTAATTGGATGGTACTGATGATCACAGTGATTAATTGGGGCTCAAGGATAATAAGATGTGGAACTAAGATTGAAAGAGACAGATTTATTCCAATTGATCCATGGATATTGATAGAGGGGCCTACTTGTGGTAATCGGGAAGTTTAGGGTCTTCATTGTAATTTATTCCTAAGACTCGAGTGCAATTGCATTTATATAGTGGTGTTATTTGCAATTAACTGTGGGCCCGAATTGCACATGAGATGTGGGGTCGCGGTGTCCCAGTTGGAGCCAGCTTTCTATGGAATCCCTAGTGGTCCCCACGCTAGCCCAAGTTATTAGAAAGATACTAATCCTACTTGAACTCTAAAAGGAAGGAATTAGAAAGTTACTATTTCTATTTGGAGTAGGACTTCTAATAGTGGTAATAGTGCACTTACTAATTGTTGTGGAAGTGAGACTTCTATTTCAATTAGGAAATGAGGAGACTTGAAAGGTTATAAAAGGGAATCCACCCCTCTTGGACATCCATCAATTGGAGTAGAAAACGTCCAGCCCCTTTTGTGTAATTGTTGCACTTCTCTCTCCTCTCTTCCTCTTCTAGTTCCTTGGAGTTTCGAGTTGGGTTTTCTCTTAGAGATTCCACCAATCTTCTTGAGAAAAGAGATCTGATTCGGGTCATAGCATGGAAGGCTAAGAGGTGTTGCAGATTCTGATTTTATTTTGTAGAAGAGTTCTACATCAAAGAAAGTCATCAAGTTCTCCATTAGAGCACTACCGGGCTCCAAAGGTATGATCTGCTCCTTGCATGTTGTGGATCGTTATGGATGTTTAGTGCTTCTTGTTACTATCTTTTAGATAGTATTTTTACTATACATGATCATGAGATTGAGGGTTATGCATCCTGGATATAGTGTTTGGCCTTATGAGTACTTAATCCCTGAGTCAAGTGGGTCAAAAGTTTTGAAAATCTATCCACGAGGCCCACCTACTTCCAACATCTATGATAATAAAGCAATCTCCCTCCAAGATGATATTACTCAGTTGCATAGAAATACATAGCTAAAGCCCATATAACAATGCCATAAATTCTACTGCTAAAGGACTTTAAAAGTAGATTTTGCATGTGTGTCCATAGATAATGGATCCATCATCCTTTCAAGGGACACCCCCAATACGTGCAACTTGATTCACTCGATCTACAAGCCCAACAAAATTAAGTTTTACCCAGCCCTTATGGGAATAGGTCCAACGATAACAGATGAAGAATTGATATTGGATGAAGCGGTTGGTTCAAGAATATATAATGGTTCATAGTATCCCAAATGTACCAAGAAGCTACAAGTTCGAGACATAAGTTAGACTTACTTGTCACCCAGAACCACTCTCCCAAAGTGGTAAACTTTGTTGGTTTGAGAAGATAATGAAGAACATATAATTTTATCTTGGAGGGGATGTTAAGTTTGTTGGAAGTAGATGCGCCTTCCAGACAAGTTTTTAAAACTTTGAACCACTTAATGCTGGGATCTAACATCCAAATCACCATGGAACCAATCCCAAGATCCTAAACCCTTATCTCAGTGTATTAAGATTCTAGATTTATGCTAAACAAATTAGATCTGAACATACAACAACTAGATCTACAAATAAATAAGTACAGATCTATACCTGAGGAGCTTTGTTGTGCTCAAATCGAGTATTTGATCTTTGTCTTTTTAAGACCCTTTTGCAACACGATCTCCCAGACCTCGTAGTCTTCCACGCTATGACCCAATCAGAGATTTCTTCTCAAAGAGAATGGTGGGATCTCAATTGAGAACCGGAACCTCAAGGCACTCAAACTAGAGAATCAAAAGAGAGAAGACAGGGGAGTAGAAGACCAACTTAGACGTCCAACAGATGCCTTGGACGTCCAACCCTGGTGAACTTTTATAGTCCCACAATTATAGTTCTATTTCTCTTATGAGTTCTTATTTGAATACAACTCTCTCCCTCTCTCTTAGGGCTAGCATGGGGACCATTAGAATTGGATCCAACTGAAGCATCTGGACCACACATCTCATGTAAGATCCTGACCCATAATTAATTACAAATGACACCGCTATATAAAAGTAATTGCACTCCGGTCCTGGAAATTTTACAAGAAGACTATAAACTTTTCAATTACTACAAGGAAACCCCTCTGATGTGATCAATATCAATCATAAAATACTGCAATTGCACATCTGCCTTTATTCAATACAATGGCAAATACAGATCGAACCCACAGGGAACGAATCATGAAGAATTTTCCAATTTTGAAAAATTGATGTAGAAAGTGAATAGGTGAGCGTGAAAATAATAGAAACAAGCAAATAATGAAGTAAAAATAACCAATAGTGATGAAACTGATTAAGACATCGAAATCCACTAAGCAATAAAAAATCCCCTTTTCATTAAAAACAGTTACTTGTTCAGTTCTTTACTTCAGATCAAGACTCAATCAAGGCATCAAAATTTGGATGATATAACATTAAAAACCAGTTTCTCCTTTTAGAAAGATATTTTTTTTTTTACAAAATCATGCAGAAACCCAAGACCTCCTTCCCTTCATCAAAGTGTTAGAATTATCTAAGCATCACCCATCAAAGAAAACATAATCCTAAGCATGGCTTATCAAATGTAAGAATGAATGATCAAAAACCTATTCTAACAATCAGAACTAAACATGGAAGGCACCGACTGGTATGAAGATAAGTCTATTAATCTAAATTAGTAAATCAGTAACTGTAAGACCCCGACCCGAGTGACCACGATTAGTGTTAATTTAGTCGCGTGTTAATGCTAAGCTTGATTAGTGATTTTTGACTACGCTTGGACTAGAATAGTTCTTTATGGTTTTGGGGAGAGTTTTAGTACTTTGTGTTTAGTGGGACCCTTTGGGGGTTCCTTTTTAGATAGTTTTACGTGTACTTGAGGGGATTCTTGAGGTTTCTATAATTCTTGTCTTGATCCCATTTTACTCAGCTCGCTAATCCCTACAACTTTCATGTTGAGCCTGTGCCCATCCGGAACCCCGAAACCCGATTTTCTCGCATTGAAGGCAAAACATTCATTTTACATGAAATCTGTACCCAAAAGTTGATATCCCCAAAACCCGCAAAACATATACTTTTTGGAAACTAGATATTTCGGTGATCACTTTTCTCTTCTTCGTCAATTTCGTCCGAGATCCCAAGATTAGTGTTTTCAGCCTCCAAAGACTTCCTAGTGGTGGAGCCCACACCCATTGTCTTTAAATAGAGAGCCCTCCCCCTCCATTCTCTCTTTTCCAGCACAGGAGCCAAACCTAGGGTTTTTCCTTCTTCTTCTTCTTCTCCTTGCTTCTCCACCATCAAATGTCCACCAAGCTTGCACCTAGAACACTAATGGAAGTCACCATCTTCTTCCTCACCACTAGAGCTCTCCTTGGATACCATTTGTGAAGAGAAACCTCTATTCCAAGACCTTCAATGAGCTAGCCTTGCCCATTTGAACAACTTCCAAGTAAGTTTTCCCTTCCAATCTCCTTGTTTTGTATTATCCTAGCTTTAGAGAAGCTCTATTTTCATTATTGAGAGTCCTCCCCTCTTGTTTCATGGTTTGACCCATTTTAGGGTTTGTATTTGGGGTTTTTGTGTAGATTTTGTTCTTGACTTGGAGAAGTGACTAGAAGCTTGGATTTCTTGTTAGAGACCTTGAGGCGAGTGGAATGAATTGATGCTTTGAGTTTCAATGATTTTTATGAGGAATGTGATTGGTTTTGTCATTACATTAATGATTTACTTACTCACATTCAATATGTTATAAATGCTTTTGAAAAGGGTGGTTAGCCCATTTATTGCCTTGAAATGTGATTATAGCTTTTGTTTTATCTCTTGTTTAACGCTTGAATGAATCCATGTGGTTGTGGTTTTTATCTTTTCCTTTGTGATTGAATGTGGGAAAAAGGATGGAGCTTAATAGATGGATTCTTGGTGAATGTTTTGAGAAGTTTTAGATGGGAGTCATGAGAAGTTTAGTGGAGAATTGAACCCTCCATTTGTTGTGATGAAATGGGGCTCAAGAGAGTAGTAAGAAGAAGAAGAAGGAAGGAGCAGAACTGTCCACGAACCCAGTTCTGGACAGTTCGCTCGAGCGAACCTGACACTTCGCTCGAGCGAACTACCCAGATAAGGGTTCGTCCCATTCTAGAGAGTCGTTCGCTCGAGCGAACCTTGGTCTGCTCGAGCGAACTCTCCCAGCAGCCCATCCAGAGAGTTGCTAGCTCGAGCGAACTGGTAGTTCACTCGAGCCACCCTGAACTGGGGAAGTCCGCTCGAGCGACCCCTGGTTCGCTCGAGTGAACCCTCCCAGAAAACATTCCAGAGACTCCTCCGCTCGAGTGAACTGTTATGTCCGCTCGAGCGATGGGTGCTGTTTCTTACGGGACATGTTTGGAGCTGAAGAAAAATATTTATATGATTGTGAGTGGTTCATTGGGAGCCCCGTTGTGTCGGAAATTTTATTAAGCAATGTATGAAGCCCATATGAGAAAGTAACCATAATCACAAAGAATTCATTGAAGTTTTGGAAACTTTCAAGTGTATAAGGAACCCGGAATGTCCTCAAATTCAAAGAGTACCAAGTTACTTCAAAGTAGACATACGGGATCCCTATTCACCTTGAATTAGTTCTAAACCCCGACACTTGTCCCGATATTCGAAGGTTTGTTTCACCTCTTGTTCCCAAAACTCCCGGTTATGTTATATCAATCCCAATCCCGAAAGCATTGAAAGTGTACTTGTACTGTTTTACTGGTCCCGAAATGTATGCCCGACATGATATGATAGTTGTGCCCTTGAGTACCCCCGTCTTGCCAGTTATAGTCTTGCACTTGATTTATTTTCTACATGTCTTGATTTACATGATTTGACCTATGAGTCGGCACCACTGAGCTTGGATAACCTTGCCAGTCTGATCCACTGACTTGGAGATCCCTCACTTGTCCCGCCAGTTGCAGTTTGGATCCCGCTACCCGGTTTGTTAACCGTGGTGTTGTCCCAATACCGCAGATTGCTACTGTGGTTCCTGATGCCCGGCTCGCTACCGTGGTCATGTTTCGTATATTGTATATGTATATGTAAATCTCGTTGTACCTCCTTACTTCGGTGATTGAGGTCAACGCCTTGATATGCTTGCTCTATCACTTCGATGATAGAGGACTTAGCTTTGTGTGGTCGCCATTTTGCTTGTTTCCCGAATTCCTTGGTACCTTGACATGTTTTATTACCGCATATATGTCTTTAATTAAATGATGCATTTACTTCATGCAAGTATTGTTTAGACAGGTTAAATGTTTTTCAAGGTAAATGCTTTTATTATCAAATGTTTAAACCTTTTCTCCCACCTGCCAGACCATCGTGTCTGATCCATTTCTTTGGTACTCAAGTCCCGTTGTCGGTTATCCCAAGGAGGAGCTAGAGGAGGCGGTCGGAGAACCGCAACAGTTAGTTGAGTGGCGTGCCGACGATGTTATGTAAACATCCAGTTGTCAAGATGCGAAACATTTTGGGGGGTGGTTATAGATAGTTTTTTTTTGTGGTTATTGTTTTGTTATATTGGCCTTTGTTGGCCTCTAATTTTGGGGATTGTAATTAAATGTTATATGTTCAAACTTTAACAATACTTTTGGGTCACGCTATAAAACATTGCTCATTCTGATACTTGTTATTTAAATGCAATCTATTTTATTATCTGATTCACATGCTCGATTTGCCATACGTTTCCGTAATTATACAAATTATTTATGTTGTTGTGAAATCCTCACCGCGGACACATGTGGGAAATCACATGCACGGGTAATGTGTATTCTTAATCAACCCGTGTATGTTTTGGGCATCAAACATAACTACGATCTTTTATGTTACTTACTTCACAAATCAACCCCGATCCCGGATTGGCCCCTAAACCCGGTCCAGCGTCGCGATAGACTGGTATCAGAGCGAGACGTGTTTCATAAAGTTAAAAGAAACTAGAAATCCCAAGGACGTGGCGAGGATTCGTTAGATCTTTCGTTAACTAGAATCGCGTGAGCAATGTGTGACCCTGGTTTTGGATTTATATGTGCTAATAACTTGTTTTGCAGCATCATGCTACCTCGTAAGCGACCCGTAAACGGCAATCCCACCACATTAATAGTGATTATACCGGGCCAGTTGAGGATATAAGGCCAATTGGGGAAGATAGAGTTGAGAATGCAATTCCAAATTAGTTTCAGCAAATGTTGCAGACTGTGCTTGACCAGCAGCGTCAGGTAAATGAGAATCAAACTAGACTCTAAGAATAGATGCTTAAGAAAGATGAAGATCATGCCAAAGAGTTGGCAGAAATGCAAAGGCAGTTGTTCGAAGTACTACAAAGGAGACCTGAACCTATTCAACCTCAACCTGCAATTGTCATTAATCAGAGAGAGCATGACCCCAATGCATTGTTTGAACGGTTTCGGAAGAGAGGTCCGAAAGAGTTTGTGGGGACAGAAGACCCCTTGGCTGCAGACGATTGGCTAGAGCATACAGAGAATATATTTGAGGTCTTTAGATGTAACGGAGGAGAGAAAGTACAACTTGCAGCATCACTCTTCACCAGTTTGGCAGATAATTGGTGGAAGACAGTGAGAGAGGAGTACAGGACTATGGCAGACGCAGTGGCATGGGCAAACTTCAAGAGCCAGTTTAGAGACAAATACGTGCCTGCCCATATCAAGAGGCAGAAAGCAGTAGAGTTCCAGTAGCTTGTCCAAGGCAGTATGACAGTGCTAGAGTACCTCACCAAGTTCGAGAGGTTATCACGATATGATCTAGAGTTGGTGGACAATGTGGAGAAAAAGATTGCTAAATTCTTAGAAGGACTTCACCCCATCATTGAGAGGGATGCCACCGGTGTAGTACTACCTCTTACCTTTGAAAAAGCCGTCAAGAGAGCTTACAAGTTTGAGAACTTCCACCACAAGATTCTTAAGGTTAAAGGCAAAGGACAGGGGCAACCTCAGCATCAGCACAACCAATAGAGGAACCAACAGAACAAGAGACAAAGGCAAGACCAAAATGTGCAGCTAGTTTGCATTCACTGTGGGAAAAATCATGATAGTGCCCAGTGTCGTATAGTCTCGGGAGCATGCTTCAGATGTGGTTCGATGAACCATCAAATGAGAGATTGTCCAAGATAGAATAGACAGAATCAGCAGCCTCAAGGAGCACCGCGTCCAGCACCGCGACAAAATGCACTAGTGGTGCAGAATCAGACAAGGCCACTCCAGCAACAGGCACCGCAACAACAGTATAGGCCCCAGCAACATCAGCAGCAAGCCCGTCAGCAAGGACAGCAGCTGAATCAGCATCCACCGCAACAGAACAGAAATATTCCTCAAGGTAGGCAGCAACAAGCTCCAATCAGGCCACAGCAAAGGGGACAAGTTATGCGGTCAACAGAGCTGATGCAGAGGCAGTATGCAATGTTGTGGAAGGTACACTTTTTGTTAGCGGGATAGAAGCTAAGATATTGTTTGACCCTGGCTCCACGCATCCATTCATATCCCATGCATTTTCTAGATTGATTGATGTGCATGGTAGAGAACTCGAATATATTTTGATTGTGGCTACTCCAGTAGGAAAACAAGTTGTGTGTTCTGTCAATTACCCTAGTTGTACAGTTCAGATAGGAGAGGTCGTGTTACCTGCAGATCTTATTCTGTTGGAGATGAGTGATTTTGATGTCATCCTAGGGATGGATTGGCTGGCAGGGTAACATGCCACGATGAACTGTTTCCATAAGACCCTTACCTTCAAGTTAGATGAGACACCAGCAGGGGTGTTATTCCAGGGAGAGAGGAGGAATCCTCGTGCAGGATTTGTCTCAGCATTGAAAGCTGATAGACTTTTGAGAAGTGGATGTGAAGCCTATTTGGCGTTTATCACGGAGGATAAATGGTCCCAAGGGGTGGAGGAGATCCCTATTGTTTGGGAGTTCCCGAATGTATTTCCGGAGGAGATTCCAGGATTACCACCCATGAGAGAAATTGATTTCACCATTGAGTTGTTACCAGGGACCGCTCCAATTTCTATTGCACCTTATCGTATGGCTCCTCATGGGGAGCTCTAGTTTTGTTCGTTAAGAAGAATGATGGTTCGATGAGAATGTGTATTGATTACCGGAGATTGAATTAAGTAACCATCAAGAACAAATATCCATTGCCAATGATAGATGAACTATTTGATCAGTTACAAGGTGCCTCGTACTTTTCGAAGATTGATTTGAGATACGGTTACCATCAGCTGAGAGTTAGAGAATCAGATGTGTTGAAAACAGCTTTCCGGACAAGATATGACCACTACGAGTTTCTAGTGATGCCATTTGGATTGACCAATGCACCGGCAGTGTTCATGGCTTTGATGAACAAGATATTTGCTCAATATCTGGACCAGTTTGTGGTAGTATTTATTGATGATATTTTGGTGTACTCCAAGACTAGAGAAGAGCATGAAGAGCATCTGAGGATAGCATTGCAGCTTTTGAGAGAGAACCAGCTGCATGCGAAGCTCAACAAGAGCGAATTTTGGCTAGAGCAAGTCGCATTTTTGGGACACACATTATCCCCAAGGAAGGATTGTCAGTAGACCCGTCCAAGATTGAGGCAATAGTGAAGTGGGAAAGACCGAAGAATGTGTCGGAAATCAGGAGTTTTCTTGGATTGGCAGGGTATTACAGGAGGTTTGTGCAAGGATTTTCGTCGCTTACAGCACCGTTGACGAAGTTGACAAGGAAAAATGTAGCCTACGTGTGGACAGATCAGTGTGAGGCCAGTTTCCAAGAGCTAAAGAAGAGACTGACCACCGCACCAGTCCTTACTTTGCCATTCGGAAGCAGTGGTTTCACCATTTTTACCGATGCTTCAAACATTGGACTTGGTTGTGTGTTGATCAAGAAGGAAAAGCAGTTGCATATGGGTCCCGGCAATTGAAAGATCATGAGAAGAACTATGCGACCCATGACCTCGAATTGGCAGCGGTCGTCTTCACGTTGAAAATGTGGAGACATTACCTCTACGGAGAGAAGTTTGAGGTTCATTCTGATCACCGCAGCCTACAGTACCTATTTTCTCAGAAGGAATTGAACATGAGGCAGCGGAGATAGATGGAGTATATCAAGGATTATGATTTTCCAATCAAGTATCACCCGGGGAAAGCGAATGTAGTTGCCGATGCTTTGAGCAGAAAATCAGTGGGCATGGCGAATCTAAGTGGTACTTGTATTTTCGAGCAATTTGAAGAGTTAAGGATAGACATACAGCCACTGAGGAAGGGTGTTATAATTGCCAATATGTCAGTGTCAGAGCCTTCGTTCATTCAGAAGATCAAGAATAGTCAGTTGAAAGATCCAGAGTTGGCCAAGATTGCAGAACATATAGCAGATCGTCCTGATTTCCGTATCGTTGACGGAGTCCTTTACTATCGAGACCGTCTATGTGTGCCTAACATCGAAGATTTGAGGAATGACATCATGGCAGAACCTCACAATACGAAGTATTCCATTCACCCGGGCAGTACGAAGATGTATCAGAACTTGAAGGGCAGATTTTGGTGGAACAACATGAAGATAGAGATTGCAGCGTTTGTCTCTCGTTACATGACGTGTCAGTTGATAAAGGCAGAACATCAGAAGCCTCCAGGATTGTTGCAGCCATTAAAGATTCCAGAATGGAAGTGGGAGCACATTACCATGGATTTCATTTCAGGACTACCGAGGACTAGCAAAGGCAATGATGCAATATGGGTTATTGTGGACAGACTCACCAAATCAGCTCACTTTATTCCCATGAAGACAGGGAAGAAGATGCACATGTTACCCCCTGGCAGAGTTGTTTGTCAATGAGATAGTCAGCAGACATGGATATCCAGTTTCTATTACCTCTGACAGAGACAGCAAATTCGTTTCGAGATTTTGGAAGACCCTACATGAGTTTATGGGTACGAAGCTACAGTTTAGCACAGCTTATCACCCTCAGACAGATGGCCAGTCAGAGAGAACAATTCAGACACTCGAGGACATGCTACGTGCTTGTGTATTAGACTTCAAGACTCAGTGGGACGAGACTCTACCGTTGTGTGAGTTCGCTTACAACAATAGCTACCACTCGAGCATAGGAATGGCGCCTTTTGAAGCTTTGTATGGCAGAAGGTGTAGGACACCTGTTTGTTGGGAAGAAGTTGGCACCCGCAGTTTCCATGGACCAACCATAGTGAACGAAACCAGTGACAAAGTGAGACAGATCCAAGAATGTTTGAAAGTAGCCCGGAGTAGACAGAAGAGCTATGCAGACTCTCACAGAAGGGACTTACAGTTTAAAGAAGGAGATAAAATCTTCTTGAAGGTGTCACCTACCAGAGGAACAGTGAGATTTGGACAGAAGGGCAAGTTGTCACAAAGGTACATTGGACCGTATGACATTGTGAGTAAGATTCCTGATGTGGCTTATAGATTAGCCTTACCACCCAAGCTTCCGGTGTACACAACATCTTCCATGTATCGATGTTGAAGAAGTATATCGCCGATCCATCACATGTACTCCGACATGAACCGTTAGAAATCAGAGAAGATGCTACATATGTAGAAAAGCCCATTCAGATCATAGACACAAAAGAGCAAGAGTTGAGGACACGGACTATTCAGTGGGTGAAGGTACTTTGGCAGAATCATGGGCCGGAAGAGGCAACGTGGGAATTGCGAGATCAAGTGCAGAAGAAGTATCCCCATCTCCTACCCGAGGTGAGTTTTATATTTCATTTGGAGGACCAAATGCCCTAAGGGGTGGAGGATGTAAGACCCCGACCCGAGTGACCACGATTAGTGTTAATTTAGTCGCGTGTTAATGCTAAGCTTGATTAGTTATTTTTTACTAAGCTTGGACTAGAATAGTTCTTTATGGTTTTGGGGAGAGTTTTAGTACTTTGTGTTTAGTGGGACCCTTTGGGGGTTCCTTTTTAGATAGTTTTGCGTGTACTTGAGGGGATTCTTGAGGTTTCTATAATTCTTGTCTTGATCCCCTTTTACTCATCTCGCTAATCCCTACAACTTTCATGTTGAGCCCGTGCCCGTCCGGAACCCCGAAACCCGATTTTCTCGCATTGAAGGCAAAACATTCATTTTACATGAAATCTGTACCCAAAAGTTGATATCCCCAATACCCGTGAAACATATATTTTTTGGAAACTATATATTTCGGTGATCACTTTTCTCTTCTTCGTCAATTTCGTCCGAGGTCCTGAGATTAGTGTTTTCAGCCTCCAAAGACTTCCTAGTGGTGGAGCCCACACCCATTGTCTTTAAATAGAGAGCCCTCCCCCTCCATTCTCTCTTTTCCTTCATAAGAGCCAAACCTAGGGTTTTCCCCTCTTCTTCTTCTTCTCCTTGCTTCTCCACCATCAAATCTCCACCAAGCTTGCACCTAGAACACTAATGGAAGTCACCATCTTCTTCCTCACCACTAGAGCTCTCCTTGGATACCATTTGTGAAGAGAAACCTCTATTCCAAGACCTTCAATGAGCTAGCCTTGCCCATTTGAACAACTTCCAATTAAGTTTTCCCTTCCAATCTCCTTGTTTTGTATTATCCTAGCTTTAGAGAAGCTCTATTTTCATTATTGAGAGTCCTCCCCTCTTGTTTCATGGTTTGACCCATTTTAGGGTTTGTATTTGGGGTTTTTGTGTAGATTGTGTTCTTGACTTGGAGAAGTGACTAGAAGCTTGGATTTCTTGTTAGAGACCTTGAGGCGAGTGGAATGAATTGATGCTTTGAGTTTCAATGATTTTTATGAGGAATGTGATTGGTTTTGTCATTACATTAATGATTTACTTACTTGCATTCAATATGTTATAAATGCTTTTGAAAAGGGTGGATAGCCCATTTATTGCCTTGAAATGTGATTATAGCTTTTGTTTTATCTCTTGTTTAACGCTTGAATGAATCCATGTGGTTGTGGTTTTTATCTTTTCCTTTGTGATTGAATGTGGGAAAAAGGATGGAGATTAATAGATGGATTCTTGGTGAATGTTTTGAGAAGTTTTAGATGGGAGTCATGAGAAGTTTAGTAGTGATGGACCCTCGGGATCTTCCGTCCTCTCCTTCCATACCCCGGGGGCTGACCTGGGTCTCGGCGGAGGAGGGAAAATCATGGGTATCAACATTTTTGTACGGGTATTCCAGATTTACTTTCTACTTGGAATTTGGAATGGTGATGATCCGGAGATTCACCTTCACAAGTGGAAAGGAAATCAATCATTTTTTCTAACTTTTCAAATTGCATAAATATTAAGAAAAGAGACAAGTTTGTTTTTTGAGAATGCCGTAGGAGGTGTATTTGTTTCTTTGCCGTGAAAGGCGATTTTACAAAACTCATCAAATATGAAAGACAAGAATTGTGATTTCTTTTTGTCTCTTTAAGAAATACAAACTACAATAGAAAAGTAAGAAAATGGATCTAACTTCTCAGGAGATTGTGGGGACACGTTGAGATCGACGGTCGCAAGTCATGTATGGACTTCGCCATCGTCCTTCAAATGAGAACATGTGATGCTTTGATTCTTTGGCTTGGCTCCTAACCTCTATTTTTTAAAGGACAAGGACCAAGAGGAGGTCTTATATCCAATGAAAGACCAAGTAAATGGGCTGAAAAGCCGCGTTTAGGCCATGTTGTAGAAGGAGGGGACCTTGGGGGGGTGGCCCCCCAAGGGACGTTGATCACCTTGTGGTGCTTCTGGGAGCAAAGTGGCAGGACTTCGTCTCTCTCTTGAATTTTCTGGATTTTCAGAACTTGGGATTGCACTTGGGGTTCCTTTTTTTCCTTTTCTCTTGGAACTCACCTCTTTTTATAGGCTTTCGGTAACCATGAGGTGATTATGGGCATTAATAGCTATGATGAGAGAATTGATGAGGAGTTACAAGTTGATTTTGTAACTCCTTTTTCAAGGCTTGTGATTGGCCGATGAAGGTAGTGGGCATTTAATTCCCTTTAAGCTTCATGATGATGGGAGTTTCATGGGTTAAATGCCATGATTGCTTGGATTTGTAACTCCCAAATGCTTGAATCTGATTGGGCCGTCCAAAATAATGAGTTAATGACCGCATTAAGTTGTCATAAACGGGTCAATTAATGTCATTAAGTGGTCGCCAAGGCATGTGAAGAGTCGCGGGCCGCGCCGCATCTTTTGAGATTCTTCTCACAATCATCACAGGTGGATCCACGCATTGTTTGATGTCGGATTGAGATGCAATTTCAAACATTGGTTGATGTTGGTGAGCTGGTGACATCTGTCTTGTCGATTTCACGATCGGTCGGACAGAAAGTGCACTTTCTTGGTCAGCCGGTTGGCGATCTTGGAGCGATCAATGATGATTTCATGCTTTTGACGGCGGATCCGAGATGTCGACGAAGATCGGTCGTTTTCAAGCATCAAACATTGGATTTTCAAAAAAACACGGAGGCAGGAACACCCGAAATGCGAAAAGGATCGAAAAACGGGGCTTTTGGTGCAAAATCCGGCAACCCGGATTTGCAGGGTCGCCTGGTGACCTTAGGGTTTTGCCCTTTTTGGTCGCCGAGTTTCGTTTTCGGCCGTTTTTCCGTCTTTTTTGTTCCTTCTTTCTTCTGTATTTTTCATGACATTTTTTCTCAATTACTGACTTGATTTTCTTGGAGAAAACTTGACGAGAACCCGCGCAAAATCGGAGCACAAAGTTTCCCATTTTTCGGGAAAGCCGAAGACTTTGTAGCCGATTTTCCGTCAAGAGTCGAAACTAGGTCAAACGATGTTGGAATGACCTGACAATTGAGGTGAAGCTTCTTGAGCAGTGGATAGGACCAACCATGAGCTTTTATTTGAGTTTTGAAGCCGTTTGGGGTCCCATCGATGCTTGACTTGATTTTGTTATGGGGAAAATGCCGAGCTTTGGCATGTGGTCAAACGATGTCTGATTGACCTGAAATTTGACGAGGAGCCTATTGGAGTGATTTTGAGACGTTCCATCAGCTCTGTTTTAGATGTCATGGTCCCGGGTTGCTCCGCGTCGGTAGGCTTGATTTTCTCTCGGAGCATCGAAACCTGGTCAAACGTTGTCGGAATGACCTGAAATTAGACGTGCAGCCCTTTGGAGGCACGTTGAAGCCACTCATGTACTTTGTTTGATGAGTGCTGGCTTTTGTGGTTCCTACCGCCGGGAGGCTTGATTTTGCTGCTCGAGCGTTGATGGAGGGTCAGACATTGTCGGTTTGATTTGAAATTTGGCATGGAGCCCTTTGGAGACATTCTGGAGTCATCCATAGGCTATGATCAAAGTTTTGGTGTCTTTGATGATGTCGCCGCCGGGAGCGCTTGTTTAGTTGTCGGAGCAGTGAAGTTGGGCCAAACGCTGTCGGAATGGCCCGAAACCTCAGGTGTACCCGTCTTTTAGATGTCTTGAAGGATCTCTCAGTTTCTGTCTGATTCTGACAAAATCTGATGCTTTAAGTAGCCTTGCCTATTTTGTAGCAGGATGTAGCTTCACGAGGCTTCTTGATGTGGAGGAGACATAGTGACTTTTTGGTGTCAACAAATGCCCCCTCGAGGTACAGCGACGAGTAGCTTTTTGGAGTCGATGTGCCTCGAAGAGAAAGTTGGAGGAAAGATTCCGACTTAACCAAGAGTCTTGAGCTTTTTTTTATTTTTTTTATTGAATAGCCTTCCGAGTTTCCAGGGGAATTTTATGGTAGTGAGAGGGATCACGTACCATCTCAAGGCAAAGTTTTGAAAATGACATGGGGTGTTTGGATTTTGGGTTTTGGTTTTTGATTTTTTGACCTTGTGACCTAACAAGCTGTATGTGGCGGGTTAAGGGGTCGGGGTTTGATTTTGATTTTGACTTTGTGACCCAACAAGCTGTATGTGGCAGGTTGGGGGGGTCAGATTTGGGGTTTTTAGTTTTGGGTTTGGTTTGAATTTTGATTTTGGTTTTGGTCTTGTGACCCAACAAGCTGTATGTGGTGAGCTAGGGGACCGGAATTTGGTTTTGTGAAATGTCAATTTCAAGATTTTGGCTCAATTTGGTTCATGAGGTTGGATGGTTTGGTTTTTTGGAAACTCATGAGGCTTTCTTGTCTCTTTTTTTCTTTTTTGTTTTTTTTTTAATGGTCCCATCAACTCCAAAGAGGCATGGGACTTTTTTGCTCTTTTTCTTTTTTTGTACTCTAGGTAAGAGGAATATTTTGACTAAAAGCCACTTTTAGTGCCTAGGTGGTCAAACCTGGCTCATATGGGCTAACCCATGGGACTTTAGGCATTGGAGATGGCCTAGATCTCATACGGTGTCATTTTTGTAAAGAATATCTAAAAATATCTCTTTTGTGTAAAGAATATCTAAAAATATCTTTACTTGGAGGGAATTTCTCAAGTTTCCTCCTTTTGTGGAAAGGTTTTCTCAAAATATCTTTCTTTTTGGGAAAGTAACTATTTTTAGTACTTACCTCCTTTCTTTCTCCTTGTTTTCTCTTTTGGCTTGCTTTCTTCTATAAAAGCAAGAGGGTTGTTTCTTTTGCTCCATTGCTTTCTTTTTGCAAGAAATCTTTAAGAGTGCTCTCCAAGATTAGAAGTGTTTTTTTCTTCTTCAAGGATCTTCAAGCTTTTCTTCTTCTTCTCCATCAATGGCTTCAAGTAAGTTTTCTTCCTCCACAAGAATCTCCATTGTAGAAGTAGTTTCTTCATTTTTTTTTCTCTTCTTCTTTTTCTTTTCTTTTCTTTTTTTTTTTCTTCAAGCACGTTTTCTTTTTTTTTTTCGTGCTTCTTCTTCTTTTTTTTTCTTTGTTTTCTTTTTCTCTTCTTTTCACGGTTTTCTTTTTTTTTTTTTTCACCGTGTATATTTTTTTTCCACATGCTGACTTTTTTTTTTCTGTCAGCGATTTTTTCCTTTTTTTTTTTTCTGTTTTCATGCTGATTTTTTTTTGTCAGCGTTTCTGTTTTTTTTTTTTTTTTCTGTTTTTGTTTTTTTTTTCCTATGCTGATTTCTGTTTTTTTTTTTTCAGCGTTTTTTTTTTTGTTTTTTTTTGTTTTTCTCTTTCTGCACGCCGATTTCCCCGTCTTTTTTTTCAGCTTTTTTGCTTCTTTTTTTTTTTTTTGCTGCTTGTTTTTTTTTTCTGTTTTTCTTGGCTGTACGGACAGCCTCCCACGTGGCAGTGGGCCACGGCCTGTGGGCCAGAAAGTTTTTCTTTTTGTTGAGATTTTTTTTTCTCTCTTTCTTTTTCTTTTTCCTTGTTTGCTCACCATGATAATGAGGCTATGCAATTTCAATATGTATGCATTTTTTTTTTATGCATCAAGATAGAAGACTAGAGTCTCTAGGTCAAACCAATATGATTTTTGACTTGGACAAAGTTTGATTGGTTTTACCAAATTGGGTTGGAATTGGTCAAACTTTGGTCAAGGTTTTCCTAGCATCTAATGCATGATGATATTTTTTTATGCATGATTTTGTAAATGGATTTCAAAGTATGATGATGCATACCTGAAAATCTTTTGCAAGTATTGGGATTTTGAGCTTGCAGCGATGTTGAGCTCTTTTTCGGTCTTGCTGGATTTTGAGGAAGTTTGGCAATTTTTGGATTCTGAAGCTCGCAGCAATATTGAGCTCTTTTCCATATTTTGCGGAAGTTTGATGAGATTGGCTCATTCTCGCAGCGATGTTGAGTTCGAACCTTCTTTGAGAATTCTCCACTAACTATGAGCTTGCAGCGATGTTGAGCTCATCTTCAGGCTTCCTGTCTTTTTCGGAGTATTTTCCTTTTCTTTGGAATTGCCCCGGAATCATGTCAAAATTTTGCTAGGATTTTTGTAGCAGAATTCTGTCATTTTGATGTTGATTGATCTTTTCTCTTCCATTTTTTGCAGGTAGTTCTTCTAGAACGAACAAGGGTAAAGGTCCTGTTACTGACGCACCTCGTCGGTCTGCTAGAACAGGAGTGGGGGCTTCTGCTTCCTTCAACGAGTCAGCTTCTTCAGTTGGAAAGAGTTTATTGATTACTCTTCCAATGGAGCATGACATGGGCAGTCGGGCACCGAAGCATGGCGAATCCTCATCTGCACCGCACCTTCAGTATGCAAGGAAGGTGTTGAAGACTGTCTTGAGCTCATAGGTTGAGACTCTCTCTTCAGGTCATTTGAAAGCTGGCTTTAGCATGATCAAGCATGTTCAGGACATTCTTGCTGATAGCAAAGAAGTCGGTCTGGACATCGCAAGCGCCAAAGATTTTGTTGAGAAAATCATCGCCTTGGGGAACAAATGGACTGAGACCAAGAGTTTCCCAGATGGTGACTTCTTTGATGAGATGTTTATAAAGCCATCCAGCAAAGTCAAAGATGAGCTGACTAAGGTCACGAAGACTCAAAGGCAGGTCGTTCGGGAGAAGAACGTTACCGAGTTATCCATTATGGGGTTGAAGCAAGACTTGGACCGCCTTGATAAGGAGGTTGTCGAGGCTAGGCAGCATCTTGAGCTTTTGGAGGAAGAAACTGCTGCCAAATGGACCGCCATTGTGGAGGCTCATGACAAGGAGGGGACCCTCATTCGCCAGGTTGAGGAAGCTGAAGGTAATGTCCAGAGGAAGACTCAGGAGCATGAGCAGTGGCAGGTCCTCTGGGAAGAACTTCCTCGTGCTGCCGATGGGTCACGGCATTCGGCCGCATTTTGTGGGAACATTTTGAAGAAGCGTGGCCTGAAAACTTTGGAAGCTAAGGCCAAGGGTCTGCTTGAGGAGTTGAACCTTTGGTTGAAGACCATGTCGGATTGAGCTCTTGAGTTGTAACAAACTCTTTTTCCTTCTTTTTTTTTTGGTACCTCCATGTATAAATAGTTTTGGTACTATATTTTTTGTATCCCATTCTTTTCACTTAAATCATTTTTTGATGAAAACAAATTTGAGCAAAAGTTGGTGGGAATGTTTGTTTAAGAATTTGATCAAAAGGTTGTCATTTTGTGAAAGTCTTTTGTTAAAGAGTTGTTTTGGGCATGAAAGCCAATTTTGTGGCAAAAAGCCTGGGTTTTGATGGTTTAAAAACCAAATTTTAGATGGCATGGAAGCCTAATTTTGTGGCGTAAGAGCCAGAATTTGTTTTGCGGCATGGGAGCCAAAAATTTTGAGATGGCATTAGAGCCAGAATTTTTGAGATGGCATGAAAGTCGAATTTTGGTTGTGGCATGAAAGCCAAGGTTTTTTTTGTTTGTGGCATGAAAGCCAAAATTTTGTTTGTGGCATGAGAGCCAAAGTTTTTTTTTTTTTTTTTTTTTTTGTGGCATGAGAGCCAAGGTTTTTGGATGGTGTTAGAGCCAAAATTTTGAGATGGCATAGGAGCCGAATTTAATTTTGTGGCATGGAAGCCAAATTTGTTTGTGGCATAAGGGCCAAGGTTTTTTTGTTTGTGGCATGAGGGCCAAAGTTTTTGGATAGCGTGAAAGCCGATATTTGGAATGGCATAGGAGCCGAATTTTGTTTTGTTTGTTGTTTGTTTTGTTTTGGCATGGAAGCCAGATTTTCGAAGACCAAGTTTTTGTTTTGTTGGCGTGAAAGCCGATTTTGGCGTTTATAGCCGAATTTTTTTTGTTTTGGCATTTATAGCCGAATTTGGCATTTATAGCCGGATTTTGGCGTTTACAGCCGATTTTTTGCATTTATTGCCGGATTTTGGTGTTTATAGCCGGATTTGGCGTTTATAGCCGAATTTTGGCGTTTATAGCTGGATTTAGCGTTCATAGCCGAATTTTGGCATTTATAGCCGATTTTTGGGCGTTTATAGCCGAATTTGGGCATTTATAGCCGGGTTTGGTTTTCAAAATGCAGGTATCGACTAAAGGTCGTCTCCCCGCTGAATGGTCTTGCAAGTATCGATGGAATGTCGCTTCCTTGCTCATTCGGTTTGCAAGTATTGATGGAATGTCAGTTCCTCGCGGGCTGGGTTTTGCGAGTATCGATGGAATGTCGTTTCCTTGCGAATTGGGGTGCAAGTATCGACTAAGCGTCGCTTCCTTGCCTTTCCCAAAACTTTTGGTTTTACGGGTACTGACTTGATGTCGTTTCTCTGTGATTTTTGAAATTTGAAGTTTTCTCGAACCATTTGAAATTTGGGTTGTGGATAGCAACTGGACTATTGCGTCTCCACGATTTTGAAATTTTGAGGTTTTGCAAGTATCGAATGGGGTTCGCTTCCTTGCGATTTTGGGTTTTGGAAGTATCGAATGGGGTTCACATCCTTCCGGCTTTTTCTTGGGTTTTGGAAGTATCGAATGGGGTTCGCATCCTTCCGTTTTTTTGGGTTTTGGAAGTATCAAATGGGGTTCACATCCTTCCGGCTTTTTCTTGGGTTTTGGAAGTATCGAATGGGGTTCGTATCCTTCCGTTTTTTTTTTGGGTTTTGGAAGTATCGAATGGGGTTCGCATCCTTCCATTTTTTGGGTTTTGCGAGTATCAACTAAGTGTCGCTTCCCCGCGGTTTCTAAAAAACCATTTTTTTTTGTTTAAAGACACGAGGGTCATAAACTTTGACTTAAAACCATTTTGGTTGTAAAAGATGGGGCGAACTAGGGTGAAACTTCCTGAGTTCTGGTTTTTGTTTCAAACCATGAATTTTTGGGTTCAAGGATCGAAAATTTTGGTCAAGTCTAGGAAAAGGCTCCTAAACTTGGATTTTTGGATTTTGATTTTTTTTTTTTGAACAATGAAACGATGAAAGTAAGCATTGTTTTGAGAGATTTTGTTTTTTTGGAAACTTCAACATAAAGATGAAAATTTCAAAAGGGGTGGGTTTGAGGAGCAAGTACCTTGGAAATAGGCATTGGCCGTGTAGATATCGCTCTAACCCGTTTGAGGAAGTCTTCAAGGGTAGTACCGCTTCAAGAACTTGTTGTTGATGGGCAGCATACATCTGTCTCCTTCCATGTTTAGAAGAGTGTATGCGCCGTTGGAGAAGACTTTGTCGATGACGAAGGGTCCCTCCCATTTTGGTTCAAATTTACCTTTGGATTTGTTGGCAAAGACTATGGGTCTTTTTACTGCAAGAACCAAGTCACCCTTTTTGTAGGCACGTTGCCTGACCTTCTTGTCGAATGATCCTGCCATGCGTGCTTGGTACAACTCAATTCTTTGTAGAGCTTCAAGTCGTCTTTTATCGAGATTATCTAGCTCTTGGAGTCTCAATTTGACATTGCTTTCTTGCGACATGTCATTTTGCAAAGATACCCTTGAGGAAGGAATTTGTACTTCCAAAGGGACAACAGCTTCGCATCCATAGACCAAAGAGAATGGTGTGCTATGGGTTGGTCCTCGAACGGTGATTCGATAAGCCCACAAGGCTTCTGGTAGTTTGTCGCCCCAGTCTCTTTTGTGAGTAGAGACCATTTTCTTGAGAATTTTGCAGAGTGTCTTGTTGAAGGCTTCTGCTAGTCCGTTCGCTGCTGGATTATATGGAGTCAAAGGACAACTTTGGATTTTGTACTTGTCGTAAAACCTGTAGAGTCTATGATCCCGAAATTGTGGTCTGTTATCATGGACGAATCTTTTAGGTATGCCGAAGCAACAAATAATGTTGGTGCGCAAGAACTGAAGGACTGATGAGGTCTTCATTTCGCTGGGCACAAATGCTTCTGACCACTTGGAGAAATAATCCATAGTGGCGAAGATGAAGCAATGACCTTTGCTTGATGGGGGAGAGATAGGACCTATGATGTCCATACCCCAGGCTTCGAAAGGCCATGAGATTGTTGTTGGATGTAGCCATTCTGGAGGCATGTGGACATAATCTCCGTGAATCTGGCATTTTTGGCGGCGCTTGGCAAATTGTATTGCATCAGCTACCATGGTAGGCCAATAATAACCTAGCCTTTTTATCTGGTTGTAGAGCTTAGGACCAGCCTGATGGGCTCCACAAAGACCAGCATGTACTTCTTTAAGAGTTTCTTCAGCCTCTTGTTGTGACAAGCAGCGTAGGAGTACTCCATTGAAGGATTTTTCTATAAAGTGCTTTTGAAGGTATATCCAAATGAAAGTTCGGGGCTCGTCTTTGGATGATTACCCGTTCTTTTGGATCTTCAGGTAGGACTCCGAACATGATGTAATCAATGAACGGATCTCTCTAGTCGCCGATCGGAGGTTTGAGGATGGACATCCGACTTCCAACCACTTGGTGGCATTCAGCAACTGCTTGGTGTGTGTTGAGAGGAGGGAGAATCCTTCTTTGACACACTGTGACTTGCATGTTTTCACCTTCCTGGATTGCCATGGATGCAGCGAGTCCAGCTAGAGCATCTGCACGGATGTTTTCACCTCTGAGGATGTGGGTGATGTGACAGATATTGAATTTTTGTCGAAGCGACTGCGCCTTGTTGTAGTAAGGCAGCAAATCAGGCTTCCTGACTTCATATTTCTGATTCATTTGGTTGACGATCAATTGAGAGTCTCCAAAAGCTTCTAGCATGGTGATGTCGGATTCGAGGGCGAGTTCCGATCCTACAATCAGGGCTTGGTACTCAGCTGCATTGTTTGAACATGGTTCCAGTAGCGAGAAGGCGTGTGGAATCATGTATTTGTCGAGGCTGACAAAGAAGATGCCAATTCCCGATATTTGCTTTCCTTTTTCATTTGTCCTGGTTGCACCGTCAAAGTACATGTCCCAGGAAGCATTTGATAAGGAAGTTTCCACGTTGTAGACAAATTCGTCTGGGAGATCATCCCTGAGTGGAGAATCTTTAGGCAATGGATGCTCTGCGAGAAAGTCTGCTAGAGCTTGGCCTTTGATTGCTTTTGTAGTACATACCTAATATCAAACTGTTATAGAAGAATGGACCATTTTGCCAGTCGGGCATTGATAGCACCTGCTTTGGTGACAAGGACCTTTAGGAGGTTGATCCTTGAAATCAGGTAGACTGTATTAGACAGCAGATAGTGACGCAGCTTTTGTACGGCAAACATCACTGCAAGGCATTCTTTTTCGACTGGGGAGTAGCGATGCTCTGCACCTACCAACATGCGGCTAAGGTAATTTAGAGCAGCTTCTTTTCCATCGTCGTTTTCTTGTGCAAGCAGAGCACCCAAAGAGTGGTCAAGAGCTCTTGTGTACAAGATAAATGGTTTTCCAGTTGTGGGGGTAGCCAACACTGGGGGTTTGGTGAGGTATGCTTTGATGTCTTGAAATGCATTTTTACATTTAGCATCCCAGACAAAGTCTACGCCTTTCTTCATTAAGCGAGAAAATGGACGGCACTTCCCTGACAGATTGGAGATGAACCGTCAGATGTACGCCAACCTTCCTTGAAGCCCTTTTAATTCTTTTAGGGTTCTTGGAGATGGCATTTCCAGGATAGCCTTGACTTTAGTGGGATCAAGTTCTATCCCAGCGTTCCGCACTATGAATCCGAGAAACTTACCCGATGATACACCGAAAAAGCATTTTAATGGATTCATCCGCAATTTGTGTTTGTGAAGTCGGAGGAAGACTTCTTGAAGATCGTCGAGATGGTCTTCTTTTCTTCTACTTTTGATGGCGAGGTCATCAACATAGCATTCGACCGTCTTGTGCTGCATATCTTGGAATATTTTCATCATAGCCCTTTGATATGTTGCACCTGCATTTTTCAGACCAAATGGCATGACAGTGTAGCAGTACACGCCAAATGGTGTGCGAAATGACGTATGCCTTTCATCTTCAGGATGCATCTTTATCTGATTGTAGCCAGAGAATCCATCCATGAATGTCATTCGCTCGAACCCATAGGTGTTGTCAATCATCACCTCTGGTATGGGGAGCGGGAATTCATCTTTAGGACATGCATTATTCAGGTCTCTGTAGTCAATACAGACCCTTATCTGCCCATTTTTCTTTGTCACAGGGACGATGTTGGCTAACCATTCAGGATGCTGTTCTTCGTGGATGAAGCCAACGTTTTTGAGTTTCTGAACTTCTTGTTCGATTTTGTCCATCATGTCGGGACGGAATCTTCTTTGGCCTTGTTTGATAGGCTTGATTTCTTTTTGCAAGTTGAGCTTGTGGACTACTACTTTGGGATCCAAGCCAGGCATTTCGGCATAAGACCATGCAAAGGAATCAACGAACTCGCGAAGAAAAGAGATATACTCGGGTAACTCACCATCCTTTATATTCTTGCTTATGAATACAGGACGTGGGTTATCAGGTGTTCCCAAGTTTATCTTTTGAACAGGGTCTTCTGTCGGAAGGTTTGAAGGTGGTTCCTCCATAGTATTTTCGGAGGCTTCCAACTCAACAAGACCTTCTGGAGTGCCAGAGACATTTTCAGACTGAGGCTCTGTTTCTGTCCATGGATCTTCTTGATTAGTGTCCTTCTTAAGGCTTGCAATGAGATGGTCCCAATCATTTGCTAGAACTGGGTTGAAGTATGGTACTTCTTTTGGACACGATGGTTCTTCTGGGTCAGAGAACCGCGCGTTTATGTCATCGGGCAATTCCTCTTTATTATCAGAGAAATCATACCAATTGGAGGAGCTTTCTGGATCCTTAACGAGTGACTCCTCAAAGAGATATCCAGGGATATCGATGTCTTCATGAGATGTTGAGGCTTGGTTGGTAAAGCGACTTTGTAGGGATGGTGTCAACTGTCTCATAGGAGCGGTAGGATCATACCCCAACGCATATGAAGACTTGCCTTTATGAAGGTGGATTTTCCAATCTTCTGGTTGACTTTTGATCAGGGTGGGTTCCAATGGTGTGAGAATACCACGGCCACCTCCCAAACCAGTTGGATTCTGAGAATCGTAGCCCATTTTCTTCATGATAGCTTGTGCCATTAGACTATACAGGGATAGCTGAGGCATACCTTCATTTTGGAAAGGTTTAAGCAGAGAGTTTAGTGGAGATGCTCCTGATCTGTGGAAGTAAATAACTTTTTCTTCTGGCGAAGTTGCAGGAATAAAGGAAGCAGACGTAGGGTCTTCTATGTCTGTAGGTGTCTCCAATGGAGTGAGAGCGGGCTGATCTCGCAGAGTATTAGCTTGGCTTGATGCTGTGTCATCTTCTAACTCTGACTCCGAGTCTGTGTCATGCATAATAGATACAAAGGAGACAGTGAACCTGCCCCTAGCCTTTTGTTTTGTCTTCTTTACTTTGGTAGTGATTACCAAAGGCTGTGGAGATTTGAAGGAGACAACGAAGGGAGCTTGACCGCTTACTTTGAGTTTGGTGGAGGCTTTGTTTACCTCCAGTGATTGCTGAGGAGCCTTACCTTTATCTTTCTGGAGATTGTCGGCAAAGTGAATTATTTTTTCCTCCTGTTCTTCTTTTCCATCTTTATACATTTGAGCATCTGCAAAATGGACATCTCTACCTTTGAAGGGTTTTTTGTCTGCAAACACTCGATGTATCAAGCCATCGTTGCCAACGAACTTGATGCACTGATGTAGAGTGGAAGGGACGACACCATTGTCATGTATCCAGGGGCATCCAAGGAGTATATTGTAGCATGAAGGGGTCCATATCGCATACACGGTGACTTCAGAAATAAGATCACCGATTTACAATTTGAACCTGATTTTGCCGATAGGCCTTTAAGCGCTCCCGTCATATCCAAAGATGGATACAGACGTATGACTTAGCTTGCTAGGTGGGATGCCCAGCTCTTCGAGTGCCGAAGTAGAAATAAGGTTGAGTGCAGAACCTGGATCGATCTGAACTCTGTGTACTGGCATTTCTTTGACGTACCCCGTAAAGTACAAGGGTCGGTTGTGCTTTGTCTCGCCTAGCAGGAGGTCATCCTTGTCGAAGGCAATTGTTGCACTTGCTGCTTTTTGTACTGAGAGGCATTCATTGCTTGATCCCTCAGTTTTCTTATTTTCTCCCTTTGAGGGAGTATTTGATTTTTTGACCCTATAGTGCATTTCAATTTGTAGGACTTGTGGGGCGTGTTTGTTGACATCCGCATTCAGCCTTTGTAATTCTGAAATGAGACTATCACGAGTTTGTGGAGACATTCGTAATAAGTCAAGGATGTGCAGACGTGCAGGTATGTGTTTGAAGTGCTCAATCAAGTCGTACTTGAAAGCCTCCTTCGGGCCTGCATTTTCATTATTATTGCCACTTGGGATGCTTACAACTTGATTTCCTGAAGGATTTGCATAAGAAGAAGAAGGTTGGTTGTAATTTTTGTGGTAATCCCGGCCAGAACGGGTACCTCTACCAACTTCAAGAGTCACTAGAGACTGGTCTTCTTTTGGAAGATCACTCTCAGGATCAAGGGGTTGATCCTTGTCATTTGCTGAAGACGTTTGTGTAATAGCATTGGCGTCTTCAGTGATTGTGTTGCACGGAGCAATTTCCAGGAACAAGTCCTGGACAACATCCGACAACCTATCTTTATTAGTCCAGACATCGTCTATGAGATCGGGTATCTGTGACCAACCGACTGGGCTTTCATTGAAGATGATTTCATTGGCAGGAGTTTCTTCAAGATGATCAACTGGGAGAGGCCTGGGTTCCGATGTCACAGCTTCAGGAGACAAGGACTGAGAGGATGATATCTCAGTGGAAGTCACCAGAGAGGATGTAGCTCCAGACGATACATTACCGGTTGGGGTGTACGTGTCTTCGGAAGCTTCAGAGGCACTATCGTCCTGAGCTATCGCATTGCAGGTCATTTGGACAGGAGATGCCCCCAGTGTAGACTGTTGGGAATCAGACTCATCCTCAGATGTAAGAGGATCATCGATCCAACTGTTTTCTCTATTTTCAGGAGTTAAGGGAAGAAGTTCCATTTGATTTTCAGGGAATTTTGGTTCTGGATTATGACGAAGATTATTAACGCGATCATGCTCCTGCTCTATGGCAAGATGTTGCAAGATTCTTGCATATTCCTCAAGATTAGGCATAGGAGCCAAATCTTCTTCGTCATCCGCTCCCCGTGGTTCACCAATGTTGGGTTCCACCGGAGCATTGGTTGGTGCTGGATCGACAACATTTTCTTGAACAGGGTCCTGGTCTTCTTCATCATCGGACCAGGATCCTTGTGGCTGTAAGGGGTTATACCAGATTACTGGCATAAGATGAGACTCGGGAATCCATTCCTCGTCGGAGAGGTATTCTCCTGTTTCAAGGGATTTTTCCCACTCATCAATATCACTGGCAGTATCACTGGACTCGTATCCATTCATGGAGAATCCAACTACCGAGTTGCAAGAGTATGTTACCCCCTGCACATTTTCATTTTGTATAGAAGTGGCATGAAATCATCAAGGGTGAATTTTCTTACCGCCTTTGAAGTTTTGGGAAGGGATTCTTCCGTCGCCCCTAGTGAAGCAGTGGAAGAGGTTTCTGCCTTTTCAGGGACTTTTTGCTTTGGTTGAGACTTTTGCTACTGTTTGAGCTTGCGGAGCTGTCTCTTGGCTTGCCTTCGCTGCTGAGCGGTAGGCTTTGTTTCGACGATCTCCCAATTTTCATCTTCTAGGAGATCGGGATGCACCCATATAGGTTGTCCATCTGATGTTGGATAGGGAACCAACTCTTGGGACGCTTGAGTCATTTTAATCACCTTGAATGAAGTAGTGGTCTTCTTCTTCGGT
Organism: Umbellularia californica; assembly: GCA_028538565.1. Taxonomy (NCBI): domain Eukaryota; kingdom Viridiplantae; phylum Streptophyta; class Magnoliopsida; order Laurales; family Lauraceae; genus Umbellularia; species Umbellularia californica. Next base: position 39,474,056 of record JAPQWN010000002.1, read on the forward strand.
GATTTTGAAACTTGCCGACATGACACCATGTTGACAGAAGTGGAGTTGTAGTTTTTGTCAAAAGTTATGACTCCGTTTTTCCACATCTCATTGATCTTCTCTCTCACAACAAAGCATTGATTGAGAGGATGTGAGATCATCTGATGGTATGGACAGTATCGGGGATCATTAGTTTTGCCAACATCTCCCGGTCTTTTGGGCTCTGGCAAAGTGAGTTTGCCATTTGCTAGGAGAGCTTCAAAGATTTCTTCAACATCTTCATCGAACGGATATTTCTTTTCTACACGTTCTTTGAAGGCATTGGAGAGTTCAGGCCTTTTACCTGCAGTTTTGTTTTCAGTTTTCTTTGGCTGCTGAGGAGCTAACTTGGTCTGCACATTGAGAACCTCCTTTTTCTTTGGTTTTGAGGTTGTAATAGCAGTTGGCTCTTTCTTTGATGATTTCTGGCTGTTGAGGTCTTTGATCACCATTTCAGCTTCCATGGAAGCTTCGAGAAGTTCTTCCAGGTTCTTTGATTTGTTGCCGATGATCATGGAGCGAATTTTTTCTCTTATATTGTTACGGCAGATGTCAACTAGCGACGCTTGTGGCAGTATATCTGAGCATTTGTACGCCATTGCCTTCCATTTGTGAATGAAGTCGTATGTTGACTCATTCTCTCCTTGTTTTAGGCTGCAGAGTTGAGCCATAGTAACAGGATGATCCTCACCTTGGAAGTGGGTCAGGAAGCGTGTCTCTAGCATAGCCCAGTTCTGGATGGAGTTCTCCGGCAGAGTGGAGTACCAATCAAAGGCTGTACCGTTTAGGGTACTTGCAAATAGGCGAATCTTGAGGGCATCTTGATCCGCAATGGCTCTCGTCAGGATCTTGAAATGGATGACATGCTGTCTGGCTGAACCTTTCCCAGTATATGTCTGGAGAGTAGGTTGCTTGAATTTTGCAGGGAACGGAACCGAGTCCATCCATAAAGGGTAGGGTGGCTTGATCCCATGTTTCTTCAATGTATCCTCTTCTTTTGCTTTTACGAGGATATCGTCCACGTACTTTTTGGTAAGGGCGCGAGACTCATTGTTTTCTGCATTGCCCTCATCATCTTCATGATTCGGAGGGGTTTCATTGTTAGATGGTGGATGCTGTAGAGTGAGAATAAGGTTTTCCATCAGAGCCTCAATTCTCTGTTGTCCTTGCTCCAACTGCTGGATGCGTGTAGTTACATCATCATGCTGTGGAGGCTGCTCAGAACTTGTAGCCAAGACGTTCATCCCTCGGGATTCGAACAAAGAAATCGTCCTGGTGACTGAACTGGGGCTCATTCTTCTGGATAAAGAATCTGAGGAGTGATTACTCCGGTGTCCTTGGCTTAGAGGAGTGGAGGATTCTTCTAGATGTGTTCGTGTCCGGGAGACGATGCGAGGCATAGGACGTCTAACACTGATTTTGGTTGCTGACTTCTGGCGTTTTCTAGTTTTGCCAACCATATGAACAGCAACGAATTGGTCGGGTCTTTCTTTTTCGACCCATTTGTTTGAGACGTGGAGATTAGAACGCTGGGTTCTTTGTTTCTCAAGTCTCTTTTATCGATATGCCGTGCGGTGACGCATACGACGAGCAATTTGAGCTTCAGTCAGCTCTGGCTGGGCTCTGGCGATGAAGGATGTAGTCCCTCGTGTACAGCAATCGAGTTTGTCTTCTTTGAAACTGGGCAAGGACAGAATCTGGATGCGGTCTTTTGCCTGTCGCAATGAAGATCTGAATTTTGCGAGCTCGGCCCCTGTTGAGATGAAGGGTCGACTCGCAGGAGTGCAGGCTTTAGCATGTTTTTGCGGAGGCCTAACGATGCGGGATTTGATTTTGGGCTTGTAGGAGCAAGCCGGCTCATGATGATTTTGTTTGTTCTTTGGGTGGAGGGTAGGTTTCTCCTCTTTCAAGTAAGAGAGAGGGTAGAACCGATTCTCCTTGAGAGGGGCCAGGTATGCTGGCTTTGCAGATGTTTGGGACCTCTGTTGCTTTGGTGAAGATCTCGGGGACCAAGTTTTGAGGTGAACCTGGTTTCTTGTGGGTTGAGGCTTCGTGGGAGTGCCACGGGCTTCAGGCTTTTTGTTGTTCGCCCTTGGTGCCATGTTAGTGACACGTTGCGGGGCGATTTTCTGCTTCTTGGCAGGTACAGTGTCTTCTGCGAGGACTGGGAATGGTCCCAGCGACCCAAAGACGATGGTCCGGGGAGTTGAAGTTGACTCGATGTTTGGAGGGTTTTCGAGGGAGATGACGCTTCGGCAACTGGCAGAGCGCTTATGCTTGTTTTGCTTGTCTTGAAGCATAAGCTGGTACTTGTTCTCATCGAAAGTGATGGTTAATGAAGCTACCACTGTTAGTTTTGGAAAACTTCTGAAACAAGACCAAATCCATTAGTAATCATAAGAATATGGTGATCATAAATGGAGAACAACTATGGTTTTGTCTTTTCAAATCACTTGAGGGGACATGGCCCAACCCAAGGACGATGAATAAGGCAAAAAGCCATAGAGGATACAATTGTTCTAAAATGCAAGTATGGTAGGCTCAGAGTGAGCGTTCCAGTGACTGCTAGAAGCAATTGTAGACCTTAACTCAAATTACCGAGAAGCAAGGCTCACTCGAGGTAAAATGATATAAGGTTGGAGATACAAATGTGTCGGTCGAGAATACAGTAGACCCGAAAGGGCGTACTAGCACCGCTAGGCACAAATATTACAAATCGCATCCTTTGGAAGGACACGAGATGGGATTTTTTTTAAAGGTCAAATTTGGGTTCATAAAGGAGAGCAACTAGTATTCCAATCCGAACCACAACTCAACATTTCTGCGAGCGTTAAATCCGAAAGAGAAAGGAACCAGCATTTCTCAAATGTGAATCCAGTATCGACGGAAGTTTTTTTTTTTTTTTTTGAAAGGTCAAGATTAAATTCATCAAAGAGAGCAAATGGTATTCCAATCCAAACCACAACTCAACATTTCTGCGAGCGTTAAATCTGAAAGAGAAAGGAACCAGAATTTCTCAAATGTGAATCCAGTATTGATGGAAGTTTTTTTTTTGAAAGGTCAAGATTAAATTCATCAAAGAGAGCAAATGGCGTTCCAATCCGGACCACAACTCAACATTTCTGCGAGCGTTAAATCCGAAAGGCAAAGGAACCAGAATTTCTCAAATGTGAATCCAGTATTGACGGAAGTTTTTTTTTTTTTGAAAGGTCAAGATTAAATTCATCAAAGAGAGCAAATGGCGTTCCAATCCGAACCACAACTCAACATTTCTGCGAGCGTTAAATCCGAAAGGGAAAGAACCAAGATTTCTCAATTCTGAACTCAAAAATGACGGGAAATTTTTTCTTTCATTTTTTTTTCTTTTTTTTGGAAAATGCACATAGGTTTCCAATTCGATCTTATGAAACATTAGTAGATAGATTAGCCCCCAGGTAAGGGTAGGATTACTTAATGAACCCGTTTGGAGGACCCTTGCCTCGAACAGTCTAGCTGTCTCCACACTCTGGACAAGGCTTTTCTTGAATCCACTTTAGTCAAAGAGCGCAATTGATGCAACCTTAGTGTTTTTTTTTATTTTTTATTTTGAAAGATTTCTAATGAACTCATCAAAGAGAACAAGTGGTGTTCCAATCCGAACCACAACTCAACATTTCTGCGAGCGTTAAATCCTAAAAGGAAAGAACCAAGATTTCTCAATTTTGAGCCCAAAAGAAAGAAAATTGATTTTTTTTTTTTTTTAAGATCCCAATTGGACTCATCAAAGAGAAAGACGGCCCAATCCCCGATATGAACGATAGCTGCGAACATTTCTGTGAGCTATCAAGTTCGAAGGGAAACATCAAAATTTCTCAAAGTTGAGTTTTTAAGAAAAAGAGATCAGATTTGTTTTTTTTTTTTTTTTTTTTTTGAAGTGAGAAAGAACAATTGAAATCCCATCTCATGTTTTTTTTTTTAGATGCAAGATGCAACATAGGCCACCAACTAGAAAGGAGCCAAGGGATCAAAGCATCACGTTCTCAAGTCAACGAGTCCCACCGGGTCTGCCAACTTAATGGACCCTCGAGATCTTCCGTCCTCTCCCTCCGCACCCCGAGGGCTGACCTGGGTCTCAGCGGAGGAGGGGAAATCGTGGGTATCAACATTTTTGTACGGGTATGCCAGATTTACTTTCTACTTGGAATTTGGAATGATGACGATCCGGAGATTCACCTTCACAAGTGGAAAGGAAATCAATCCTTTTTTCTAACTTTTCAAATTGCATAAATATTAAGAAAAGAGACAAGTTTGTTTTTTGAGAATGTCGTAGGAGGCGTTTTTGTTTGTTTGCCGTGAAAGGCGATTTTACAAAACTCATCAAATATGAAAGACAAGAATTGTGATTTCTTTTAGTCTCTTTAAGAAATACAAACTACAATAGAAAAGTAAGAAAATGGATCTAACTTCTCAGGAGATTGTGGGGACACATTGAGATCGACGGTCGCAAGTCATGTATGGACTTCGCCATCGTCCTTCAAATGAGAACATGTGATGCTTTGATTCTTTGGGTTGGCTCCTACCCTCTGATTTTTAAAGGACAAGGACCAAGAGGAGGTCCTATATCCAAGTAAACGGGCTGAAAAGCAACGTTTAGGCCATGTTGTAGAAGGAGGGGACCTTGGGGGGGGGGGGGGGGGGGGGGGGGGGGGGTGGCCCCTCAAGGGACGTTGATCACCTTGTGGTGCTTCTGGGAGCAAAGTGGCAGGACTTCGTCTATCTCTTGAATTTTCTGGATTTCAGAACTTGGGATTGCACTTGGGATTCCTTTTTTTCCTTTTCTCTTGGAACTCACCTCTTTTTATAGGCTTTTGGTAGCCATGAGGTGATTATGGGCATTAATAGCCATGATGAGAGAATTGATGAGGAGTTACAAGTTGATTTTGTAACTCCTTTTTCATGGCTTGTGATTGGCCGATGAAGGTAGTGGGCATTTAATTCCCTTTAAGCTTCATGATGATGGGAGTTTCATGGGTTAAATGCCATGATTGCTTGGATTTGTAACTCCCAAATGCTTGAATCTGATTGGGCCGTTTGGGGTCCCATCGATGCTTGACTTAATTTTGCTGCGGGGAAAATGCCGAGCTTTGATATGTGGTCAAACGATGTCCGATTGACCTGAAATTTGACGAGAAGCCTATTGGAGTCATTTTGAGACGTTCCATCAGCTCCGTTTTGGATGTCATGGTCCCGGGTTGCTCCGCCGCCGGTAGGCTTGATTTTCTCTCGGAGCATCGAAACCTAGTCAAACGTTGTCGGAATGACCTGAAATTCGACGTGCAACCCTTTGGAGGCATGTTGAAGCCACTCATGTACTTTGTTTGATGAGTGATAGCTTCTGTGGTTCCCGCTGCCAGGAGGCTTGATTTTGCTGCTCGAGCGTTGATGGAGGGTCAAACGTTGTCGGTTTGACTTGAAATTTGGCATGGAGCCCTTTTGAGACATTCTGGAGTCATCCATAGACTCTGATCAAAGTTTTGGTGTCTTTGATGATATCATCGCCGGGAGCGCTTGTTTAGTTGTCGGAGCAGTGAAGTTGGGCCAAACGATGTCGGAATGGCCCGAAACCTCAGGTGTACCCCTCTTTTAGCTGTCTTAAAGGATCTTTCAGTTTTTGTCTGATTCTGACAAAATCTGATGCTTGAAGTAGCCTTGCCTTTTTTGTAGCAGGATGCAGCTTCACGAGTCCTCTTGATGTGGAGGAGACATAGTGACTTTTTTGGTGTCAACAAGTGGAGAATTGAACCCTCCATTTGTTGTGAAGAAATGGGGCTCAAGAGAGTAGTAAGAAGAAGAAGGAAGGAAGGAGCAGAACTGTCCACGAACCCAGTTCAGAACAGTTGACTCGAGCGAACCTGACACATCGCTCGAGCGAACTGCCCAGATAAGGGCTCGTCCCATTCTAGAGAGCCGTTCGGTCGAGCGAACCTTGGTCCGCTCGAGCGAACTCTCCCAGCAGCCCATCCAGAGAGTAGCTAGCTCGAGCGAACTGGTATTTCACTTGAGCCAGCCTAAACTGGGCAGGTCCGCTCGAGCGACCCCTGGTTCGCTCGAGCGAACCCTCCAGAAAACATTCCAGAGACTCCTCCGCTCGAGCGAACTGTTATGTCCGCTCGAGCGATGGGTGCTGTTTCTTAGGGGACATGTTTGAAGCTGAAGAAAAATGTTTATATGATTGTGAGTGGTTCATTAGGAGCCCCGTTGTGTCGGGAATTTTATTAAGCAATGTATGAAGCCCAGATGAAAAAGTAACCATAATCACAAAGAATTCATTGAAGTTTTGGAAACTTTTAAGTGTATAAGGAACCCGGAATGTCCTCAAATTCAAAGAGTACCAAGTTACTTCAAAGTAGACATACGGGATCCCTATTCACCTTGAATTAGTTCTAAACCTCGACACTTGTCCCGATATTCGAAGGTTTGTTTCACCTCTTGTTCCCAAAACTCCCGGTTATGTTATATCAATCCCGAAAGCATTGAAAGTGTACTTGTACTGTTTTACTGGTCCCAAAATGCATGCCTGACATGATATGATAGTTGTGCCCTTGAGTACCCCCGTCTTGCCGGTTATAGTCTTGCACTTGATTTATTTTCTACATGTCTTGATTTACATGATTTGACCTATGAGTCGGCACCACTGAGCTTGGATAACCTTACCAGTCTGATCCACTGACTTGGAGATCCCTCACTTGTCCTGCTAGCTGCAGTTTGGATCCCGCTACCCGGTTTGTTAACCGTGGTGTTGTCCCAATACCGCAGATTGCTACTGTGGTTCCTGATGCCCAGCTCGCTACTGTGGTCATGTCCCGTATATTGTATATGTATATGTAAATCTCGTTGTACCTCCTCACTTCGATGACTGAGGTCAACGCCTTGATATGCTTGCTCTATCACTTCGGTGATAGAGGACTTAGCTTCTTGTTGTTGCCATTTTGCTTGCTTTTCGAATTCCTTGGTACCTTGACATATTTTATTACCGCATATATGTCTTTAATTAAATGATGCATTTACTTCATGCAAGTATTGTTTAGACAGGTTTAAATGTTTTTCAAGGTAAATGTAATTATTATCAAATGTTTAAACCTTTTCTTCCACCTGCCAGACCGTCGTGTCTGATCCATTTCTTTGGTACTCAGGTCCCGTTGTCGGTTATCCCGAGGAGGAGCCAGAGGAGGCTGTCGGAGAACCGCAACAGCTAGTTGAGTGGCGTGCCGATGATGTTATGTAAACATCCGGTTGTCGAGATGCGAAACATTTTGGGGGGTGGTTATAGATAGTTTTTTTGGTGGTTATTGTTTTGTTATATTGGCCTCTAATTTTGGGGATTGTAATTAAATGTTATATGTTCAAACTTCAACAATACTTTTGGGTCACGCTATAGAACATTGCTCATTCTGATACTTGTTATTGAAATGCAATCTGTCTTATTATCATGGAAATGATTCACATGCTTGATTTGCCATACGCTTCCGTAATTATACAAATTATTTATGTTGTTGTGAAATCCTCACCACGGACACCTATGGGAAATCACGTGCACGGGTAATGTGTATTCTTAATCAACCCGTGTACGTTTTGGGCATCAAACATAACTACGATCTTTTATGTCCCTTACTTCACAAATCAGCCCCGATCCCGGATTGGCCCCTAAACCCGGTCCGGGGTCGCGACAGTAACATAAGCAAGCAAGCACTATCAACAAAAGAGAGAGATTAAGAATACTTACCTATTTCTGACACCTTAATCAAAAGTTAGCCAGCCATTGCACAAAAGAAAATCAAGTCTTTGCATCGTAAGTATAAAGCTTCAGCTCCTCCTAGATCTAAGTCTTGTTTGGACAAGGCCCAAGGCTACCTTTAATTAAAAAATATAGAAGTGGAGAACTAGAACTAGAACAGAGGGGGGAGAGAAGAGAGAGGGGAGTGGGACGTCCAAGCCTAGAGAGAGCATGGCTTGGACGTCCCCCCCACCCCCGCAGGGGCCTATTTATATTTTTTTCTCTTCTTTGGCTCACGATTTGTCTTTATCTTGGAATCCTCTGACTTGGCTTGACTCCAAACGACTACCTTATCAGAGATTATTTGAAATCCTTATCGATCTCCTACTTATCTTGACTTCTTTGTTGTGTAGATCTTCCAGTAGTGGGCCCCATCAGATATCTTCTCATGTAGTGGAGAGATGAGTCATCAATGGTGTGGATTTGTTTGCAATCCCAACTAAAAATATACATGAAACTCTCTGGGCCCATAATTTAGTCGATTTAGCTCTGATTCACATGATGTTGGGCTCCACAGATATCTACTCCGAATATTCTTTCCAATGGTAGGTACATTTCACCGATCCGACTGTCAGATTGAAAGTTATGGCCATTTTATGATAGGTTGTCCTAAGAAAAACGAGATTGACTTTTGAGTTTTGATTTGCAATGGACTTTATCCCTTTGGTTGAGTCAAATCTCTCTGAGAGAGTTTTTCAACTAAGACTCTATCTCTAAATTCATTTAGAAATCTCATCCCTTTGTTTCTAATTCTTGAAAACTGGAGAGAGAATTATCTCAACTTGTGTAGCAACTACGGGACCCACCCCATCACTAGGCTTGAATGGGGATTCACACCTAGTGTGGGGTGTGGTTTTCTTCTTTTCTTTCTTTCTTTTTTCTTCTTTTTCCAAATTATCTCTTAGTGTGAGGCCCTTTGCATGACAATTTCCTACAAATATGAAATAACTAAATTACTAACAATGAATGAAATGGAATGCATGCATGCTATGCATGAGACCTACTTTAATTCAGTTTATGTCTAATGACACGCAATGGTGCCAAAATACTTAGTGTTGACACCAAAAATGTCACTTTGCCTCTTCAACATCTAGAAGCTACATGAAGTCGCATCCTACCACAAACAGACAATGCTATTTCAAGTATCAAATCTTGTCAGAATCAAACAAAAACTGCAAAATTCTTCAAAATAGCCAAAAAAAGAGTATACATGAAGTTCGGGGCCATTCCAGCATAATTTTGGCCTAACTTCAATCCCTCGGCAGCTGAACAAGTGCCCGTGGCGTCGACAGTGTTAAAGACATCAAATCTTCGATCTGAGCCTATGGATGGTCTCAAAATATATTCAAAAGGCTCCATTTCAGGTTTTAGGTCGAGCCGACAATGTTTGACCCCACATCAACCCTTGAACAACAAAATCAAGCCTCTCGGCGGCGAGAACCACCGAGGCCATCACTCATCAAACCAAGCACATGAGTGACTTCAAAAGGCTTTCAAAGGGCTACATGTCAAATTTTAGGTCACTTCAACAACATTTGACTAGACTTTAACTCTTGGAAACCAAATCAGGCCTCTCGGTGGCAGAGCACCTCGGGACCATGATTTCCAAATAGGAGCTAATGGATCGTCTCAAAATGACTCCAATAGGCTCCCTATCAAATTCTAGGTCAATCAGACATCGGATGACTACACATCAAAGCGTGGCATCTCCCTCGCAACAAAATTAAGTCTACTAGCGACAGGATCCAACACGGCTTCAAACTCAAACAAAATCCTACTGTTGGCCTTATTTATTGCTTAGAAGGCTTCACCTCAAATTTCAGGTCATTCCGACAACATTTGACCCAGTTTTGGCTTACGACAGCAAATCGGTAACTCTACACGAAAAAGTCTTTGGCTTTCCCGGAAAATCGAAAACTTTGCTCTCCAATATGTTAGACTTCTCGTCAAATTTTCTGCAGGGAAATCATGCCAAAACATGTAAAAAAATGTCAAGAAAAATACCGAAGAAAAAAAAATCGGAAAAACTGGAGAAACGGCAGAAACATGATGACCAAAATGGGAAAAATCCCCTATGGTCACTGGCAACCCTGGGTGCATGGTCACCGGCAACCCTAGAAGTCTAGGTCGCCGAATTTTCGTCGAATGACCGTTTTTCGGTCCCTTTTCGTGTTTCAAGATGTCCGGCCCCTGCGGTTTTTCTGAAATTCAGACTTTTGAGGCTTGTAATCCGTCGATCTTCGTCAACATCACGGATCCGCCGTCAAGAGCATCATATCGCTTCAAAATCTCCTATCGGCCAACCAAAAAAGTACACTTTCTGCCCGACTGATAAAAAAATCGACAGGACAGATGTTACTGGCCCATTGGTAGCAACCAATGTCTGAAGTTGCATGGTCATCCGACATCGATCAGCATGAAGATCCATCGGCAACCATCACAAGAATAATACCAAAAGAAGAAACATGGCCTGCGACTCTTCAAGCACCTCAAAGACCACTTAAGGCAGTTAAATGACCTATTTTATGACAAAAAATTGCGGTCATTAACTCATTATTTTGGATGGCCCAATCAGAAGCAAGCAAAAAGGAGTTACAAGTCAGCCATAAACATGGCATTAAACCCTATAACTCCTCCCATCAGGGAACTTAAAGGCAAAAAGGCCCTAATTCTCCATCAGCCAATCAAAAGCTAAGGAAAAAGAGTTACAAAAATAATGAATTAAATCATGTAACTCCTCCCATCATGTGGCTTTAATACATTTAAAGCCCATAAACCCACCTAATGGCTACCAAAGGCCTATAAAAGGGAGGTCATTCCAAGGAAAACAGATCCGGAAAAAATATCAAAAAATCAGAAAATTGATCTGAGAAAAATCCAGAAAGATTCGAAAAAATCATTTGAAATCCATCCCCGGAAAAAATCAATCATACATGAGAGAAAGCTTTACAAAAGTTGCTACAACAACCTTTCCTCCTTTGAAGAAGTTCTGCATCGACCACCACTACAAGGTGACCAAAAGTCCCTGGGGGGGTCACTCCCCCCAAGAACCTCTCCTTTCTCCTCTATGGCTTAGACGTGGCTTTTCAACCCATCTACTCGGTTTTTTATAGGACATAGGCCATCTTCTTGGTCTTCGTCCTCTAAAAATCTGAGGTTTAAGCCGAGCCAAGTGAATCAAGAGCACTCTCTACTCTCATCTGAAGGATGACGGCGAACTCCACACATGGCTTGCGACCCTCAATCTGAACGAATCCCCACAATCTCCTGAGAAGTTAGATCCCTTTTCTTGCTTTTTCAATGTATTTTGTATTTTTCTGAAGAGACATAAAAGAAATCATAAGTCTTGTCTTTCATTATTGATAAGAAATATAAATCTCCTTTCACGGTAAAAAAAAAAAATGCCTTTTACGGCAAACATCGCGTTTCATGACAAACAAATCATGTCTCTTTTCTTGAATATATGTGCAACGGAAAATTAGAAAAAGTTAATTTCCTTTTCTACATGCGAAGGTGGGTCTCTGGACCACCACTTATCAATTCCAAGTAAAGTAGAAAATCTAGCATAGCTGTACAAAAAAAATGTTGATGCTCGCATTTCGCCTCCGGTTGCGAAAGGGTTGGACCCCACAGACTCTCACGTCTGTTGACCCCGGTAGCGCCAAGCTTGGAAAAGCGAGTCCATCAAGCTAACATACCCGGTGGGACTCGTTCATTTGAGAACACGATGCTTAGAAAAGAAATGTTTGCATATCATATTTCTTCTCTATGTTTGTACTTCTTTTCTAGTTTCCTTGGCTTCTTTCTAGTTGGTGGCCTATGTTGGATTTTGCATCTAAAAATGAGAAAGGATTTTTTGGAAATTTCTAATTCTATCTTTGAATTTATTACCACTCTTTCTTTCTTCAAAAAACAAATCAGATTTCTCATTTTGAATTCAACTTGGAGAAACCTTGATCGTTTTCCTTTCGGACAATAGCTCACGGAAATCGTTTGAAGCTAACGTTCGTATCAGGAATTGGGCCATCCTTTCTCTTCGATGAGTTCATTAGGGATCTTAAAAAAAATTCGAACCTTGATCATTTTCCTTTTAGACAATAGCTCGCTGAAATCATTTGAAGCTAACGTTCGTATCGGAGAATGGGCCATCGTTTCTCTTCGATGAGTCCATTAGGGATCTTTCAAAAAAAATCAGATTTCTCATCTTTGGAATCAACTTAGAGAAACCTTGATCCTTTCCACTTCAAACTCGATAGCTCACATAAATGTTTGCAGCTATTGTTCGTATCGGGGAATGGGCCAGCTTTTCTCTTCGATGAGTCCATTAGAGATCTTCCAAAAACAAAAAAAAGAAGAGGCAAAGATCACTAAGTTCTCGCCAATTTCATTCTTTGACCATGATTGATTCGAGAAAAGCCTTGTCTAGAGTGTGGAATCAACTAGACTATTCTAGGCAAGGGTCCTTCAAACGGGTTCATTAAGTAATCCTACCCTTACCTGGGGGCTAATCTATAAATTGAGGTTTCATAAGACTGAATTAGGAAGCTTAGATGTACTCTTCAATCTTTAGATTTTTCTTTCAAAAAAAAAAAAAAAAAAGAGAAAAAGAGAAATCTTCAAGAAAAAAATCTCCCGTCACTTTTGGGTTAAGATTCAAGAAATCTTGGTCCCTTCCCTTTCGGAATGAAGCTCGCATAAATGTTTGAGTCGGCTTCCAGATCGGAATACTATTTTCTCTCTTTGTGAATCCGATCTTGACCTTTAAAAAAAAACACTTGTCACTTTTGGGTTCAGATTTAAGAAATCTTGGTCCCTTCCCTTTTATAACAAAGCTCGCAGAAATGTTTGAGTCAACTTTCGGACGGGAATACCATTTTCTCTCTTTGATGGATTCGATTTTTACCTTTCAAATTCCGTCACCTTTGGGTTCAGATTCGAGAAATTTTGGTCCCTTCCCTTTCAGAATGAAGCTCGCAGAAATGTTTGAGTTGGCTTCCGGATCGGAATACCATTTGCTCTCTTTGATGAATCCAATATTGACCTTTCAAAAAAAAATTCGATCTTGTGTCCATTCCATGGGTGCAATTTCCAATATTTGTGCCTAGAGGCACTAGTACACCCTTTGGGTCTACTGTATTTGCGACTGACACACTTGTTCTCTCCAACATTTGTGCCTAGCAGTGCTAGTACGCCCTTTCGGGTCTATTGTATTTCACGACCGACACATTTGTACCTCTAACCTTATATTCATCTTACCTTGAGTGAGCCTTGCTTCTCGGTGATTTGAATTAAGGTTTACAATTGGTTCTAGTAGTCATTGGAATGCCCATTCTGGGCCTACCATACTTGCGATCAAAACAATTGTACCCTCTACGGCTTTTTGCCTTCTTCATGTCGCTTGAGTCGGACCATGTCCTTCGATCGATTTGAAAAGACAAAACCTTAGTTTTCACATTTACAGTCATTATATTCTTGTGATTACTAATGGATGTGGTCATGTTTCAGAAATTTTTTCGAAACTACCAATGGCAGCTTCTTTAACCATTACTTTCAAAAAGAACAAGTATCTACTTATGCTTCAACAAAAGCAAAACACGCGCACTCACAAGTACCCTGCAAGCTGCCGAAGCGTCATCTCTCTCGGCAACTCTCTGAACACTAGATCGACCTCTACTCCCTGCACCATCATCTTCGGGACATTGGGACCATTCCCACTTCCCGTTGAAGAGATTGCACCTACTAAAAAGCAAAAAATCGCCTCTCAACGTGTCACTGTCATGCACCAAAGGCGAGCATCAAGAAACCCGAAGATTGCGGCACTCCCGCGAAGCCTCAGCTTACAAGCAGCCAGGTCTATCCCAAGACTTGGTCCCCAAAACCTTCATCAAAACAAATAAGGCCCCAAGCATCCACAAGGCCAGTGTACCGGCCCCACTCAAAGAGAACTGGTTCTACCCTTTTACGTACATGAAAGAGGTGTTAGATTGTATGGACTCAATCCATCGGTTGACGTGATAAATTGATTAATTTCTTTATTTATCAATAATATCATGCTTTACTTTCATGAGATGAATGTTATTTTATTACTTCATGCACATGACCAATACATAATGACATAATGGTTCATGAGTTGAACCGGGTTCCATTAGTATGTTAGATGTGATATATGTGTATGGATGTGTTGGAAGTAGGTGGGCCTCGTGGATAGATGTTTAAAACTTTTGACCCACTTGACTCAGGGATCAAGTATCCAAAAGGCCAAAAACCCAATCTAGGATACATAACCCTCAATCTCATTATGATGTACAGTAAAAAAAATTATCTAAAAGATAGAACAGAAGCGAACAAGCATCCATAAAAATCCACAACATACAAGGAAGTAGATTATACCTTTGCAGCTCGGTTGTGCATACAGCCAAGAGAAAAAAAAAACAAAAAGCAAAAAAAAAAAAAAGAAGAGAAAAACGCTGAAAAAAAAAAAAACAAAAATCAGCGTGGAAAAAAAAAACAGAAAGAAAAAAAAGTTCACGGAAGAAAAAACAGAAAACCGTGAGAAAAGAAAAAAAAAGAAGAGAAGCACGAAAAAAAAAAAAGAAAGAAAAACGTACTGAAAGAAAAAAAAGAAAGAAGAGAAAAAGAAAAGAAAAAGAAGAAGAGAAGAAAAGAAAAAATGAAGAAGCTACTTCTACAATGGAGATTCTTGAGGAGGAAGAAAACTTACTTGAAGCCATTGATGGAGAAGAAGAAGAAAAGCTTGGAGATCCTTGAAGAAGAGAAAGCACTTCTTATCTTGGAGAGCACTCTTGAAGATTTCTTGCAAAAAGAAAGCAATGGAGGAAAAGCACCAACCCTCTTGCTTTTATAGAAGAGAGCAAGCCAAAAGAGGAAACAAGGAGAAAGAAAGGAGGTAAGTGCTAAAATTTAGCTACTTTCCCAAAAAGAAAGATATTTTGAGAGAATCTTTCCACAAAAAGAAAACTTGAGAAATTCTCTCCAAGTAAAGATATTTTTAAATATTCTCTACACAAAAGAGATATTTTAGATATTCTTTACAAATATGACACCATATGAGATCTAAGCCATCTCCAAAGCCTAAGGTCCCATGGGTTAGCCCATATGAGCCAGGTTTGACCACCTAGGCACTAAAAGTGGCTTTTAGTCAAAATATTCCTCTTACCAAGAGCAAAAAAAAAGAGCAGAAAAAAAAAGGTCACATGCCTCTTTTGAGTTGATGGGACCATTCAAAAAAAAAGAGAGAAAAGAAAGTCTCATGAGTTTCCAAAAACCAAACCATCCAACCTCATGAACCAAATTGAGCCAAAATCTTGAAATTGACATTTCACAAAACCAAATTCCGGTCCCCTAACTCGCCACATACAGCTTGTTAGGTCACAAGACCAAAATCAAAATCAAAATCCAAAACCAACAAACCAAATCTGACCCCCCAACCTGCCACATACAGCTTGTTGGGTCACAAGGTCAAAATCAAAATCAAACCCCCGACCCCCTAACCTGCCACATACAGGTTGTTAGGTCACAAGGTCAAAATACAAAAACCAAAATCCAAACACCCCATGTCATTTTCAAAACTTTGCCTTGAGATGGCGTGTGATCCCTCTCACTACCATAAAATTCCCCCGGAAACTCAGAAGGCTATTCAAAAAAAAAAAAATGCTCAAGACTCTTGGTCAAGTTCGAATCTCTCCACCAAGTTTCTCTTCGAGGCACATCGACTCCAAAAGCTACTCGTCGCTGTACCTCGAGGGGGAATTTGTTGACACCAAAAAAGTCACTATGTCTCCTCAACATCAAGAAGCCTCGTGAAGCTGCATCCTGCTATAAAACAGGCAAGGCTACTTCAAGCATCAGATCTTTTCAGAATCAGACAGAAACTGAGAGATCCTTCAAGACAGCTAAAAGAGGGGTACACCTGAGGTTTCGGGCCATTCCGACAGCGTTTGGCATAACTTCACTGCTCCGACAGCTAAACAAGCGCTCCCGGTGGCGACAACATCAAAGATGCCTAAACTTTGATCAGAGCCTACGGATGACTCCAGAATGTCTCCAAAGGGCTCCATGCCAAATTTCAAGTCAAACCAACAACGTTTGACCTCCATCAATGCTCGAGCAGCAAAATCAAGCCTCATGGCGGTGGGAACCACCGAAGCCATCACTCATCAAACAAAATACATGAGTGGCTTCAACATGCTTCCAAAAGGCTGCACGTCGAATTTCAGGTCATTCCGACAACGTTTGACCAGGTTTTGATGCTCCGAGAGAAAATCAAGCGTACCGGCGGCGGAGCAACCTGGGACCATGACATCCAAAACGGAGCCCATGGAACGTCTCAAAATGACTCCAATAGGCTCCTTGTCAAATTTCAGGTCAATCGGACATCGTTTGACCACATATCAAAGCTCGGCATTTTCCCCGCAGCAAAATCAAGTGAAGCATCGATGGGACCCCGAATAGCTTCAAAACTCAAATAAAAGCCCATGGTTGGTCCTATCCACTGCTTAAGAAGCTTCACCTCAATTTTCAGGTCATTCCGACATCGTTTGACCTAGTTTCGACTTTTGACGAAAAATCGGCTACAAAGTCTTCGGCTTCTCGAAAAATGGGAAACTCTGTGCTCCGATTTCGTGCGGGTTCTCGTCAAGTTTTCTCCAAGAAAATGAAGTCAATAATTGAGTAAAAATTTCAAGAAAAATACAGAAGAAAAAAGGAACAAAAAAGACGCAAAATCGACCGAAAACGGAGCTCGGCGACCAAAGGGCAAAAAACCCTAAGGTCGCCGGCGACCCTGGCCCATGGTCTCCCGGCAACCTTGCAAATCCGGGTCGCCGGATTTTGCACCAAAACGTCTGTTTTTCGATGGTTTTCGCGTTTCGGGTGTTCCGACCTCTGTGATTTTCTGAAAATCCAATGTTTGGTGCTTGAAAACCACTGATCTTCGTCGACATCTCGGATCCACCGTTTACTCGGTTTTTCATTGGATATAGGACCTCCTCTTGGTCCTTATCCTTTAAAAAACCGAGGTTAGGAGCCAAGCCAAAGAATCAAAGCATCACATGTTCTCATTTGAAGGACGATGGCGAAGCCCATACATGACTTGCGACCGTCGATTTTAACGTGTCCCCACAATCTCCTGAGAAGTTAGATCATTTTTCTTACTTTTCTATTGTAGTTTGTATTTCTTAAAGAGACAAAAAGAAATCACAATTCTTGTCTTTCACATTTGATGAGTTTTGTAAAATCGCCTTTCACGGAAAATCGCCTTTTACGGCAAACAAATAAAAACGCCTCCTACGGCATTCTAAAAAAAAAAAACTTATCTCTTTTCTTAATATTAATGCAATTTGAAAAGTTAGAAAAAATGATTGATTTCCTTTCCACTTGTGAAGGTGAATCTCCGGATTATCACCATTCCAAATTCCAAGTAGAAAGTAAATCTGGCATACCCGTACAAAAATGTTGATGCCCGAGATTTTCCCTCCTCCGCCGAGACCCAGGTCAGCCCCCGGGGTGCGGAGGGAGAGGACGGAAGATTCCCTTTTCGGGTCTATCAGAAACTTCTATTTCAATTAGAAAAGGAGGATGCTTGAAAGGTTATAAAAGGGAATGATACCCCTCCTAGACGTCCATCTAATTGAAGTAGAAAACGTCCAGCCCCTTTTTTGCAATTGTTGCACTTCTCTCTCCTCTCTTCCTCTTCTAGTTCCTTGGAGTTTCGAGTTAGGTTTTCTCTTAGAGATTCCACCAATCTTCTTGAGGAAAGAGATCTTATTCGGATCATAGCATGGAAGGCTAAGAGGTGTTGGGGATTCCTATTTGATAAGTGAAATGGTTTCATCATCAAAGAAAGACGCAACTTCTCCATTGGAGCACAACCGAGCTCCAAAGGTATAATCTACTTCGTTGTATTTTGTAGATTTTATGGATGTTTGTTGGTTTCTGTTCTATCTTCCTGATAGGTTTATTCACTGATCATGATGACTGAGATTGAGGACATGGATCCTAGATTGGGTTTTATAGGTAGATGATCCCTGAGTCAAGTGGGTCAAAAGTTTTGTAACCTATCCCAGAGGCCCACCTATCTCCAACAAGAGGAAAGTCCCGCCTCTCACCTGACAAAAAAGTCAAACTAGAACGAGCAGATTTGTTCCTACAAGCTCAAGATCAAATCGTGCATTAAAAGGCCTCTGTTTGAATCTGCCAATGCCTATACTCCTTTTGTCGCGACCCCGGACAGAGGCCTGGGCCCGCGACTGCGCGGCGGCATGATTAATTACCACGAAACACACTGCCGCTTTTATTTATTTATTTATTTTCCACAGGTTTCCGCGGTGAGGATCCCAAGACACGGGTCTAGCTCACATGAATGGATATGCGGAAGCGTGTAGCAAAACATGTCACATAAATCTTAAAAAATGAGATACAAGAGAAATTATAATATCAGGACTCGGTATCAAAAGAGAATGTCAACGTAGCATTCCTACCATGATTAAGTTTCAACATTTAAACAAAGTATTTTTACTTTCAATTACAAAACCCTGAGAGGCCAACAGAGGACAATACAACAATTACAATCCCACAAGAGAATATCCCAACTAGGTGAACTAGAATCAAGATCCCGACCGGCGTCTAGATGATGTCGTTGGGCTGCCACTCATGCACTGGGGGTGGCTCAATAGCCTCCTCCGGGCACTCCTCGTCACGCGTGAACTCTCATGTACCTGGACACCAAAATATCAAGCATCAAACATGACGGTTTGGCAAATAAACAATTTAGGTACGAATATGAGAAATAATGCTAAAACAGTTCAAGATTTAAATACACGTTTCAAGTTTACGAAACTAGCATGAATACTTATAATATCATGAAAAGATAAATCCACATTGAGCTCATCCTTTCTCCGTCATACATAATGACAAGAGCAAGCACGCACGACAAGTACGACACGAAAAACACGATCCCACGCCACACAAGGTAGACGGGGTATCCGGCCGCGGAACCGGATCACGAACACGCATGATGTGTAATATAATACACGACTAGTCTACAGACAGTCCACATGTTTAAGGACCCCCAGGTAGTGGATCAAGCTAAAAGGGTAGTCCAAGCTCAGTGGTATTCACTTATATCATTAATGCACAAAAACACGGCGATACACGTTCGAGAACACGACAAAACAAGTGAGAAATCATTTACCAAACATAACACGGCAAGACTAGCAAAATAGCATATTATAAATGCTTAACAAACTTAAGAAATGATTCCCTTTTTCTTAGTCTTGAAACACATCTTAAAACGAGCTTATACTTGAAAAATCAAACAAGGACATGATGATGCATGAAGCATCAAAACAAGAGTTCAAACAAAATTTATCAAGCATAGGCTGAGACCAATCTTTGACCCTTGTGGAATTGAAAACCAAATGTCGGAATTCAATAAAGCTTGGTGTCCCCAAAGGTATATTACATTTTGGAATTCCAAGTGCACAAGGTCAATAAAAAGGTCTAAACCTAGTCTAGTTTTCATTCCCGCAAAAATCCTTTAAAAACAGTACTTTTTGTAACTGTTGGTCTGGTTTAAGCATCTCTACCGGTAGAACTACCGGTTTAAGCACTTCTACCGGTAGAACTACCGGTTTAAGCACTTCTACTGGTAGAACTTCCGGTAGACCAAGGGTTCTCAATTTTTTTCAACTCTCTGCCAAAATTCGAGCCACTTCTACCAATAGAACTTCCGGTTTAAGCACCTCTACCAGTAGAACTTCCGGTAGACTAAGGGTTTTCAATTTCCTCAACTCTCTGCCAAAATTCGAGCCACTTCTACCGGTAGAACTTCCGGTTTGAGCACCTCTACCGGTAGAACTTATGAAGTTCAATTTTTTTCACACTTCTCTCCCTTCTTCACTTCCACATTTTCACCACCTGCACTCCCCAAGCCTACATGCTTTCCAAGGATGATTTCCACACAAAAATCCACTCCCATTTCAATCAAAACTTCAAAAATCACAAACCCATTTACATTCAAATCATGTATTACTAACTTGTAAGGTATTCCATTGAACAACATGCTTCCATTCAAGACAAAACTTCTAGCTTAGGTAGAGTAATTAACAACCATGCTTATCAAGATTAAACAAGCTAAAATAAAATAATAACATGAAAGAAAAGACAAGCTTTATGATGAATAACATTTCCAATGTAAAATGCCCTAAAACTGGCAATGTATTAGGAAGAACTAAAAGGTTTACTTGCCTTGGTCCAATGTCAAGTAAAACTTCACAAAAACCAATAAGAAGGGGTGCTCCACGAAATCTACACAAAACCCCCAAAAGAGAGTACACAAAAATCACCATTTTGGTCACTACAAAACCCCATCTCGAAAATGGGTTTGAAATCATGAAAAACAAGCTCTAAATGAGCTAAAGAACAAGAAAAGAAAGAATGAAAAGGAAGACCAACCAAGAGCTAGCTGAACAAGGAGGATAGAGCTTGAAGATGATGAATAGTGCAATGGTTTGGCTCCAAAAACACTCCAGCTGAAGCTTGAGAAGAGAGGAAGAGAATGGTAACCTTGGATCTTGATTTGGGACACTTGAGCTAGATGATTTCAAGGAAAGAAAAGTCAAGAAGATGGCTTTCTTCTCTTATCCACTCTAGGTCAAGGACGTTGCAGGAAAATGGGAAAAGAATGGAGGAGAGAGAATAGGAGAGTATTTATATGGGTTGAGAGGTGGGTCCCTTTCCAGCTGAACTTGAAACACTTAAAACATGGTCTTGTGGACCCCAGATGGAAACGACGAAGGAGAACAAAACGATCGTCGAAAAATCTAGTTTCGGAAAAGTATAATTTTGACATAGTTTCACAACTTCGAAATTTGTGCCCAGATTTTGCATGAAAAGACAGATTTACCCTTATTGGGCCAAAACTTGGGTTTCTGGGCCTCAAATGCATGCAGGTTAAAAATGGAAATTGTCATAAATAATAAAACCATTCAAGATCAATAAAAATCACAACCACATCAAAGATCTAGAACAAAAACCCATTCTTATTCGTGTACTCAGGGCGTCCCTGAGCGTGTCTGACTCATACTAAACGTCCTCAAAATCTCCAAGCTATAATCCAGACTAAGTCTAATCACATTATAACCCAACTAGTATTAAGACTCACTTAAGACTAATCACTCACTTAATTAGTACTAATCGAGTTGGTTTGGGTCGGGGTCTAACACCTTTGATTCGACCTTTTATCTCTACAGGGACCGAACTCGAAAGATTCAAAGCTTTGCTACGACAGTCAAATGATCTGGTCTAGATCCTATCCAAGCCTAGCTTCAATGAAGACAAGCTCGGCTGCTGCACTTGAGGGAGTACATGTTAGACCCCGACCCAGACCAACTCGATTAGTACTAATTAGGTGAGTGTTTAGTCTTAAGTGAGTCTTAGTTCTAGCTGGGTTAGAATGTGATTAGACTTAGTCTGGATTATAGCTTTGGGAATTTTGAGGACGTTTATTATGAGTCAGACACGCTCAGGGATGACCTGAGTACACGTGTAAGAGTGGGATTTTGTTCTATATCTTTGGTTTGATCGTGATTTTTATTTCTATTAAATGGTTTTATTATTTGTGACAATTTTCATTTTTAGCCTGCATGAATTTGAGGCCCAGAAACCCGAGTTTTGGCCAAGAGAGTAAATCTATCTTTTCATGCTAAATCTGGGCACAATTTTCGAAGTCGTGAAATCATGTCAAAATTATACTTTTCCGAAACTAGATTTTCCGACGATCGTTTTGTTCTTCTTTGTCGACTTCATCCGGGGTCAACAAGACCATGTTTTAATCGTTTCAAGTTTAACTGCTTTGGGACCCACTTCCCGACACTATATAAGCCCTCCTATTCTCTCTCCTCCATTCTCCTTCCCATTTCCTGCAACCATTCTTGACCTAGAGTGAAGAAGAGAAAAAGGCTTTCTCTTTGGTCTTTTGCCCTTGAATCATCCATCAAGAAAGCTCCAATCCCTGATCCGACTCCGCCATTTTCTTCCTTTCTTCTCAAGCTTCCTTTGGGACGTTTTTGGAGTCAATTCCTTTTACTATTCATCATCTTCAAGCCCTCTTCTTCTTGTTCAGCTAGCTCAAGGTTAGGACTCTTCTTCATTCTTTCATTTGATGTTCATTAAGCTCATTTAGAGCTTGTTTTCCATGTTTTCAAACCCATTTTCGAAATGGGGGTTTGTGATGACCAAAATGGTGATTTTTGTGTGCTCTATTTTAGGGGTTTTGTGTAGATTTCGTGGATCTCCCCTTCTTGTTGAATTTTGTGGAGTTTTTGCTTGACATTGGACTAAGGCAAGTAAACATTTTAGTCCTTCATAGTGCATTGTAAGTTTTGGGTATTTTACCTTGAGAAATGTTGTTTTATTATCAAGCTTATCCTTTCTTTCATGTTACTAATCTCTTTTAGTTTGTTTAATCTTTACAAGCATGGTTACTAATCACTCTATCTAATCTAGAAGTTTTGTCTTGAATGGAAGCATGTATTTCAATTGAATGCTTTACAAGTTATTAAATACACAATTTGAATGTGAATGGTTTAGTGATTTTGAAGTTTTGATTGAAATGTGTGTGGATATTGGTGTGAAAATCATCCCTTGGAGACCATATAGTCTTGGGGAGTGCAGGTGGTTCAAGTGTGGAAGTGAAGAAGCAAAGGAAATGCAATTTCTGACTTGAAATTCGCCCAGCCCGAGCCTGGCGGTCAGCCAGCGGCTAACCGCATTTTCCACGGCGGCTAGCCACCAGCCAACCGCATTGGGCGGTTACTTTTCTGGTAGCTTGCAAAAATCTGCCCAGGTCTACAGTGACCTCACGGTCAGCTCACGGCTAGCCGCCAGCTAACCGTGAGCCATTTCGGCTACTTTTTCCGAGAGATGTGTTTCCCCTGTTGACCAAGCGGTCAGCTAGCGGCTAGCCGCACTAGGGTCTGGACTTTTTCCGAGAGATGTGTTTCCCCTGTTGACCCAGGTGACCGCCAGCTAGCCGAATTTTACTGAAAACTCCATCTTTTTTTTTAAGGATTTTCGTGAGGATGAAAACTGTCACACCCTGAAACCGGGACCCTGCAGTGATACGTTCTCGGGATGTGAAATTTTGGGATTAATTAAAAACTTTTACTTTTCCCAAGATCTGCGTGAATGAGGATCACACATTTCCACACAATCTGAATATTTCGCGATAGCTTGCATGGCGTTGCGACTCGGAGCCCGTGGCCATCGGATTCCGTGTCGCACTCAACCAAGTAACATAAATCCATCAATAAAGCAGACTGGTATAAATAAAGAACCATAAAGTATTGAGCTGACAGTAACAGGACAGTACATTTCCCATATATATTGAGGTTACAAATTTACAAATGCATTTTCATTAATAATCCCAAGGAAAAAGGCTAATAAAAGCCATGCAAATAAAAATCCAACTAAACAAAACACTACCCATAATGGTTACGAACTCCGATGCCAAACTTGATATCTAGATGACATCAATAGGCAGCCTCTCGCGTCCAACCGGCGGCACAACTGCCTACTCACTCAAGCCACCTAAAAAGGAAAGAAACGAGACTTGGCACCAAACACGAAGGATCAGACACGACGGTCTGGCAAGTGAATAATACAGATGATATACAAGTTTTACTCCAATCATATTTAAAATCATAAAATGTATTGAAAGTAAACTATATGCACAAAACGATTTAATGAAATAAATGTTGCATATACAGGAGTTTAATAAATAAACTTTTCAAACCGATAAACAATTTTTCGAAACAATGGCAACCCACATATAGCTATATTCTCCTATTACCGAAGTAATAAGAGCACTTAAACAAAAACCGTAGCCACATTCGTGGGACCGGAAAACAGAACCGTTGCCACTTCCGTGGGACCGGAGATGATCAGAACCGTAGCCATACAAATGGGACCAGCAGATCCAAAGCAGAACCGTTGCCATGGCCGGCGCAAACAAAATCCAAACTGCAGTTGGCAAACGATTTTAAGATCCCAAGCCGGGTGATCAGCCCGACAAGGCGACCTAAGCTTAGTGGTGCCGTTTCATAGGTTAAAGGCAAGTAAACAAAACAAATTCTCCTTTTTGGCTCATGGGCTCGCACTACATAGCTCTGGCCCCATCTTACCTCAAGGTTTTGGTTTCGAAATCGATAAAAGGACTACTCCTGAACAAATACAGACTGACAAATTCAAACGAACTGAATGAGTAGCCTTACCAATAATTTCAGATGTGGCGAACCACTCAAATCAAGTCATGAGTTCAGTTTATAGAAACTATGCAAATTTTACAAACTTGGAATGAAGTAGTGATAATGGTTCAATGGCTTACCACGGGTCGTCTCAATATACACTTAGGCTCCTAATGTCGATAGTAAATGAGAAGTTGGTGTCACTGAAGATCTCCGACAATTAAGGATATAAAGTGTATGTTGAGACTTTAAGAAGGTCCCGGGTAATTTTATCATCAGACAATTCTTCGCTTTTCCCCTTTAATCCATGATTCTAAATCAATAGGGCCTAATTGGGCTTCAAACAATAGAGGAAATGGGCTGGAAAAGGGCCTGAAATCAGGCTGGAAACTGGCTTGAAACAGGCCTGAAAATGACTGAAAACTGGGCCTGAAACAGAATTTCAGTGGGCCCGAAAACAGGCTAGACAGGCCCTCAGACAGGGCCTGGTCCGTTCAGCCCAGGTTTGTTACCTGTCTTGCACCCTATTTCCTTCCCTTCCTTGTTTCCTCTATCACCTCCAGGTTCATTCCATTCATTTCAAGTGCTTCTTGACATAAGAATTCCCATCAACCATCACCAACACTTACATTCAGATTTCCCAATCCATTTCAGCATGTTGCATGACATTAAAATTACAAAACTCAATAGAAATCTGAACTCATTTGTCACAGAAATCTGCACCCATTTGTATCTTAAAATCCTGAAGAAATTGCACACAATTGCATACAAAAATCTTGTAGAAATCTGAGTATAACTGGAAATTTAAAACATTGCAGAAATATGTACTGGACTATTCATTTCAAACATAGCATAAACCTGCAGAAATCAGTACATAAGTTGAATACAGATTGAATATAAGAGCTGTAGAAATCCACTTTGTAAAGCCAAGAGAATAAATCAATAAGGTAGAAACTTTCATATTAGACTTTGAAGAAGCAATACCAATCCACTGCATGTATTCCAAAAACTGTATATTCACTTGCCTCTAATCAAAATGGGTCTCAAAATCACTCCAAAACAACCCCTACACGATCAGCTGCACGCCTATCAAAATCCACGGAGAACCCATTTCAAAAATCTACTCAAACTTGGAAAACAATGAAGCTTTACAAAATAGCTCTTGCATGAATGGAAAGAGGCTCCTATCCATGTAATAAAACCATGATTTGGGAAGAAGAGAGCCATTGCTAACCTTGAGAAACTTTAAACAAGAAGAGCTTGGAGAAGAGATGAAACCAGTTGAAATCTCACAAAACTTGTATCTTTGGAAAGCTTGGAAGATGGGAAAGAGATTTGTGTAATTTGTTTCCCAATTGGAGTTTGTTTTCCACACATGCAAGATGAGAGAAGTTGAAATGGAAGAGAGAAAAGGAGTTCTGGATTCAGCTGCTACAGGGACCGGATGAATGAGGGAGATGAAGACCATTTGACCATTTTAAATGGGGCCCATTTGGTCTAAAACTTGTGGCTTTTAAAACTCCTGTTTATGGGTCCCAAATGAAGTCGACGAAGAAGAGAAAACTGATCAAAGAAATTTTTCTTTCCAAAAAGTATATTTTCCCCAATTTCTGGAATTTTCGAAATTTATGGATAGATTTAGTGAAAATTGTCATTTTTGCCCCTTTTCTCGAAAAACGCGATTTCTGAGCCTCAAATCCAAATGGATGAAACATGAAAGCTGTTTGTAACAATAAAATGAGTCAAAAGGAATAAAAATTGGAATTTTTAGAAATCGAGAATAAATTCTCACGAAAATACATTTTATTAAAACCGGGTCAAACAGAAGTCAACGGTCTCTAAAAATCTCCAAAGTTGAGAAAAATCTATTCAAACCCTCAAGCAAGGTCAAACTAATTCTAAACTCACCCAAAAATCCAAAACCACGATTAAAACAACACTAAACCCAAAAATTTGGGGGTCGGGGTCTTACAAAAACTAGACTATGCCTTAGACCTTCATTTGACGTTGTGCACTTGAAATTCCAAAATGTATCTTACCTTCGGGGGCACCAAGCTATATAGAATTCTGACATTTGGATTTCAATTCCACAAGGGTCAAAGATTGGTCTTAGCCTATGCTTGATAGATTTATGTTTGAACTCTTGTTTTGATGCTTCATGCATCATCGTGTTCTCGTTGATTTCCAAGTTCAAGTTCATTTCAAGATGTGTTTCAAGAATAAAAAAGGGAATCATTTCTTAAGTTCATTAAGCATTTTTACTATGCTATTTTGCTAGTCTTGTCGTGTCGTGTTTGATAAATGATTTCCCTCTTGTTTTGTCGTGTTCTCGAACGTGTATTACCGTGTTTTGTGCATTCATGATATAAGTGAATACCACTGAGCTTGGACTACCCTTTTAGCTTGATCCACTACTTGGGGGTCCTTAAACATGTGGACTGTCTGCATACTGGTCGTGTATTATATTACACATCGTGCATGTCTTTCCGGTTCAGCGGCCGGCCTCCCCGTTACCTTGTGTAGCGTGGGATCGTGTCTTGCGTGTCGTGTTTCGTGCGTGCTTGCTCTTGTCATTTACGTAATAGAGAAAGGATAAGCTCAATGTGGATTTATCTTTTCATGATACATTAAGTATTCATGCTAGTTTCGTAAACTTGAAACGTGTACTTTAATCTTGAATTGTTTTAGCACTATTTTTCATATTCATGCCTAAATTGTTTATTTGTCAAACCGTCGTGTTTGATGCATTTTTTTTTGGTGTCCAGGTGCAGGAAGTATCGCTTTTGACGAGGAGTGCCCAGAGGAGGCTATTGAGCCACCCCCAACACATGAGTGGCAACCCGACGACGTCATCTAGACGCCGGGCGGGATCTTGATTCTCGCTCACCTAGTTTTGGGATATCTTTTGGGATCTTATTTTGTTGTATTGGCCTTTGTTGGCCTCTCATGGATATGTATTTTGAATTAATATACTTTTGTAAAAGGATGAAACTTTAATCATGATAGGAATGCCATGTTAATACTCCTCTTCAATACCATGTCTTGATACCTTATTTATGTTACATATTATTGTGTTAAATCTGTATGATTAGTTTTGCTACACGCTTCCACATACCTTTTCGTGTGAGCTCGACCCATGTCTTGGGATCCTCACCGCGGAAACCTGTGGGAAGACAGGCAGTATGTTCTATTAATGCAATTCTATGCGTCGTGGGCCTGGGTCTCGGTCCGGGGTCGCGACAGTACATCCTACATTTCCAAAGCCCAGCCAGAGCTGATCGAAGCTCAAATTGCCCGTTGTATACGCCGCCACACGTCAGATCGACAAAAAAGACTAGAGAAGCAAAGGACCCAGCGGCCTACACTTCAGGTCTCTCAAAACTGGATCGAGAAAGAAAGACCCAACCAAGTTGCAACTGTTCATATGGTTGGAAAAACCAGAAGACACCAGAAGTTAGCAACCAAACTTCATGTCTAACATCCAGTGACTCGGAGCGTCTCCCGGACACGAAGACATTCGGAAGAATCCTCTACTCCTTTAAGCCAAGGACAATGGAGTAATCATTCCTCAAGCTCTTCAACCAAAAGAATGAGCCCCAGCTCAGTCACCAGGATGATTTCTTTGTTCGAATCCCGAGGGCTGAACGTCCTAGCTACAAACTCTGAGCCACCTTGCAATCCACCTCCTGATGAAACGACTGCACGCATCCAACAATTGGAGCAAGGTTAGTAGAGGATTGAGACTCTGATCGAGAATCTTCTTCTCGCTTTTCAGCGTCAATAAAATAATCAACCTCCTCTGAATCATCAAGATGATGAGATAAACAGGAAAGACAATGAGTCACGCGCCCTCACCAAAATGGACGTGGATGACATCCTCACCAAAGCAAGAGAAGAGGATAAACTCAAGGAACATGGGACCAAGCCACCATATCCCTTATGGATGGACTCGGTCCCGTTTCCTGCAAAATTCAATCTCTAAACATAAACAAAGAAAGGATCAGCCAGACAGCATGTCATCCACTTCAAAATCCTGATGAGAGCTATCACGGATCAAGATGCCCTCAAGATTTGTCTTTTTGCAAGTACCCTAAAAGGTACAGCCTTTGATTGGTACTCCACTCTTGCAAAGGACTCCATCCAAAATTGGGCCATGCTAGAGACATGTTTTCTAACTCACTTCAAAGGTGAGGACCATCATGCTACTATGGCTCAGCTTTGCAGCCTAAACAAGGAGAGAAGGAGTCAACTTACGAATTCATTCACAAGTGGAAAGCCATGGCATACAAATGCTCGGATGTGCTGCCACAAGCATCGCTAATCATCATCTGCCGTAACAACATGAGAGCGAGAATTCGCTCCATGATCATCGGCAACAAGTCAAAAAACCTAGGAGAACTCCTAGAAGCTTACATGGAGGCTGAAATGGTGATCAAAGACCTCAATAGTAAAAAATCATCAAGGAATGAACCGACCGCCATTGCAACCTCAAAACCAAAGAAAAAGAGCTCCTCAATGCGGAAGCCAAGTCAGGTCCTCAACCACCAAAGAAAGCTGAAAACAAAACTACAGGTAAAAGATCTGAACTCTGATGCCTTCAAAGAGCAAGTAGAAAAGAAATACCCGTTCGATGAAGATGTTGATGAAATCTTCGGGGCTCTCGTAGCAAACAGTAAACTCACCTTGCTTGAGCCCAAAAGATCGGGAGATGTTAGGACAACCAACGATCCTCGATACTGTCCCTACCACTAAATGATCTTGCATCATCTCAATCAATGCTTCATTGTGAGAGAGAAGATAAACGTGATGTGGAAAAGCAGAGTTATCACCTTTGACAAAAACTACGGATCTGGCTCCGTCAACATAGTGTCATGTGGACAAACATCCAAATCACCAAAGAAGAAGACCACTACTTCCTTCAAGGTGATAGAAAGAATTCAAATGTCCCAGGAACTGGTTCCTTACCCAGCACCGGACGGACAACCCATATGGGTACATCCTGATCTCCTGGAAGATGAAAATTGGGAGGTTGTTAAAACAGAGCCGACAACTCAACAGTGAAGGAAAGCTAAGAGAAATCTCCGCAAGCTCAAACAGCAGGAGAAAGCATAACCAAAATAAGAAGTCCATGAAAAGGCAGAGACTTCCTCCATCGCTTCACTAGGGGTAACAGAAAAGTCCCTTCCCAACTTCAAAGGCGGTAAGAAGATTCACTCTTCGTGATTTCATGCCACCTCAATTCAAAAATGAAACTACACAGGGGGCATCATACTCTTGCAATTCGGTAGTTGGATTCTCCATAAATGGATACAAGTCCAATGACACCGACGAATGGGAGGAGTCCCTTGAAATAGGAGAATACCTCTTCAATGAAGAATGGGTTCCTGAAACTCACCTCATGCCAGTAATTTGGTATAAACCCTTTCAACCACAAGGATCCTGGTCTGATGATGACGAAAACTAAGAGGCTGTCCAAGGAAATGCTATTGACTCATCACCTGCTATTGCTCCAGTGGAACCAAACATGTTGAATCGCAAGGAGCATACGAAGAAGAAGATTTGGCGCCCATGCCTAATCTTGAAGAATATACGAGGATCTTACAGCTTCTTGCCCTAGAATAAGAGCAAGATCGCGTCAACGAGATTTGTTGCAACAAAAATTCACAACTGGAAGTCCCTGAAGACCAATAGGTACCTCCTCCCTCAACTCATGAAAATGGAGAAAACTGCTGGATAGACGATCCTCTTACATCCGAGGATCAGTCCGACTCCCAACAGTCCATTTTGTGGATGTCTCCTATTGGAACTACCTGCAATGCGATAGTTCAGGATGATAGTTCTTCTGAAGCCTCATCTGCTAAGGCTACTTGCACTCAAACCACATCTGGTAGTGTATCTTCTGGAGCCATTGCTTCTCAAGTGACTTCCACTGAGATATTACCCCGTCGCGACCTCGGACCGGGCACGCAAGCCTAATCCGGGATCAGGACTAAGTAATGGTGATGGTGGATATAAACAAATGATTCGTGCCATAAAACGTACAATACGTACATGGGTTAATAAATAGCGTATTTTACCCGTGCACGTGATTTCCCACAGGTGTCCGCGGTGAGGATATATCAACAGCATAAATATTTTGTATAATTGCGGAAGCGTGTAGTAAATCAACATTCACACCCAAAATAGCAAGACTGATAACACATTCATAAACGAGTATCAGAATGAGCAGTGATCATTAGCGTTTTCCCCAAAGGTAGTGTTAAATGTTTATACAAAAGGTCATTTAATTACATTCCCCAAAAATAGAGGCCAACAAAGGCCAATACAACAAAATAAAAAAAACCCAAAAGAATGGTTAGCCACAACCCAAAATGTAACGTATCTCGAGGCAACTGGATGTCTAAACAACATCATCGGCGCCCCACTCAACTAGCTGCTGCGGTTCCCCGACCGCCTCCTTGTGCTCCTCCTCTAGATAACCAACGACGGAACCTAAGTACCAAAGAGTGGGTCAAACACGACGGTTTGGCAGGAGGATGAAAAGATAAAACAATGCAATAAAAAATACATTTACTTTGGAAAACATTTAAACCTGTTTAAACAATAACTTTCATAAGGAAATAGGTCATTTACAGAAAAACATATATGCATTATAAAACATGTAAAGTTAACTAAGGAATCTGAAACAAGCAAGGTGGCAACCACACGAAGCTAAATCCTCTATCACCGAAGTGATGAGATCATATCAAGGCGTTGACCTCAGTCACCGAAGTGAGGAGGTACAATGAAATTTACATATACATATCTAATATACGGGACATGACCACGGTAGCAAGCCGGGCATCAGAAACCACGGTAGCAACCCACAGTATTGGGACAAGACCACGGTAATAACCGGGTAGCGGGATCCAAACTGCAGCTGGCGGGACAAGAGGGGGATCCCCAAGTCGGTGGGTCAGACCGGCAAGATTATCCAAGCTTAGTGGTGCCTGTCACGTCCCCCGAACCCGATTAGAGAATAAACCGAATCCGGGGAGTGAAATTTTGCGCCAATTAAAATTTTTTTGCCCTTTTTGGCCCGAGGATCGTAAGTCTGATGTGAGGATAATGTATTTGAACCTCAAAATCATAAAAAAAAAATAGCGGAATTCATACATTGATATCAACAATGAATAATAAATCTCAAATAAATTTAAAGTTGTAAGAAACAATTAAAGCTAAAAAGGAAGTTAGTTTAATTACAATGGCTGATGGAACGCGCTCCTGCCGAGGGTGCTACCGGGGTCGGTGGACGTGGGAGTCCGTCGGGTCCGGCCCTTTCGCGCCCGGGGGGCTGAAGCGTGCATCAACATTTCTTTGTGTGGGTGTGCCAGATTTTCTATTTTACTTGGAATTGCAAGTGGTAATCCGGAGATCAACCTTTGCAAGTAAAAAGGAAATCAACTTCTTTCAAGTTTTCCATCGCACAAATATTTAAGAAAAGAGACATTTTCTTGGTTTGCCGTGAAAGGCGATTTTGTTTGGCATTTATAGCCGATTTTGGCGTTTATAGCCGATTTACAATTCTCATCAATAATGAAAGACAAGAGTTGTGATTTTTGTCTCTTTTAGAAAAATACAAACTACAATGAAAAGCAAGAAAAGGAGGATCTAACTTCTCAGGAGATTGTGGGGGACTCGTTCAGATTGACGGTCGCAAGCCATGTGTGGGCTTCGCCATCATCCATGCAGATGAGAACAGTGGATGCTCTTGATTCGCTTGGCTTGGCTATAACCTCAGATTTTTAGAGGACAAAGACCAAGAGGAGGTCCTATGTCCAATAAAAAGCTAAGTAGACGGGCTGGAAAGCCACGTCTAAGCCATTTGGAAGCAGGAGGAGAAGGCGAAGGACCTTGGGGGGAAGGTACCCCCCAAGGGACTTTTGTCACCTTGTAGTGGTGGCCGGTGCAGAACTTCAGCGGAGTTTTTTTCTCTTTTTCTTTCTCTGGATTTTCTGTGTTTGATCCGTCTGGATTCGATTCTCTTCTGGATACGAGCTCTGGATTCTTTCCGAGATCGATTTCAATGGAATGCTCTCCTATTTATAGGCTTTTGGTAGCCATTTAAGAGAGCTTTTATGGGCTTTAATGGCTTTAATGGGAGGAGTTACAAGATTTATTTCTTGATTTTGTAACTCCTTTTTCCTTGAATCTGATTGGCCGATGGAGATTAAGGGCTTTTAATCACCTTAATTACCATAATGGGAGGAGTTTCATGGCTTGAATGCCATGACTTAATTGATTTGTAACTCCTGGATGCTTGCTTCTGATTGGGCCGTCCAAAGAAATGAATTAATGACTGCAATAAAGCTAGTCAATTAACTACATTAAATGGTCGCCGAGCAGTTGAAGAGTCGTGGGCCGCACCGCATCTTTTGGGATTCTTTTGGAGATGATCACCGATGGATCTACATGCTGATCGACATCGGATGACCGTGTAATTTCAAACATTGATAGCCAGCAGCGGGCCGGTGACATCTGTCTTGTCGATTTCTCAATCGGTCGGACAAAAAGAGCACTTTTTAGGTCAACCGGTCGGCGATCTTGGAGCGATCAATGATGATTTTATGTTTTCGACGGCGGATCTGAGATGTCGTTGGATATGAGTCAATTTCAAGCACTAAAAATCACATTTTCAGGAAACCACAGGGGCCAAAGTGCGCGAAACGCGAAAAGAGGCGGAAAAACGGGTCACCGGCGAAAAATCCGGTGACCCGGACTTCCATGGTCGCCGGCTGCGACCCTGGGGGTTTTTCTCCCCTTTTTGGTCCGTTTCGCGGTCTTTTTCGTCGTCGTTTTCTTCTGTATTTTTCCTGACATTTCTTCTCATTTATTGGCTTGATTTCCCTGTAGAAAACCTGATGAGAATCCTTGCATTTTTAGAGTGCAAAGTTTCCAATTTTCCGGGAAAGCCGAAGACTTTGTCACGTAGAGCTGCTGATTTTCCGCCAGAAGCTGAAACTTGGTCAAACGATGTCGGAATGACCTGAAATTTGAGGTGGAGCCTCCTGAGCAATAAATAAGACCAACCATAGGTTTTTTTTTTGAGTTTTGAAGCCGTTTGGGGTCCCGTCGCCAGTAGACTTGATTTTGCCGCGAGGGAGATGCCGCGCGTTTCATGTGCGGTCAAACGATGTCCGATTGACCTGAAATTTGACAGGGAACCTATTGGAGTCATTTTGAGATGATCCACAGGCTCTGTCTTGGAAACCCTGGTCCCGGGGAGCTCCGCCGCCGGTAGGCTTGATTTTCTTTCGGAGCGTCGAAACCTGGTCAAACGTTGTCGGAATGACCTGAAATTCGACGTGCAGCCTTTTGGAAGCATGTTGAAGCCACTCATGCACTTGGTTTGATGAGCGAAGGCTTCGGTGGTTCCCGCCGCCGGGAGGCTTGATTTTGCTGCTCGAGCATTGATGGAGGATCAAACGTTGTCGGTTTGACTTGAAATTTGGGATGGAGCCCTTTTGAGACATGCTGGAGTCATCCGTAGGCTCTGATCGAAGTTTTGACGTCTTCGATGATGTCGCCGCCGGGAGCGCCAATTTAGCTACCGGAGAAGCGAAGTTAGGCCAAATGATTATGAAATAGCCCGAAACTCCTTGTGTACTCCTCCCTTGGCTGTCTTGAAGGATCTTGCAGTTTTTGTTTGATTCTGACAAGATTTGATTTTTTGGAGAAGTTGCATTGCCTATTTATGGCAGGTTGCGACTTCATGCAGCTTTCTTGATGTTGAAGAGGCAAAGTGACATTTTTGGTGTCAACAAATGCCCCCTCGAGGTACAGCGACGAGTTGCTTGACTTTTGTAGTCGATGTGCCTCGAAGAGATTTTTTTTTTTTTTTTTGAAGGAGAGCTTGTGTCTTGACCAAGAGTCTTTGAGCAATCTTTCCTTTGGTAGAGTAGCCTTTGAGCTTCCAGGGGAATTTTATGGTAATGAAAGGAATCAAGTACCATCTCGAGGCAAAGTTTTGAAGATGACATCAGGGATGTGGATTTGGGTTTTTGTTTTTGATCTTGTGACCTAACCAGCTATATATGGCAGGTTAGGGGATCGGTTTGGTTTTGATCTTGTAGACCTAACAGGCTGTATGTGGCAAGTTAGAGGATCAGGATTTGGTTTTTTGGCTTTGGTCTTGTGACCTAACAAGCTGTATGTGGCAAGTTAGGGGACCAGGATTTGGTTTTTGGTCACTCTTTGGGACTGTGTGGGTCCATTGGAGTGGTTTGGATTTTTGTGGAATGTCAATTTCAAGATTTTGGCTCAATTTGGTATATGAGGCTGGATGGTTTGATTCTTTGGAAGCTCATGGGGCTTGGAATTTTTTATATGGTTCAATCAACTCAAAAGAAGCATGGAACCATTTTTGTATGCTCTTGGTAAGAGGGATTTTTTTCCTGACTAAAAGCCCTTTTTTTTTTTTAGTGCCTAGGTGGTCAAACCTGGCTCATATGGGCTAACCCATGGGACCTTAAGCTTTTTAGAATGGCTTAGATCTCATGTGGGGCCATTTTTGTAAAGAATATCTAAAGATATCTCATTTGGATAGAGAATATCTAAAAATATCTATATGGGAGAGAATATCTCAAGGTATCTTTCTTTTTGGGAAAGAATCTCCAATCTCCTATTTTGTTGGAGAGAATCTCTCATTGATTGATTTTGGGAGAAAATCTCTCAAAGACATCTTTCTTTTTGGGAAAGAATCTTTCTAATTCCTTCTCTTTTGGTAAGGTTACTAATTAGTAGCACTTACCTTTCTTTTTTTTTTTTTGTTTCCTTCTTTGATTTGCTCTCTTCTATAAAAGCAAGGAGGAGGCTAGATCTCTTGCCCTTATTGCTTTCTTTTGCAACAATCTCAAGAGAGCTCCAAGACCAAGAGTTCTTCTTCTTCAAGGATCTTCAAGCTTTTTCCTTCTTCTTCTCCATCAATGGCTTCAAGTAAGTTTTCTCTCTTTTTCTTTCAAGAAAACTCCATGTAGAGAATAGGATGGTAAAAAAAAAAGAAAGTTTCTCTCTCTTTTTTTTTCTTTTCTTTTTCTTTTCTTTCTATTCTTCTTTTTTTTTTTCACGTGATTTCTTTTTTTTTTTTTTTTCGTGCTTCTTTCTTTCTCTTTTTCTTTTTGAACGTTTTCTTTCTTCTCTTTTTTTTTTCTTTTCCCCTTTTCTTTTTGAGAAAGTTTCTTTTTTTTTTTTTTTTTTTTTGCCTGCGACTTGATTTGCCAACATTTTTCTTGTCAGCTGACTTGCTACAGGATTCCGATGACTTTGAACCATCAATGGACGCAAATGTTGATGATGCTTCCGATGAGTTCATGGAGGAAGAGAGTGTTCCGCCAGTCGTCGAAGAAGGTACTTTGTAGTGATGACCCTGATGATTTTTTTTTTAACAGGATCATATTCATACCTTATTGTGTTTCATTTGCAGGTTTTGAAGTGACAGAAGAGAGTCCATCGCCTTCTTCAGAACCAGAGCAAGGGATGCTAGAGGTCGATCCGGAGGTAGAGACTCCTACAACCAGTTCTGACGCGATAGAGGAGATACCTCGTGCTGAGATTCCTTCTCCAGTGGCTCCAAGTGGAAAGAGTTCTTTTGTTACTCTTCCAATGGGACATGACATGAGCAGCCGATCAACGGAGAAGGGTGAATCTTCATCCAGTTCGTCTCTTCAATTTGCGAAGAAGGTGCTGGCTCGGGTTTTGAGTTCTTGGATCGAGACTCTCTTTTCTGGACACCTGGATGCCGGATTTGGCATGATCCCACATGTACAGGAGATTCTCACTGATACCGAAGAGGTTGGTCTGGATGTCACAGGTGCCAGGGCGATCGTTGATAGGATCATTGCACTGGGTGACAAGTGGTTTGAGACCATGGATTTCCCTGACGACCAATTCTTCAAGGAGATGTTCTTGGACCCTGCTGATAAGGCTAAGTCTGACCTGAATAAGGCTACACAAAGCAAGAAGCAGCTAGTTCGGGAGAAGAACTTGGAAGAGCTAGCCATCATCGGATTGAGGCATGACCTTAACGTCCTTGATAGGGAAGTTGAGGAGGCCAGGAAACGTCTTGAGCATTTGAAGGCGCAAGTTGCTGCCAAGTGGGCTGCTACAATAGAGACTCGTGACAGGGAGAGTGCTCTGATTCGCAGGGTTGCAGATGCCGGTCAAGTTCTTGAGAGGAGGACTCTAGAAAACGAACAATGGCAAACTGCTGGGGAAAAGCTTCCCGGTATAAAAGAAGGGTTACGGCATTCGCCAGCATCTCATGGCAAGTTCCTGAAGAAGCGTGCCTTGGAAACTCTGATGGCTGAGGCCAAAAGTTTGCTTGAGGAGCTGAAGCTTTGGCTGGAGACCATTTTTGGCTGAGCTCCTAATTTTTTTTTTTTGTAGCAGAAACTACTCTTCTTTCTTTTGGTACCACATGTATATATATATATTTTTTTTGGTACTTTTTTTTTTGCAGTGCTTGTGAACACTTTTTTTTTTGTACCACATGTATTTTTGGTACTCTTTGCAAGTACTCATTCTACAAAAGTTACTTTTTTTTTTTGTTTTCCCTACGCTCACTCAAATCTTTTTGTGATGAAAGCAATTGCTAAATGGGATTTGATCAAAAGCTTTGTCATTTTGTGAAAATCTTTTGTCAAATGATTGTTTTGGTAGGGGAAACGAATTTGGCATGAAAGCCGGATTTTTGTGGCATTTACAGCCAGTTTGGTGGCATTGATAGCCAATTTGTGGCATTTATAGCCGGTTTGGTGGCATTGATAGCCGGGTTTTTTGAAAGCCAAGTTTTGGTTTGTCGGCGTGAAAGCCAAATTTTTGTGGCATTGATAGCCGGTTTGTGGCATTTATAGCCGGTTTTGACATGAGAGTCAGGTTTTTTTTTTTTTTTTTTTGTGGCATTTATAGCCGATTTGGTGGCATTTATAGCCGGTTTTGGCAAAAGAGCCAGGTTTTTGGTTTTCAAAAATGCAAGTATCGACTAAGAGTCGCCTCCCTGCTGAATGGTCTTGCAAGTATCGATGGAATGTCGCATCCTTGCTCATTCGGTTGCGAGTATCGATGGAATTTCGCCTCCTCGCGGATTTGGGTACAAGTATCGATGGAATGTCGCATCCTTGCTTTTTTCAAAATTTGGTTTTGCGGGTACTGACTTGATGTCATTTCCCCACGATTTTTTGAAATTTGTGGTTTTCTCGAACCTTTGGGTTGTGGATATCAACTGATATGTTGCGTCTCCACGGTTTTAGTTTTTTTTTTCGAACCTTTTTTGAAATTTGGGTTGTCGATATCAACTGATATGTTGCGTCTCCACGGTTTTTGGATTTTGCAAGTATCGACGAAATGTCGCTTCCCTGCGATTTTGGGTGCAAGTATCGATGGAATGTCGCATCCTTGCTTTTTTCAAAAAATTTTGTTTTGCGGGTACTGACTTTGATGTCGTTTCCCCACGATTTTTTTGAAATTTGTGGTTTTCTCGAACCTTTGGGGTTTGGGTTGTGGATATCAACTGAAATATTGCGTTTCCACGATTTTAGGTTTTGGAAGTATCGAATGGGGTTCGCATCCTTCTGATTTTTTGAGTTTTGCGAGTATCGACTAAGTGTCACTTCCCCGCGGTTTTTGAAAATCCATTTTTTTTTGTTTAAAGACACGAGGGTCGTAAATTTTGACCTAAAACCATTTGGCGGTAAAAGGTAAGGTGGACTAGGGTGGAAATCCCTGAATCCGGATTTTTGTTTCAAACCATGAATTTTGGTTCAACGATCGAAAGTTTTGGTCAAGTCAGGGAGAGGCTCCTAAACTTGGATTTTTTTTGTTTTTGAACAATGAAACGGTAAAAGTAAGCATTGTTTTTGAATCTCTAGAAATTTTGACATTTGATATGAAAATTCTAAAGAGAGTGGGTTTGACGAGCGAGTACCTGAGAACAGGTTTTGGCCATACAGGCATTGCTCTTACCCAGTTGGGTAAGTCTTCAAGGGTAGTGCCGCTTCAAGAACTTGCCATTGATGGGCAGCATACACCTGTCGCCTTCCATGTTTAGGAGGGCATATGCGCCGTTGGAGAAGACCTTGTCGATGACGTAGGGTCCCTCCCATTTTGGCTCAAACTTGCCTTTGGACTTGTGAGCGAAGACCATTGGTCTTTTTACCGCAAGAACTAAGTCACCCTTTTTGTAGGCACGTTGCCTGACCTTTTTGTCAAAAGATCCTGCCATGCGTGCTTGGTAAAGTTCAATGCTTTGTCGAGCTTCGAGCCGTCTCTCGTCGAGATTGTCCAGCTCATGGAGTCGCAATTTGACATTGCTTTCTTGAGTCATGTCATTTTGTAGAGATACCTTCAGAGAAGGAATTTGTACCTCTAGGGGCACGACAGCTTCGCATCCATAGACCAAGGAGAATGGTGTGCTATGGGTTGGTCCTCAAACGGTGGTTCGATAGGCCCACAAGGCTTCAGACATCTTGTCGCTCCAGTCTCTTTTGTGACTAGAGACCATTTTCTTGAGGATTTTGCAGAGTGTCTTGTTGAAGGCTTCTGCTAATCCGTTTGCTGCCGGATTGTATGGAGTCGAAGGACAGCTTTGAATTTTGTATTTGTCGCAAAACCTGTAGAATCGATGATCCCGGAATTGTGGTCCGTTATCATGGACGAATCTTTTAGGTATGCCGAAACGACAAATGATGTTGGTGCGTAGGAATTGAAGGACTGATGAGGTCTTCATTTCGTTGAACGCAAATGCTTCTGACCACTTGGAAAAATAATCCGTTGCGGCGAAGATGAAGCGATGACCTTTGCTTGAAGGGGGAGAAATAGGACCTATGATGTCCATACCCCAGGCTTCGAAAGGCCACGAGATTGCTGTAGGGTGTAGCCATTCCGGAGGCATGTGAATGTAATCTCCGTGAACTTGGCATAGCTGGCAGCGTTTGGCAAATTGCATTGCATCAGCTACCATGGTAGGCCAATAGTAACCTAACCTTTTATCTGATCATAGAGCTTAGGACTTGCCTGATAGGCTCCACAAAAACCAGCATGAACTTCTTTAAGTGTTTCTTCGGCCTCTTGTTGTGACAAGCAGCGTAGAAGTACTCCGTTGAAGGATTTCCTGTAGAGGATTTTTGAAGGAATATCCAAATGAAAGTTTGGGGCTCGCCTTTGGATGCTTACCCGTTCTTTTGGATCTTCAGGTAGGATTCCGAACATAGTGTAATCAATGAACGGATCCCTCCAGTCGCCGATTGAAGGTTGAAAGATAGAGATCCGACTTCCAACCACTCGGTGACATTCAGCAACTGCTTGGTGTGTGTTAAGAGGAGGGAGGATCCTTCTCTCACACACTGTGATTTGCATGTTTTCCCCTTCCTGGATCGCCATTGATGCGGCAAGTCCGGCCAGGGCATCTGCACGGATGTTTTCACCTCTACGAATGTGGGTGATGTAACAGATGTCAAACTTTTGCAGAAGCGATTGTGCCTTGTTGTAATAAGGCAGCAGATCGGGCTTCCTGACTTCATATATCTAATTCATCTGGTTGACGATCAGTTGAGAGTCTCCAAAGACTTCCAGCATAGTGATACTGGATTCGATGGCGAGTTCCAATCCTAGGATCAGAGCTTGGTATTCAGCTGCATTGTTTGTGCATGGTTCCAGTAGCGAGAAAGCGTGTGGAATCATGTATTTGTCGGGGCTAACAAAGAGGATGCCAACTCCCGAGATAAGCTTTCTGTTTTCATTTGTCCTGGTTGCACCGTCAAAGTGCATGTCCCAGGAGGCATTTGGTGAGGAAGTCTCAACGTTGTAGACAGGTTCGTCTAATATCGAATTGTGACAAGAGGATGGACCATTTTGCCAGTCGGGCATTGAGAGAACCGGCCTTTGTGATAAGGACCTTCAAGAGGTTGATCCTCGAGACCAGGTAGACTGTGTTGGAAAGCAGATAGTGACGTAGCTTTTGTACGGCGAACATCACTGCAAGGCATTCTTTTTCGACTGGAGAGTAACGATGCTCTGCACCTACTAGCATGCGGCTGAGGTAATATAGAGCAGCTTCCTTTCCCTCACCATTCTCTTGTGCAAGCAAAGCGCCTACAGAATGATCAAGAGCTCTTGTGTACAAGATGAATGGTTTTCCAGTGGCAGGGGCAGCTAACACTGGAGGTTTGGTCAGGTATGACTTGATATCTTGAAATGCGGCTTCACAGTCGGCATCCCAGACAAAGTCTACACCCTTTTTCATCAATCGAGAGAATGGACGGCATTTCCCCGAAAGATTGGAGATGAACCGTCTGATGTAGGCCAATCTCCCTTGGATCCCTTTTAATTCTCTCAAGGTTTTTGGAGAGGGCATTTCCAGAATAGCCTTGACTTTTATGGGGTCAAGTTCTATTCCAGCTTTCCGAACAAGGAATCCGAGAAACTTACCCGACGAGACGCCGAAGAAGCATTTTAGAGGATTCATCCGCAGTTTGTGTTTGCGGAGTCGGAAGAAGACTTCCCGAAGATCTTTGAGATGGTCTTCTTTTCTTCTGCTTTTGACGGCGAGGTCATCAACGTAACATTCGACCGTCTTGTGCTGCATATCTTGGAATATTTTCATCATAGCCCTCTGATATGTGGCACCAGCATTTTTCAGACCAAATGGCATGACAGTGTAGCAATACACGCCAAATGGAGTCCGAAATGAAGTGTGCTTTTCATCTTCAGGATGCATCTTTATCTGATTGTAGCCAGAGAAGCCATCCATGAATGTCATTCGCTCGAATCCACAGGTATTGTCAATCATTACCTCTGGTATGGGGAGCGGGAATTCATCTTTAGGGCAAGCGCCATTCAAGTCTCTATAGTCAATACAGACTCTGATCTGCCCATTTTTCTTTGTCACGGGGACAATGTTGGCCAACCATTTAGGATGTTGTTCCTTACGGATGAAGCCAACGCTTTTGAGTTTATGAACTTCTTGTTCAATTTTATCCATCACATCCGGACGGAATCTTCTTTGGCCTTGTTTGACAGGCTTGATGTCTTTTTGAAGATTGAGTTTGTGGACTGCTACTTTGGGGTCTAAACCAGGCATTTCAGCGTAAGACCAAGCAAAGCAATCAACGAACTCACGAAGAAAAGAGATATACTCGGGTAACTCATCATCCTTTATATTCTTGCTTATGAATACAGGACGTGGGTTATCAGGTGTTCCCAAGTTTATCTTTTGAACAGGATCTTCTGTCGGAAGGTTCGAAGGTGGTTCCTCCGCAATATTTTCGAAGGCTTCCAACTCAACGAAACCTTCTGGAGTTTCAACTGCATTACCAGACCAAGGCTCTGTTCCTTTCCATGGATTTTCTTGATTGGTGATCTCCTCAAGGCTTGCTATGAGATAGTCCCAATTGCCTGTTGAGTCTGGT
Organism: Umbellularia californica; assembly: GCA_028538565.1. Classification (NCBI taxonomy): domain Eukaryota; kingdom Viridiplantae; phylum Streptophyta; class Magnoliopsida; order Laurales; family Lauraceae; genus Umbellularia; species Umbellularia californica. Next base: position 39,515,593 of record JAPQWN010000002.1, read on the forward strand.
ATTTCTTTTGGAGACGAGGGTTCTTCTGGGTCAGGATGCCACCCGTCTGTGTCATCGGGCGATTCCTCTTCATCATCAGAGAAATCGTACCAATTGGAGGAGCTTCCTGGATCTTTGTCAAACGACTCTTCAAAGAGATATCCAGGGAGATCGATGTCTTTATGGACTTGAGATGTTGAGGCTTGGTCGGTAAATCGACTTTTAAGCCTTTGTGTCAACTGTCTCAGGGGAGTGTCGGGATCATACCCTAACCCATATGAAGACTTCTCTACATGACCGTAGAGTCTCCAATCTTCCAGCTGGCTTTTGGTCAAGGCAGGCCCCAATGGCGTGAGAATACCGCGGCCTTCTCCCAGACCGACTGGGTTCTGAGCGTCAAAGCCCATTTTCTTCATGATAGCTTGTGCCACAGGACTATATAGAGATAGTTGAGGCATACCTTCGTTTTGGAAAGGTTCAAGCAAGGAACTTGATGAAGAAGCATCCGATCTATGAAAGAAGATCGGTCTTTGCTTTGGTGATGTTGCCGGAACAACAAAGGTAGCAGACGTAGGATCTTCTACATCAGCAGGTGTCTCCATCGGAGTGAGAGCAGGCTGAACTTGCTGAGTGTCAACTTGGCTTGACGATGCATCGTCTTCTGGCTCTGAGTCCGAGTCTGTGTCTTGCATGATAGACACGAGAGAAACAACAAATTTGCCCCCAGGCTTTTGCTTTGCCTTCTTCACTCTGGTTGTGATGACCAAAGGTTTTGAAGATTTGAGGGAGATGACGAAGGGAGGTTGACTGCTCTCTTCGGATTTACCGGAGTGTTTGTTTTCTTCCGGTGATTTTTGAGGAGCCTTGCCTTTATCTTTCTGGAGATTTTCAGCAGGGGGTACTATTTCCTCTTTTTCTTTTTTTTCGCCTTCATACATTTGGGAGTCTGCGAAGTGGACTTCTTTACCTTTGAAGGGTCTTCTGTCCGCAAACACTCGATGTACCATGCCGTCGTCGCCGACGAACTTGATGCATTGATGTAGAGTTGAAGGGACAACACCATTCTCGTGTATCCAGGGGCGTCCGAGAAGGATGTTGTAGCATGAAGGGGTTTTTATTGCATACACAGTGACTTCAGAGATAAGATCACCGATCTGCAATTTGAACCTGATTTTGCCGATAGGCCTTTGAGTACTCCCATCGTATCCAAAGATAGATACGGATGTGTGGCTCAGCTTGTTGGGTGGGATGCCCAACTCTTCAAGAGCCGAAGTGGAGATAAGGTTGAGTGCAAAACCTGGGTCGACCTGAACTCTGTGTATAGGCATTTCCTTGATGTACCCTGTGAAGTACAGGGGTCGGTTGTGCCTTGCTTCACCAAGTAGGAGGTCGTCCTTTATGAAGGCGATGGTTGCACTGGCTGCTTTTTGCACAGAGAGGCATTCAATGCATGATCCCTCAGTTTTCTTTTCTCCCTTTGAGGAAGTTTCAGAGTTTTTGACCCGGTAGTCCATTTCAATTTGGAGGACTTGCGGGGCATGTTTGTCGACATCCTCATTCAGTTTTTGTAATTCTGAGATGAGATTATCACGAGTGCGTGGAGACATTCGTAATAAATCCAGGATGTGCAGTCGTGCAGGTATGTATTTGAAGTGCTCGATCAAATCATACTTGAAAGCCTCCTTAGGGCCTGCATGTTCATCATCGTTGCCACTGGGGGTGCTTACAACATCTTTTCCCGAAGGATTTACATAAGTAAAGGAAGATTGGTTGTAATTTTTGTGGTAGTCCCGGCCCGAGCGGGTGCCTCTACCAACTTCGAGAGCTTCTTGAGAAGGGTCTTCACTTGGAAGATTGTCCTCAGGATCAAGAGGCTGTCGTTTTTCATCTACTGGGGATGTATCTGCAGCAGAGTTGCCATCCTCAGTGATTGTGTTGCACGGAGCATTTTCCGGGAGCAAGTCCTGAACAGCATCCAGCAGCTTTTCTTCTGTGTTGACTATTTCATCATCCCAAGCATCATTATCTGGGTTTTCTTCATGATGATCAGTCGGGAAGAATGTGTATCCTGAACTCACAATCTCAGGAGAAGAAACCTGAGAGGGTGTCATCTCTGTGAAAGTCACGTGAGACGAGGTAGCTCCAGAGGATACATTGCTAGGCGTTGTCGGAGTATAGGTAATCTCATCAGACGACGCTTCAGAAGAGCTATAGTCCTGATATATTACATTACAGGAAGCTCTGATAGGAGATGTTGCCTGCTCGGAGTCAGACTCATCCTCGGATGTAAGAGGATCGTCTATCCAGCAATGTTCTCCATTTTCAGGAGTTAAGGGTGGATGTACCTGATTATCTTCAGGGACTTCAGGCTCTGGGTTGCGAGGAGGCTCGTTAACGCGATCTTGCTCTTGTTCTAGAGCGAGACGCTGCAAGATCCTTGCATATTCTTCAAGATCAGGCATGGGAGCCAGATCCTCTTCTTCGTCTTCTTCGTGTGGCTCAACATAGTTGATTTCCACTGGAGCAATGACAGGTGCTGGGTTAACAGCATCTTCTTGTGCAACCACTTGATCTTCTTCATCATCAGACCAGGATCCTTGTGGTTGCAAAGGGTTATACCAGATTACTGGCATAAGATGAGACTCAGGAACCCATTCTTCATCGGAGAGATATTCTCCTGTTTCAAGGGATTCTTCCCACTCATCGATATCACTGGCAGTGTCACTGGACTCGTATCCGTTCATGGAGAATCCAACTACCGAGTTGCAAGAGTATGATGCCCCCTGCATAGTTTCATTTTTGTATAGAGGTGGCATGAAATCATCAAGAGTGAATTTTCTTACCGCCTTGGAGGTTTTGGGAAGAGATTCTTCCGTCGTCCTGAGTGAAGCAGTGGAAGAAGTTTCTGCTCTTTCAAGGACTCCTTGTTTTGGTTGAGACTTCTGCTGCTGTTTGAGCTTGCGGAGCTGTCTCTTGACTTGCCTTCGCTGCTGAGCGGTTGGCTTTGTTTTGACGATCTCCCAATTTTCATCATCTAGGAGATTGGGATGCACCCATATAGGTTGTCCATCTGGTGTTGGATAGGGAACCCATTCTTGGGACGCTTGAGCCATTTTTATCACCTTGAATGAAGTAGTGATCTTCTCCTTCGGTGACTTTGAAGTTTGCCGACATGACACCATGTTGACAGAGGCGGGGCCATAGTTTTTATCAAAGGTTATTACTCCGTTTTTCCACATCTCATTGATCTTCTCTCTCACAACGAAGCATTGATTGAGAGGATGTGAGATCATCTGATGGTATGGACAGTATCGGGGATCATTGGTTTTGCCAACGTCTCCCGGTCTTTTGGGCTCTGGCAAAATGAGTTTGCCATTTGCTAGGAGAGCCTCAAAGATTTCTTCAACGTCTTCATCGAACGGATATTTCTTTTCTACACGTTCTTTGAAGGCATCAGAGAGTTCAGGCCTTTTACCTGCAGTTTTGTTTTTAGCTTTCTTTGGTTGCTGAGGAGCTGACTTGGTTTGCACACTGAGGACTTCTTTTTTCTTTGGTTTAGAGGTTACAATGGCGGTTGGCTCTTTTCTTGATGATTTCTGACTGTTGAGGTCTTTAATCACCTTCAGCTTCCATAGAAGCTTCCAGGAGTTCTCCCAGGTTTTTTGATTTGTTGCCGATGATCATGGAGCGGATTCTAGCTCTCATGTTGTTTCGGCAGATGTCGACTAGCGACGCTTGTGGCAGTACATCTGAGCATTTGTACGCCATTGCTTTCCACTTGTGAATGAAGTCGTATGTTGACTCATTCTTCCCCTGCTTTAGGTTGCAGAGTTGAGCCATAGTAACAGGATGATCCTCACCTTGGAAGTGGGTCAGGAAGCGTGTCTCTAGCATAGCCCAGTTCTGGATGGAGTTCTCCGGTAGAGTGGAGTACCAATCAAAGGCTGTACCTTTTAGGGTACTTGCAAAGAGGCGAATCTTGAGTGCATCTTGATCCGCGATAGCTCCCGTCAAAATCTTGAAGTGGATGACGTGTTGTCTGGCTGATCCTTTCCCCGTATATGTTTGGAGAGTAGGATGTTTGAATTTTGTGGGGAATGGGACTGAGTCCATCCATAAGGGATATGGTGGCTTGATCCCATGCTCTTTGAGTATATCCTCTTCTTTAGCTTTGGCGATGATACTGTCTACGTCCTTTTTGGTAAGGGCGCGTGACTCATTTTCTTCACGATTTTCCTCGTTATTGCGATGATTTGGAGGCTCATTGTTCACCTGATTTTGGACAACAAGGAGAAGGTTTTCCATCAGAGTTTCAATCCTCTGCTGGCCTTATTCCAACTGCTGGATGCGTGTGAGCGCATCATCTTGAGGTGGATTCTGAGGTAGTGGCTCAGAATTTGTAACCAGGACGTTCATTCCTCGGGATTCAAACGAAGAAACCGTTCTGGTGACTGAGCTGGGGCTCATTCCTTTTTATGACGAGCTTGATGAAGGATTACTCTCCCATCCTTGGCTTGAAGGGGCAGGAGATTCTTCGGGATGTCTTCGTGTACTGGTGACGCTACGGGTCACCGGACGTCGGACATGGATTTTTGATGCTGACTTTTGGCGTCTTCTGGTTTTTCCAACCATATGGACGGCAGCAACTTGGTCGGGTCTTTCTTTTTCGACCCATTTGTGGGAGACTTGAAGTGTAGGAGGCTGGGTCCGTTGCTTCTCTAGTCTCTTTTGTCGATATGACGCACGGCGGCGTGCTCGACGAGCGATTTGAGCTTCAATCAGCTCTGGCTGGGCTTTAACAATGAAGGATGTACTCCCTCGGGCGCAGCAGCCGAGCTTGTCTTCTTTGTAATTGGGCAAGGACAGGATGCGGACCCGGTCCTTTGCCTGATGCAGTGAAGCTTTGAATTTTTCAAGTTCGGCCCCTGTAGAGATAAAGGGTCGAACCGAAGGAGTGTAGGCCTTACCAGGTGCTTGTAGAGGCCTGGTGATGCATGATCTGATTTTTGGGCCTGTAGGAACAAGCCGGCTCATGCTGGGTTGACTTAGGAGTCCGGTTGGAGATAGGTCTCTCCTCTTTCATGTAGGCAAGAGGGTAGAACTGGTTCTCCTTGAGTGGGGCCAGGTATGCTGGCTTGGTGGATGTTTGAGACCTTCTTTGTTTTGGTGAAGGTCTTGGAGACCAAGTCTTGGGATAGGTCTGGTTGTTTGTGGATCGAGGCTTCGCGGGGGTGCCGCGGGCTTCGGGCTTTTGGGCACTCGCTTTTGGTGTCACGGGAGTGACACGTTGAGAGGCGATCTTCTGCTTTTTAGCAGGCGCAGCTTGTTCTTCGAGAAGTGGGAATGGTCCCAGCGTCCCAAAGAAGATAGTTCGGGGAGTCGAGGTCGACCCGGAGTTCGGAGAGTTGCCGAGGGAGTTGACGCTTCGGCAGCTGACAAGGCGCTTATGAGTGCGCGCGCTTTGCTTCTGTTGAAGCATGAGTTGGTGCTTGTTCTCATCGAAGGTGATGATCAGTGAAGCTGCCATTGTTAGTTTCAAAATTTTTGAAACAAGACCACATCCATTAGTAATCACAAGAATATGATGATCATAAATGGGGAATTCTATGATTTTGTCTTTTCAAATCGCTCAAGGGACATGACCCAAGCAATATGAAGAAGGCAAAAAGCCATAGAGGGTACAATTGTTCTGGTAGCAAGTATGGTGAGCCCAGAATGAGCGTTCCAGTGACTGCTAGAAGCAATTGTAAACCTAAATTCGACTTATCGAGAAGCAGGGCTTGCTCGAGGTAAGACAAATATAAGGTTGGAGTTACAAATGTGCCGGTCGTAAATACAGTAGACCCTGAAAGGGCGTACCAGTATTGCTAGGCACAAATGTTGGAAATCGCATCCATGAGATGGGATTCTCTATTTTGAAAGGTCAGAAATGGATTCGTCAAAGAGAGCAGGTGGCATTCCGACTCAAATACGGGCTCAACGATTTCCGCGAGCGCCAGTACTCAGAAGGAAAGAGACCACAATTTCTCGAATCTGAATCCAAAAGTGACGATTTTTTTTTTTTTTTTTTTTAAATGTCAAGATTGGTTCCATCAAGGAGAGCAAATGGTATTCTAATCTGAACACGGTCTCGGCGATTTCCGCGAGCGCCGATGCTCAGAAAAGAAGAAACCAAAATTTCTCAGATCTGAAATCAAAAGTGACGAATTTTTGAAGATTTTTTTTTTGAAATGATTTTTTTTATTTTATTTATTTTTATTTATCTTTATTTTTTTTTTAAATATTTTTTTTAAGATTATTTATTTTTATTTTTTTGAAGATTTTTTTTTATTTTTATATTTTTTTTGAAGGTTTTTAAAGACGAGAGAGTACACATAGGCCTCCTAACCCGGTCTTATGAAACCTCAATTGATAGAATTGCCCCCAGGTAAGGGTAGGATTATTTAATGAACCCGTTTGGAGGACCCTTGCCTAGAACAGTCAAGCTGTCTCCACACTCTGGACAAGGCTTTTCTTGAATCAATCGTGATCAAAGAACGCAATTGGTTTAACCTTAGTGGTCTATGTCTTTTTATTTATTTATTTAAAATTTTTTTTTAGATCCCTGACAGACTCATCGAAGAGAAACGATGGCCCAATCCCCGATCCGAACACCGGCTCAACGATTTCCGCGAGCACACATGCCCAGAAGAGAAAGGATCAAAGTTTCTCAATTTTGAATTCAAACTAAGAAAACTGATTTTTTTTTATTTTTTATTAATTTTTTTTTGAAATCTCTAATGAACTCATCGAAGAGAAACGATGGCCCAAAACCTTAGTCGAACGGGCTCAACATTTCTGCAAGCACCAAAGAACGATAAGATAGGATCAAAGTTTCTCAATTTTGAATTCAAACTAAGGAAACTGATTTTTTTTTTTTTTGGATTTTTTTTTGAAAAGAGAAAGAGTGGAAACAAACTCAAAGAAATAGAAATTTCCAAAAAATCCCATCTCATTTTTTTTAGGATGCAAAATCCAACATAGGCTACCAGCTAGAAAGTAGCCAAGGAATCCGGAAAAGAAGTATAAGCATAGAGCAAAAAGTATGATATGCAAATATTTCATTTCCGAGCACCGTGTTCTCAAATGAACGGGTCCCACCGGGTGTGCCAGCTTGATGGAACGCGCTCCTGCCGAGGGTGCTACCGGGGTCGGCGGACGTGGGAGTCCGTCGGGTCCGGCCCTTTCGCACCCGGGGGGCTGAAGCATGCATTAACATTTCTTTGTATGGGTGTGCCAGATTTTCTATTTTACTTGGAATTGCAAGTGGTAATCCGGAGATCAACCTTCGCAAGTAAAAAGGAAATCAACTTCTTTCAAGTTTTCCATCGCACAAATATTTAAGAAAAGAGACATTTTCTTGGTTTGCCGTGAAATGCGATTTTGTTTGGCATTTATAGCCGATTTTGGCGTTTATAGCCGATTTACAATTCTCATCAATAATGAAAGACAAGAGTTGTGATTTTTGTCTCTTTTAGAAAAATACAAACTATAATGAAAAGCAAGAAAAGGAGGATCTAACTTCTCAGGAGATTGTGGGGGACTCGTTCAGATTGACGGTCGCAAGCCATGTGTGGGCTTCGCCATCATCCATGCAGATGAGAACAGTGGAAGCTCTTGATTCGCTTGGCTTGGCTATAACCTCAGATTTTTAGAGGACAAAGACCAAGAGGAGGTCCTATGTCCAATAAAAAGCTAAGTAGACGGGCTGGAAAGCCACGTCTAAGCCATTTGGAAGCAGGAGGAGAAGGCGAAGGACCTTGGGGGGAAGGTACCCCCCAAGGGACTTTTGTCACCTTGTAGTGGTGGCCGGTGCAGAACTTCAGCAGAGTTTTTCTCTCTTTTTCTTTCTCTGGATTTTCTGTGTTTGATCCGTCTGGATTCGATTCTCTTCTGGATACGAGCTCTGGATTCTTTCCGAGATCGATTTCAATGGAATGCTCTCCTATTTATAGGCTTTTGGTAGCCATTTAGGAGAGCTTTTATTGGCTTTAATGGCTTTAATGGGAGGAGTTACAAGATTTATTTCTTGATTTTGTAACTCCTTTTTCCTTGAATCTGATTGGCCAATGGAGATTAAGGGCTTTTAATCACCTTAATTACCATAATGGGAGGAGTTTCATGGCTTGAATGCCATGACTTAATTGATTTGTAACTCCTGGATGCTTGCTTCTCATTGGGCCGTCCAAAGAAATGAATTAATGACTGCAATAAAGCTAGTCAATTAACTGCATTAAATGGTCGCCGAGCAGTTGAAGAGTCGCGGGCCGCACCGCGTCTTTTGGGATTCTTTTGGAGATGATCACCGATGGATCTACATGCTGATCGACATCGGATGACCGTGTAATTTCAGACATTGATAGCCAGCAGCGGGCCGGTGACATCTGTCTTGTCGATTTCTCGATCGGTCGGACAGAAAGAGCACTTTTTAGGTCAACCGGTCGGCGATCTTGGAGCGATCAATGATGATTTTATGCTTTCGACGGCGGATCTGAGATGTCGTCGGATATGAGTCAATTTCAAGCACTAAAAATCACATTTTCAGGAAACCACAGGGGCCAAAGTACGCGAAACGCGAAAAGAGACGGAAAAATGGGTCACCAGCGAAAAATCCGGTGACCCGGACTTCCATGGTCGCCGGCGACCCTGGGCCAGGGTCGCGGGCTGCGACCCTGGGGGCTTTTCTCCCCTTTTTGGTCCGTTTCGTGGTCTTTTTCGTCGCCGTTTTCTTCTGTATTTTTCCTGACATTTCTTCTCATTTATTGGCTTGATTTCCCTGTAGAAAACCTGATGAGAATCCTTGCATTTTTAGAGTGCAAAGTTTCCAATTTTCCGGGAAAACCGAAGACTTTGTCGCGTAGAGCTGCTGATTTTCCGCCAGAAGCTGAAACTTGGTCAAACAATGTCGGAATGACCTGAAATTTGAGGTGGAGCCTCCTGAGCAATAAATAAGACCAACCATAGGTTTTTGTTTGAGTTTTGAAGCCGTTTGGGGTCCCGTCGCAAGTAGACTTGATTTTGCCGCGAGGGAGATGCCGCGCGTTTGATGTGCGGTCAAACGATGTCCGATTGACCTGAAATTTGACAGGGAACCTATTGGAGTCATTTTGAGATGATCCACAGGCTCTGTCTTGGAAACCCTGGTCCCGGGGAGCTCCGCCGCCGGTAGGCTTGATTTTCTTTCGGAGCGTCGAAACCTGGTCAAATGTTGTCGGAATGACCTGAAATTTGACGTGCAGCCTTTTGGAAGCATGTTGAAGCCACTCATGCACTTGGTTTGATGACCGAAGGCTTCGGTGGTTCCCACCGCCGGGAGGCTTGATTTTGCTGCTCGAGCATTGATGGAGGGTCAAACGTTGTCGGTTTGACTTGAAATTTGGCATGGAGCCCTTTTGAGACATGCTGGAGTCATCCGTAGGCTCTGATCGAAGTTTTGACGTCTTCGATGATGTCGCCACCGGGAGCGCCAATTTAGCTGCTGGAGAAGCGAAGTTAGGCCAAATGATTCTGAAATGGCCCGAAACTCCTTGTGTACTCCTCCCTTGGCTGTCTTGAAGGATCTTGCAGTTTTTGTTTGATTCTGACAAGATTTTATTTTTTGGAGAAGTTGCATTGCCTACTTATGGCAGGTTGCGACTTCATGCAGCTTTCTTGATGTTGAAGAGGCAAAGTAACATTTTTGGTGTCAACAATGGCCATCCCAGAAACTAAGGCCATTAAAACCAATGAAAGCAATAAAGGAAGGTTCAACGATGATAACAATGACATGAATAAAATCTAATGTAATGTCCCCAAAGTGAATCTCTCATGTGCCTGGTAGTGATGACGCTACTCTACGTCATCGGCACTCCATTTTCGTGCCTCCTCTGCTAGTTGGAGATCCTCTGGGATCTCCTCACCGGCCTGCTCCTCGTAGTAGTACTCACCTGAGGAGTCTGCACACCAAGGAACAGAGTCAAAGACATGTTGAGAAATAGATAAGCAAGATATAATTAAACATAACGTGTATCAAATGAAAGAGTAATAACAGGACATAATCAAATGAATAGAAGGAACAGAACTAGGCATAAAGCATGAGTAAATAACCAACAGAATCAATATCAGGAATCCTAGCAATACTAACAATCACCACTTTCAATGTAATGCAATGCACAAGAGGGAGACTCCGTGGATGTCCAAGCCACCTCACGGGGTACCAGTAACAATCCTATCCGGACTACTGATTCCAAAGTCCGGCTCCAGGGGGATCCAAGCTCCCGGTCCTGGGAATAGTAGCACGGTCCAAGCCCTCTCCCAACTATTCAACGCCATGGACGCCGTCCAAAGCCGACTGCCCACCCCAATGTTCGAGTAACCGGCCCATCAATAAACCCCAAACTGCAGCTGGCCATGATATGCAAATAATAATAAAGTGGTACTGACACGCGGGGAAAACCAAGACAAGCAAGTCTAGCTAGCTCAACAAACGAAACATGTTCTTAGGGATTATCTCATTCAAAACAATAAAAAGCATACCAACCACACGATAATCCCTTACATGCTAGCCAGTCATGTTTATCAATACACGATACCCGGTTCCTAAGGTACACTCTAAGTCAGGTCCTTGTCCTAATTCTACAAGAGTTCATGTTTCATAATTAATTAGGTGTTTTATGCCAAGAGAGTGTGCAAGGAACGATAATCAACGGATACAGTTAACAAGGCAAGAGGAGATTACAATCCAATCCTAGGCAAGTGTTGTCATCCTTGTACCATATGTGTTTTAACAGAGTGCGTGGGGAATTCGAATCATCAATGCTTAGAAAGAATTCCTAGGTGTACAATCATGTTAAACCTTGATTAATTCGACTCCACACGCATTCGGTTACACCATACACAATACACGAATACGTAGACAACCCATCGAAGCACACCAAGCCACGTGCTACGATTTCAAAACCCCATTACTGGTCATGAGAGACTAGGTTCATGGTTTCCAATATCTAAGGCCCAAACCTAAGTTAACAATCTCGTTTCTAACAAGAAAGTGGTCTAAATAATTAATCTCCTTAACTACCTTCCTTCCTAATCTCCAATCATCGCAAGACATGGACCATTGGATTCTACGCTCCAAGAGCTTTCCAATGGTATATGGCTTGCAAAATTCTGACGTACGGTTTAAAAGTTATAGCCTTTAGAAATCTGACCCTTAAATATAGATATAAATATATATATATATATATATATATAAAGAATGCCCTCTGTTAGAGTCCAACACATGTCGGTCGTGTGACCGTGATGTCGATGGAACTCACAGTGGAGATTCTTGTCCCAATTTTCTGGTAAAGGTGGTCACCTTTCCCTTGGGAACGTGATGATATCTTTGATTTGAGGCAGGAGTTCACTTAGGGATATGGGTAGGGCAGGATAATCCGGCCTTTGATTGGGACTGTTGCCCCTTCTACCCCCATAATCATAAGGAACTCGAGCATCTTTGTTACGCCTTCAACGATCATCGGTTTGCGAACAGAGGGCATTCTTTATATATATATATATATATATATATATTTATATCTATATTTAAGGGTCAGATTTCTAAAGGCTATAACTTTTAAACCGTACGTCAGAATTTTGCAAGCCATATACCGTTGGAAAGCTCTTGGAGCGCAGAATCCAATGGTCCATGTCTCGCGATGATTGGAGATCAGGAAGGAAGGTAGTTAAGGAGATTAATTATTTAGACCACTTTCTTGTTAGAAACGAGATTGTTAACTTAGGTTTGGGCCTTAGATATTGGAAACCATGAACCTAGTCTCTCATGACCATTAATGGGGTTTTGAAATTGTAGCACGTGGTTTGGTGTGCTTCGATGGGTTGTCTACGTATTCGTGTATTGTGTATGGTGTAACTGAATGCGTGTGGAGTCGAATTAATCAAGGTTTAACATGATTGTACACCTAGGAATTCTTTCTAAGCATTGATGATTCGAATTCCCCACGCACTCTGTTAAAACACATATGGTACAAGGATGACAACACCTGCCTAGGATTGGATTATAATCTCCCCTTGACTTGTTAACTGTATCCGTTGATTGTCGTTCCTTGCACACTCTCTTGGCATAAAACACCTAATTAATTATGAAACATGAACTCTTGTAGAATTAGGACAAGGACCTGACTTAGAGTGTACCTTAGGAACCGGGTATCGTGTATTGATAAACATGACTGGCTAGCATGTAAGGGATTATCGTGTGGTTGGTTTGCTTTGTATTGTTTTGAATGAGATAATCCCTAAGAACATGTTTCGTTTGTTGAGCTAGCTAGACTTGCTTGTCTTGGTTTTCCCCGCGTGTCAGCACCACTTTATTATTATTTACATATCATGGCCAGCTGCAGTTTGGGGTTTATTGAAGGGCCGGTTACTCGGACATCGGGGTGGGCAGTCGGCTTTGGACGGCGTCCATGGCATTGAATAGTTGGGAGCGGGCTTGGACCGTGCTACTATTCCCAGGACCCGGAGCTTGGATCCCCCTGGAGCCGGACTTTGGTATCAGTAGTCCGGATAGGATTGTTACTGGTACCCCGTGAGGTGGCTTGGACATCCACGGAGTCTCCCTCTTGTGCATTGCATTACATTGAAAGTGGTGATTATTAGTATTGCTAGGATTCCTGATATTGATTCTGTTGGTTATTTACTCATGCTTTATGCCTAGTTCTGTTCCTTGTATTCACTTGATTATGTCCTGTTATTACTCTTTCATTTGATGCACGTTATGTTTAATTATATCTTGCTTATCTATTTCTCAACATGTCGTTGACTCTGTTCCTTGGTGTGCAGACTCCTCAGGTGAGTACTACTACGAGGAGCAGGCCGGTGAGGAGATCCCAGAGGATCTCCAACCAGCAGAGGAGGCATGAAAATGGAGTGCCGATGACGTAGAGTAGCGTCATCACTACCAGGCACATGAGATATTCACTTTGGGGACATTACATTAGATTTTATTCATGTCATTGTTATCATCGTTGAACGTTCCTTTATTGCTTTCATTGGTTTTAATGGCCTTAGTTTCTGGGATGGCCATTGTAATTAAACTAACTTCCTTTTTAGCTTTAATTGTTTCTTACAACTTTAAATTTATTTGAGATTTATTATTCATATCTGATATCAATGTATGAATTCCGCTATTTTTTTTATGATTTGAGGTTCAAATACATTATCCTCACATCGGACTTACGATCCTCGGGCCAAAAAGGGCAAAAAAATTTTAATTGGCGCAAAATTTCACTCCCTGGATCCGGTTTATTCTCTAATTGGGTTCGGGGGACGTGACAGAATGGTATCAGAGCAATGGATGGTTTCTCAGGGTAACATTGTAGAAACCATAGGACGCGTGTGAGGATTTCGTTAGTTAATAGATTAGCTTGGTTGTCCTTTCCTAGCAATGTGTTGTTAGCTTGAGGTGTATTGGAACTAACCTTCAGAGTGTTTTACAGGACTATGGCTGGTAGAACAACCCGATCCAACAATGGGTCGCAACCTGAAGGCAGCACTTCTCAGGATGGCTTTGAGAATCAATTTCACCAATTCATGGCAGCGTTTATTCAGTCTCAGAAAGACTTGGCTGATCAGAGCACCAGACAGAATGAGAGCCAGGCTGCCTTCCAAACCCAGATGCTTGAGGTGATGTAGAAGGTGGGGTAGCCACAGGCCAAAGAGTATGACCTCAACGATCTAGTTGAGAAGTTTAGGAAGAGGTTTCCACCTGAGTTCCATGGCATAGAGGACCCCGCTGATGCTGATGAGTGGGTTGTTCAGATGGAGAAGATTTTTGAAGTGTTTCAGTGCACGGGGGTTCAGCAGGTGCAACTAGCGACCCACATGTTCCTTGGGGTAGCAGAATGATGGTGGAAAACCATCAAGAACCCTTATGAGGCAATCGCAGAAGATGTAGCTTGGAAAACCTTCACTGAGCAGTTCCAGAAAAAGTTCATCCCCGAGCACTATAGGGATCAAAAGATGGAGGAGTTTGAGAGATTGGTTCAGGGTGACATGACAATACAGGATTATGAGATCTCCTTCACCCATTTATCTAGGTTTGCAGAGAATCTGATTAAGCCCGAGTCGGAGAGGATTCGGAGGTTCATTAAGGGGCTGCAAGTAGACATCAACCTACAGGTTCAGCGTAGCAAGCTGACCGACTATGACGATGTGGTCAAGGAAGCTTATTGGACATCCTCGGAGTCTCCCTCTTGTGCATTGCATTACATTGATAGTGGTGATTGTTAGTATTGCTAGGATTCCTGATATTGATTCTGTTGGTTATTTACTCATGCTTTATGCCTAGTTCTGTTCCTTCTATTCATTTGATTATGTCCTGTTATTACTCTTTCATTTGATGCACGTTATGTTTAATTATATCTTGCTTATCTATTGCTCAACATGTCGTTGACTCTGTTCCTTAGTGTGCAGACTCCTCAGGTGAGTACTACTACGAGGAGCAGGCCAGTGAGGAGATCCCAGAGGATCTCCAGCCAGCAGAGGAGGCACGAGAATGGAGTGCCGATGACGTAGAGTAGCATCATCACTACCAGGCACATGAGAGATTCACTTTGGGGACATTACATTAGATTTTATTTATGTCATTGTTATCATCGTTGAACCTTCCTTTATTACTTTCATTGGTTTTAATGGCCTTATATCGAGACCCAGGACCGAGACCCGGGCCAGCGACGCAATGATTAAATACATTAATAAAAATACCGCCTATCTTCCCACAGGTTTCCGTGGTGAGGATCCCAAGACACGGGTCGAGCTCACACGAATAGGTATGCGGAAGCGTGTAGCAAAACGAATCATACAGATTTAATACAATAAGATGTAACATAAATAAGGTATCAAGGCATGGTGTCGAAGAGGAGTGTCAACGAAGCAATCCTATCTTAATATAAAGTTTCATATTTAGACAAAAGTGTATTAATTCAAATTACATATCCATGAGAGGCCAACAAAGGCCAATACAACAAAATAAGATCCCAAAAGATAACCCAAAACTAGGTGAACGAGAAATCAAGATCCCGCCCGGCGTCTAGATGACGTCGTCGGGCTGCCACTCATGTGCTGGGGGTGACTCAATAGCCTCCTCCGGGCACTTCTCATCAAACGCGATACCTCTTGCACCTGGACACCAAAATAGAATACATCAAACACAACGGTTTGGCAAATAAACAATTTAGGCATGAATATGAAAAATAGTGCCAAAACAGTTCAAGATTAAAGTATACGTTTCAAGTTTACGAAACTAGCATGAATACTTATAATATAATGAAAAGATAAATCCACATTGAGCTCATCCTTTCTCCGTCATACATAATGACAAGAGCAAGCACGCACGACAAGCACGACACGAAAAACACGATCCCACGCCACACAAGGTAGACGGGGTATCCGGCCGCGGAACCAGATCACGAACACGCACGATGTGTAATATAATACACGACTAGTCTACAAATAGTCTACATGTTTAAGGACCCCCAGGTAGTGGATCAAGCTAAAAGGGCAGTCCAAGCTCAGTGGTATTCACTTATATCATGAATGCACAAAACACGGCGATACACGTTCGAGAACACGACAAAACAAGAGGGAAATCATTTATCAAATACGATACGACAAGACCAGCAAAATAGCATAGTATAAATGCTTAACGAACTTAAAAGATGATTCCCTTTTGATTCTTGAAACACGATTCTTGAAACACATCTTAAATACAAGCTTATACTTGAAATTCAAACGAAAACACGATGATGCACGAAGCATCAAAACAAGCGCTTTGATTCATGAAACAAATCTTCCACAAATTTATACTTGAAAATCAAATGAGAATATGATGATGCATGAAGCATCAAAACAAGAGTGCAAACATAAGTCCATCAAGCATAGGCTAAGACTGTGCATTGACCTTTGTGAAGTTGGAACCAAATGTCAAAATTTACATAACTTGATGTCCCTGAAGGTAAGGTACATTTTGGAAATTCCAATTTGCACAACGTCAATTAAAAGTCTAAAGCATAGTCTAGTTTTTAAATTCCAAGAAATTCAGAAAAGAATTGAAAATCCAAAACTGTGGCAGTCTGGTTCGCTCGAGCGGTCATACCTTCGCTCAAGCGGACCCCAGACAGAGGCTTGTTCGCTCTAGCCAACCTAAGGGTTCACTCGAGCGGACATGTTTATGTCCGAAACCCTTCAAACAGAGGCACGTTCGCTCGAGCGAACAGGCTTCTGCCTGTGCGCGACTGAGTGCAGAAACTGCACTTTCCTTCATTCATTTTCTTACATTCTTCTCCCTTCTTTTTCTCTCCTCTAAACCAAACAAAACCCCCGACCCACCATGCTCACCAAGGGTCAAAAACAACATTCAATCATTCATTCCAAACCAAAACAATGCATAGATTACAAATTCTAACATTTAACATAGATTTTAGGGTTAAAAACCCAAATGTCATAAATATGCACATAAAGCCTAGAAAGATTACTTGCCTCAAGTCCAAAAGCCAAGCAAAACTCCACAAAACTCAACAAGAAGGGGAGATCCACGAAATCTACACAAAACCTCCAAAATATAGTGCACAAAAATCACCATTTGGTCATTACAAACCCCCATTTCAAAATTGGGTTTGAAACCATGGAAAACAAGCTCTAAATGAGCTAAAAGAACATCAAATGAAAGAATGAAGAAGAGTCCTAACCTTGAGCTAGCTGAACAAGAAGAAGAGAGCTTGAAGATGATGAATAGTAAAATGGATTGGCTCCAAAAATGTCCCAAATGAAGCTTGAGAAGAGAGGAAGAGAATGGCGGAGTCGGATCAGGGATTGGAGCCTTCTTGATGGATGATTCAAGGGAAAAAGACCAAAGAGAAAGCCTTCTTCTCTTCTTCACTCTAGGTCAAGAACGGTTGCAGGAAATGGGAAATGAAGGAGAGAGAGAGTAAGAGAGCTTATATAGTGTCTAGTAGGTGGGTCCCAAAGCAGTTGAACTTGAAACGATTAGAACATGGTCTTGTGGACGCCGGATGAAGTCGACGAAGAAGAACAAAACGATCGTTGAAAAATTTAGTTTCGGAAAAGTATAATTTTGACATGGTTTCACGACTTCAAAAATTGCGCCCAGATTTAGCATGAAAAGACAGATTTACCCTCTTGGGCCAAAACTTGGGTTTCTGGGCCTCAAATACATGCAGGCTAAAAATGAAAGTTGTCCCAAATAACAAAATCATTCAAGAGAATTAAAAATTACGATCAAACAAAAGATCTAGAACGAAAACCCACTCTTACACGTGTACTCAGGGCGTCCCTGCACAGCGGACTTACGATCCTCGGGCTGAGCGTGTCTGACTCATACTAAACATCCTCAAAATTCCCAAAGCTTTAATCCAGACTAAGTCTAATCACATTCTAACCCAGCTAGTATTAAAAACTCACTTAAGATTAAACACTCACTTAATTAGTACTAATCGAGTTGGTCTGGGTCAGGGTCTAACACCTTAGTTTCTGGGATGGCCATTGTAATTAAACTAACTTCCTTTTTAGCTTTAATTGTTTCTTGCAACTTTAAATTTATTTGAGATTTATTATTCATTGTTGATATCAATGTATGAATTCCGCTATTTTTTATGATTTGAGGTTCAAATACATTATCCTCACAGCGGACTTACGATCCTCGGGCCAAAAAGGGCAAATTTTTTTAATTGGCCCAAAATTTCACTCCCCGGATCCGGTTTATTCTCTAATCGGGTTTGGGGGACGTGACAGTGCCGACTCATAGGTCAAATAGCAAAGTCAAGACATGTGTAAAATGAATCAAGTGTAAATATATAGCTGGGCAAGACAGCAGTGCTCACAGGCACAAGTATCCTTTCAATATCAAGCAATGCACGTCAAGATTAGTAAAAAAATACTACAAGTTGTTGGAAGTAGGTGGGCCTCGTGGATAGATTTTCAAAACTTTTGACCCACTTGACTTAGGGATCAAGTATCCATAAGGCCAAAAACCCAATCCAGGATGCATAACCGTCAATCTCATGATCATGTACAGTAAGTAAGACTATCTAAAAGATAGAATAGAAGCAAACAAGCATCCATAAAAATCTACAACATACAAGGAAGTAGATTATACCTTTGGAGCTCGGTTGTGCTCTAATGGAGAAGTTGATGACTTTCGTTGATGTAGAACTTTTTTCTACAAACTAAGATTAGAATCTCCAACACCTCTTAGCCCTCCACGCTATGACCTGAATTAGATCTCTTTTCTCAAGAAGATTGGTGGAATCTTCAAGAGAAAACCCAACTCGAAACTCTAAGGAACTAGAAGAGGAAGAGAGGAGAAAGCAGTGCAACAATTGCACAAAAGAGGCTGGACGTTTTTTACTCCAATTAGATGGACGTCCATGAGGGGTGGATTCCCTTTTATAATCTCTAAGGTCTCCTCTTTTCTTAATTGAAATAGAAGTCTTACTTCCACAATAATTAGTAAGTATACTATTACCACTATTTAGAGTCCTACTTCAAATAGAAATAGTAACTTTCTAATTCCTTCCTTTTAGAGTTCAAGTAGGATTAGTATCTTTCTAATAACTTGGGCTAGCGTGGGGACTACTAGGGATTCCATAGAAAGCTGGCTCCAATTGGGACACGCGACGCACATCTCATGTGCAATCCGGGCCCATAGTTAATTGCAATTAACACCACTATATAAATGCAATTGCACTCCAGTCTTAGGAATAAATTACAATGAAGACCCTAAACTTCACAATTACCACAAGTAGGCTCCTTTATCAATATCCATGGATCAATTGGAATAAATTTGTCTCTTCCAATCTTAGTTCTACATCTTATTATCCTTGAGCCCCAATTAATCACTATGATCATCAGTACCATCCAATTAACTCGTAATCAAGATGGGTGGGCACTTACTAATGACAAATCCTTTAATTAGCACAAGGGGATAATAGAGATAGATTCCTTCTTGATCATTCAATGTTCCCACAGTCCTACTACCACATACCCAAGACACCGAGGTGTTGACCTATAGTTGGCCTCACTCATTGGTGACTTAAAGCAAATGAATAGATAAAAACTTGAGTTCATTAATGTCTCAGAATTGAGAGCCTATTGCTAGGGAATTATGAGAGCATACCTTATTATAGAGACGGAATTCCATAAGGTGCTTCTCATGGTCCTTCTCATGGTCCAGAATATTCCATTCTGATGATCGAGACAAATCACACTATCTCATAGTGATCAAAGTGCTACAACCTTATCAGATGAGATGCCCAGTCTCATCACTGGTTGTGAAGATATTTTAAGTATAAGATTTGTAACATATATCTCCCGTGTGTGGATCTCATCCATACACATATATCACATCTAATATACTAATGGGACCCGATTCAACTCATGAACCATTATGTCATATGTATTGGTCATGTGCATAAAGTAATAAAATAACATTCATCTCATGAAAGTAAAGCATGATTTTATTGATAAATAAAGAAATTAATCAATTTATCACATCTACTGATGGATTGGGTCCATATAATCTAACACAAGTATGATTCCTGTGTCTTCGGGAATGGTAAATCATAACTCATGTATTTCGGGAGTGCGTATAAAAATTCGGGAATAATGAAATATTAATGGACTTTCAAAATTTCGGGATTCAAAACTAGTTCAAGGTGAGTAGGGGTCCCGTATGTCAATTTACTGTAGACACATGGTACTCCTTGAGTTTGAAGACATTCCGGGCTCCTTACATACCTTAGAATTTTCAAAACTTTGAATGAGTATTCGTGATACGGTTCCTTTCTCAATTGGGTTTCTTATATCGTAAGTACATTTCCGATTAGATTAGGGTTCTCAACGAACCTCTCTCAATCATAGAGACATTTTGCTTTTGCTCTAAACTTGTCCCCAAGTGAACAGTACCCATCGCTCGAGCGGATGTTACAATTCGCTCGAGCGGAGTGGTCTCTGGAATGGTTACTGGAAGGGTTCGTTTGAGCGAGCTGATGGTCGCTCGAGCGAACTCGTCCAGTTCAGGTTGGCTCGAGCGAACAATCCATGCGCTCGAGCTAACCATTCTCTGGAATGAGTTCTGGGAGGGATCACTTGAGCGATATGAGGTTTGCCAGAGCGAACTATCCACTGGAATGGTTCGGACCTTTTTTTGGACACTTCGCTCGAGTGAACTGTCCAGAAACTGGTTCCGGGATAGCTTTGCTCTCCCATTTCTTTCTTCTTCCTACAAATCCCATTGAGCCTCATTTCTATAACAAAATGGGAGGCTCAAACTCCCTCCAGACATCATCCAACCATCATCAAACTCCCATCAATATACACCCAAATCTCTTCTTTTCCATATTCATTCAACCATCAAAGAAAGAGACAAGAAACCCCATTTACAAACATTCATTTGTGCCACAATTAAGAAATAAATAAGGGCTATAAAACAACCTTTCAAAGACATTAAATGAACTAACCAAATCCATTAATGAGCATTCATTTCAAATTCAATGCAAGTCAATAAAAGCATGGAAAGTATAGTCAAATCACCAATGTCCTCATAAAACCATTCAAAACACAAAATATCTATTCATTCCACTTGCCTTGGGTCTCTAAACAAGAAATCATGCAACTGATCAATCTCTCGCAAGATGACCTAAAAGCACAAACAAAAACCCCCAAATACAAACTCTAAAATGAGTCAAACAAGGAACAAGAAGAGAAAAGCTTCAATACTAAGAATGAGGCTTCCTAAAGTGAAGAAGAATACAAAACAAAAAGAAAAGAGGAATTGCTTACTTGGAAGTTCCTAAAAAAGATTAAGTTAGCTCAAGGAGGGTCTTGAAATGGGTCTTTTTTTCCACAAATAGCATCAAGGGATAGCTCTCAATGAGAGGAAGAAGGTGGTGATTTTCATTTCTCCATTTGGCAAGGGTTTAGTGGAGATTGGAAGATGGTTGAGCGAGAAGAAAAGAGGGGAAAGGGAACTCTAGCTTGGGTAAAGTTCTTGTGCTGGAAAAGGAGAAAGAAAGAGATGGGTTCTCTATATATACTAATGGGGTGTGGGCTCCACCACTAGAAATATTTGGAGGCTGAAATCTCGACTTTCGGGATCTCGGTTGCAATCGACGAAGAAGGGAAAAATGATCACTGAAATATCTTGTTTCTAAAAAGTATATTTTTCGCAGGTTTCAGAGGATATCAACCTTTGGGTACAGATTTGGTGTAAAATGACTGTTTTGCCCTCAATGCTAGAAAAATTGGGTTTCGGGGTTCCGGACAGGGACGAGATCAACATGAAAGTTGTAGGGATCGACAAGATGAGTAAAACGGGATCAGGACAAGAATTATAGGAATCTTGAATAATGCTCCAAGTAAACGGAATACTAACGAAAAGGAACCCTCAAAGGGTCCCACTAACACAAAGGCACTCAAAATTTCCAAAGCTATAAAAAAGCTATTCTAGTCCAAACTTAGTCAAATTCTACTAATCACAATTAGCACTAACACGTGACTTAATTAGTACTAATCATGGTCACTTGGGTCGGGGTCTTACACACCCTCTCAGGCTTTGTCTCCTAAGACCGTGACATCAGAATTCACACCCCTCCTAACTGATCATCGTGAAGAAGCTCCTATTAATGATGCTTGGGCGGATGAATTTATCAACAATAAAGAAAAGTTGCTGGCTGATGTTTATGACTTGTTCTCGGAAAATGCTCTATGCAACGCAATCACTGAGGATGGTAACTCTATTGCAAACACATCCCTAACAAATGAGAAGGATCAACCCCTTGATCTCGAGGGTGATCTTCCAAACAAAGACCCTTCTCAAGAAGCATTCAAAGTTGGTAGGGGGACCCCCTCTGGCCAGGATTACCACAAAAACTACAACCAGTCTTCTTCTACTTATGTAAATCCTTCGGGAAAAGATGTTGTAAACGTCCCAAGTGGCAACAATAATGAACATACAGGCCCGAAGGAGGCTTTCAAGTGTGACTTGATTGAGCACTTCAAACACATACCTGCACGACTTCACATCTTAGATTTATTATGAATGTCCACACACACTTGTGATAATCTCATTTCAAAATTACATATGCTGAATGTGGATGTTGACAAACATGCCCCACAAGTCCTACAAATTGAAATGGACTATAGGGTCAAAAAATCAGAAACTTCCTCAAAAGGAGAAAATAAGAAAACTGAGGGATCTTGCATTGAATGTCTCTCGGTTCAAAAAGCAGCAAATGCAAAAATTTCCTTTACTAAGGAAGACCTCTTACTTAGCGAAACATGGCACAACCGACCCCTGTATTTCACAGGGTACATCAAGGAAACACCAATACATAGATTCCAGATCGACCTAGGTTTTGCACTCATCCTCATTTCCACTTCGGCTCTAGAAGAGTTGGGTATCCCACCCAGCAAGCTGAGCCACACATCCATATCTATCTTTGGATATGATGGGAGCACACAAAGGCCTATCGGCAAAATCAGGTTCAAGTTGCAAATAGGTGACCTTATCTCTGAAGTCATTGTGTATGCAATAAATGCTACAACATCCTTCTCGGATGCCCTTGGATACACGAGAATGGTATTGTCCCTTCAACTCTACATCAATGTATCAAGTTCATTGACCACGATGGCATGATACATCGGGTGTTTGCGGATAGATAACCCTTCAAAGGTAAAGAAGTCCATTATGCATCGGGTGTTTGCGGATAGATAACCCTTCAAATGTAAAGAAGTCCATTATGCATACTCCTAGATGTAAGAGGGCGAAAAGGAAGAAAAGGAAGAAGAGATAGCACCCTTTACCAAAAATCTCTAGGAAGATAAAGGTAGGGCTCCTTAGTAATCACCGCAAGAAAACAAACCCTTCGGAAAATCTGAAGAGAGCAACCGACCTCCCTTCATCATTTCCCTCAAATCTTCAAAGCCTTTGGTCATCACAACCAAACCAAAGAAGACAAAGAAAAAGTCTTGGGGCAAGCTTGTTGTCTCTTTCGTGTCTATTATGCAAGATACGGATTCAGAGTCAGAGCCAGAAGACAGTACACCGTCAAGCCAAGTTGATACTCAGCAAGTTCAGCCTGCTCTACCCCCAATGGAAACACCTGCTGACGTAAAAGATCCTGTGTTTGCTTCCTTCGTTGTTCCTGCAACTTCAACAGAAGAAACCTAATCTTCTTCCACAGATCGGAAGCTTCTTCATCAAATTCCTTGGTTGAACCTTCCTAAAATGAAAGTATGCCTCAACTATCCCTATATTGTCCTATGGCATAAGCAATTATGAAGAAAATGGGCTATGACGCTCAAAATTCAGAAGGTCTGAGACAAGGTCGCAGTATTCTCATGCCGTTGGGGACCGCCTTGACCAAAAACCAACTGGAAGATTGGAGACTCTACGGTCATGTAGAAAAGTCTTCACATGGGTTGGGGTATGATCCTGACACTCCCCTGAGATAGTTGACACAAAGGCTGAAAAGTCAATTTGCTGACCAAGCCTCAACATCTCATGTCCATGAAGACATTGATCTCCTTGGATATCTCTTTTAAGAGTCGCTAATCAAGGATCCAGGAAGCTCTACTAATTGGTATGATTTCTCTGATGATAAAGAGGTATTGTCCGATGACACAAACATGTGGCATTCTGACCCAGAAGAGCCATCGTCTCCAAAAGATGTACCCTACTTCTCCCCAGTTTCAACAGGCAGTTGGGACCATCTCATAGCAAGCCTTGAGAAGATCACCGATCCAGAGACCCATGGATAGAAGCCAAAGCGTTGGTTTGAAAATGCCCTTGGTACTCTCGAAGGTTTCATTGGATTGGAAGCCTCCGAAAATATTGTGAAGGAACCACCTTCGAACCTTCCAACAGAAGATTCTGTTCAAAAGATAGACTTGGGAACACCAGATAACCAACGTCCTGTTTTCATAAGCAAGAATATAAAGGATGATAAGTTACCTGAGTATATCGCTTTTCTTCATGAGTTTATTGATTGTTTTGCATGGCCTTATGCCGAGATACTTGGCTTAGACCCCAAAATAGCAGTCCACAAACTCAATCTATAAAAATACATTAAGCCTGTCAAACAAGGCCAAAGAAGATTCTGTCCAGACGTGATGGATAAAATTGATCAAGAAGTTCAAAAACTCGAAAGTGTTGGCTTCATTCGTGAGGAACAGTGTAAGACCCCGACCCGAGTGACCTCGATTAGTGCTAATTACGTCGCGTGTTAGTGCTAAGCGTGTTTGATAGAATTTACTAAGTTGGATTAGTATAGTTCTTGTTATAGCTTTGGGAATTTTTAGTGCTTGTGTTAGTGGAGCCCTTTGGGGGTTCCCTTTTGATAACTTTGCGTTAATTTGAGAATTTTCCCGAGACCCCGATGACTTGTATGCCTACCCCGTTTCACTCGTTCCGATAATCCCTACAACTTTCATGTTGATTCCATACCCGTCCGGAACCCCGAAACCCGATTTTCTTGCATTGAGGGCAAAACAGTCTTTTTACATGAAATCTGTACCCAAAACTCGATATCCCCGAAACCCGCGAAACATATACTTTTTGGAAACTAGATATTTCGGTGATCATTTCTTCCTTCTTCGTCGATTTCATTCGAGATCCCGGAATTAGTGATTTCAGCCCTTAGAGATTTCCATTGGTGGAGCCCATTCCAAAATGCTTTATATAGAGACCCATCTTCTTCTTTCACTCTTTTTCCAGCACAAGAGTCTCAACCGAGGGTTCTTTGCCTCCTTCTATTCTTCTTCTTGCTTCTCCATCCTCAAGCTCTACCAAACCTTGCTCCAATCAAGAAATGGAAGTCATCATCTTCTTCCTCCCTACTAGAGCTCTCCATTAATACTATTGTGGAAGGAAGCCACCCATTTTAGAACTCTCTTGAAGCTCATCTTGCCTTTTGAGGACTTTCCTAGTAAGTTTTCCCTCCCAATCTCTTAGATTTGTTTTCTCCTAGTCCTAGAGGAACTCCATTTTTATTATTGTGAGTTTCTTCTTCTTATTTCTTGGTTTGACCCATTTTAGGGTTGGTATTTGGGGGTTTTTTTTGTAGATTGCACCGTTGGCTTGGAAGAGTGATTAGAAGCTTGGATTTTCTTGTTAGAGATCTTGAGGCAAGTGGATTGAATGGATGTTTTGGTTTTAATGATTTCCATGACATGTATGCTTGATTTGTATCTCATTAATAGCTTGTTTCCTTGGCATTCAATGATGTTAAATACTTTTGAAAAGGGTTGGTAAACCTCTTTATTGTCTTGAACATGATTTCTAGCCTTTGTTTCATTTGTGGTCTTTAAAATCTTGAATTGTAGCTTTTGGTTCATCTTTTGTACAATGCCTAAGTGAATCTTTGTGATGATGGATGTCTTCCTTCTCTTTGTGATATTATGAATGTAAAAATGGAGAATGAAAGAAAATGGTTTGGAGAAGGGAAGACCCGAATCTGAACCCAGTGAGGAAATTCCTGTGACTAGCGGTCAGCTGGCGGTCGCCCAGCGGCTAGCCGCCTGGTGACTAGCGGCTAACCGAAGCAAGTTCGGTTACATTTCCAGAGAGCTGTAACCTCACGGTCATCTCCGCGGTTAGCTAGCGGCTAACCGCCGTATCCATCGACGGCTAACCGCCAGCCACCCGAATTGAAGCGGTCACAATTCTAGAGATCTGCAATCCCACGGTCAGTCTCGTGGTCAGCCAGCGGTTAATCGCCGGATTCACTGGCGGCTAACCGCCATCTGACCGCGAGGTGACTGAAATTCCCTGAATTTATGAATAAGGGGGTGTTGAAGGGAGCTTCCATCCCATTGCTTGTGACCCTTTCAGAGAGCAATGGGCACCGCTCTCTTGGGAATGTGTTCGAAGCAGAGATGAAAAGGTTTGTTGGGAGCTCGTTCAAATGAGAAACCACATCACAGAAATTCATTTAAGCATTGAGGCTACTAGAGTGTATAAGGAACCTGGCATGTCCTCCAAATTCAAAGAGTACCAAGTTTTCTTTATTATACCGACATACGGGATCCCTATCCACCTTAAATTAGTTTTAAACCCCGATATTTTGAAAGTCTATTTCAATTGTTTATTCCAGAAATTTATGAGTTATAATTTATCGATTCCGAAAGCATTGTATTTGTACTTGCACTCTTTTTAATTAGTCCCGAAATGCATGGCCAACATGATGTGACCCGATATTGAAATGATGTTTGTGCCTTGAGCACCCCGTTTTGCTCGTTTATATGATTTCTTCGTAAGTGTTTTATACATGCCCGATTTCTTGCATATGACCTATGAGTCGGCACCACTAAGCTTGGATAACCTTGTCAGTCTGATCTACTGACTTGGAGATCCCTTCCCGTCCCGCCAGTTACAGCATGGATCCCGATACCCGGTTTATTAACCGTGGTCCCGTCCTGATTCCCGGCTCGCTCCCGTGGTTCCCGATATCTGGTTCGCTACCGTGATTCCCGACACCCGGTTTGCTACCGTGGTCCCGTCCCGTATTATTGTATATGTATATGTAAATTGGTTGCACCTCCTCACTTCGGTGACTGAGGTCAACACCCGATACTCTCGTCACTTCGGTGATAGAGGATTTAGCTTCTCGTGGATGCCATCTTGATTGTTTCCCGATTTCCTTGATTGCCTTACATGTTTTGTGATTGCATATGCATTTTAATTAAATGAATCATTTACCCCTTGAAAAACATTGTTTAAACAGGTTTGCATGTTTTCCAATGTAAGGGTTTTTATTATTAAATGTTTATTTCTTTTCACCCATCTGCCAGACCGTCGTGTCTGACCCTTTTGCTTTGGTACTCAGGTCCCGTTGTTGGTTATCCCGAGGAGGAGCCAAGGAGGCGGTCGGAGAACCGCAACCGCTAGTTGTGTCACGACCCCAAACCCGGGGTCCGTGAAGGTATAATTATGTTTCTCCCAAGATCCGCGTGTGTGAGGATATCAAATTCCAACACGTTCTGAATATTTAGCAGAAGCTTTCGTGGTGTTGCGATTCGGAGTCCGTGGCCATTGGATTCCGCACCGCACTTAACCCAAGCATATACTCATCTTATCAATGATCCATCTCAAACTCGAATAAACCATCACAATAAAGTACAGAGCTGACAGTAACAGGGTATTACATTCCCATATTTGTTCAAGTTACAAATAACCATGTGTATTAATTACAAATCCCAAGAAGAGGCTAATAGAAGCCATACAAGAAAACAACCTAATGATCACTACCCTATATGTGACGTAATACCGATGTCAAGCTCAATGTCTACATGACATAGCCGACGAACAACCTGAAAGCTCGTGGCTCCACAGCCAACACGTGCACTCATCTCGGGTGAAGAAGTCTGGACCTGAGTACCAAAGTAGTGGGTCAGACACGACGGTCTGGCAGGTTGGTGAAAAGATATAACAATAAACTGAACGATAAAACATACAATAAATCATGTTGTCTGATCAAAGTTGTACATAATTACAAATGTATAGGAAATTATGAATATCTGACAAAGTCCTGTAATCATATAAAACGGGTATGAAACATAAACATTTGACAAAACATATATTCCTTTAAGGCATGTATAAAACATGAGCATTTCACGAATCGGGAACTCATTTAAAACATGTATAAATAATGCATCATTTTTTAAGAAAAGACATGATCAATATAAAGCAGTAAGGGTATTAAGGATCAGGAACTATCAATATGGCAACCACACAAAGCTAAATCCTCTATCATCGAAGTGATAGAGCAAGCATATCAAGGCGTTGACCTCAGTCACCAAAGTGAGGAGGAACAACGAAATTTACATATACATATACCATATACGGGACGGGACCACGGTAGCAATCCGGGTATCGGGAATCACGGTAGCGAACCGGATATCGGGAGCCACGGGAGCGAGCCGGGTATCGGGACGGGACCATGGTTAATAAACCGGGTATCGGGATCCAAGCTACAGCTGGCGGGACGGGACGGGATCTCCAAGTCGGTAGATCAGACCGACAAGGTCATCCAAGCTTAGTGGTGCCGACTCATAGGTTATATGCGAGTAAACAAAACAAATACATGTATGCATGTTCTCTTTTGGCTCATGGGCTCGCACTACAAAGCTCTGGCCCCATATTGCCTCAAGGTTTTATTCTCATGGGTCATATACAAGAAATCAGATCAACTAAATACATATGACGGGACGGGGCGCTCATTAGCACAAAAACATATCTGTATCGGTCGGGCGTGTACGGGCTAGCAACAATGCTAAAAACAAAACATAAATTTCGATACTTTCGGGGCAAGTCTAGTCATACAATACGAGATTTAGAGTGTACAAGTGAAATTCGAGTTAAAATAAGACATAATGGATTTCTATACTTTCCCGGGTCAAACGTTGAGGGTCCTAGATTTAAATCAAATGTGAATAGGGTCCCGTATGTCTAATTTGACATATACTTGGTACTCCATGAGAATTAAGGACATCTCGGATCCCTATGCACATTGACAAGTCTAAGGATCCTTGACGAATCTTCATCATGGGGTTTCTCTTCATACGGACTCCATAAAATGCCTTCCAAGTTCTTACTTTGCATTGGGGCTCCAAACCATACATCCCCAAGCTCAAAAACAATGTTTCAAGTCCCCAAGTATTGATAGGTCAAATGCAAGAAATCGGGCATGAATAAAACACTTGATGAAATTGTATAAACGGGCAAAACGGGGTCCTCAAGGCACAAATATCATTTCAATATCGGGTCATGCATATCGGGGCTAGTACAAATGCTACAAATACAGTCCGGTGCTTTTGGGATGGATAGATCACAACTCATAAATTTCGGGAATAAAAAGGGGTGCAATAAACTTTCGAAATATCGGGACAAGTGTCGGGGTTCAAGATAACTCAAGGTGGATAGGGATCTCGTATGTCTATTTTTCAGTAAGCACTTGGTACTCCTTGAGTTTAGAGACATTTCGGGCTCCTTACACACCTGAGTAACCTCAACAATTCAACAAATCTTGGTGATGTGGTTTCTCACTCGGACAGGCTTCAATCAAACATTTCATCTTCGTTTCGAACATATTCCAGGTGGAAAGTGCCCATTGCTTTCAGAAAGGTTCACAAGCAAATGGGATGGGAACTCCCTTCATCTCTCTTTATTCCCATAATTCCGGGAATTTTAGTTACCTGGCGGTCACCTGGCGGTTAGCCGCCAATGGATTAGGCGGTTAGCCGCTGGCTGACCGCGAGGCTGACCGCGATTGACCTGACCAAATGTGGCATTCTGGAAATGTAACCGCTTCAGTTCGGTTGGCTAGCGGTTAGCCGCCGATGGACTCGATGGTTAGCCGCTAGCTGACCGCGAGGCTGACCATAAGGTTACAGCTCTCTAGAAAAGTAACCGGAATCGGTTCGGTTAGCCGCCAGTCACCAGACGGCTAGCCGCTAGGTGACCGTCGGCTAACCACCAGTTGCGGGAACTCCACAATGCAGTTCAGATTCAAGTCCTCTTTCTCCAATCCATCCCTTTCCCTCTCCAATCACTTATCTGCAATAAAATGAGCTGAAAGCTCCTCCTATTCCACCTTCAACTCTTCTCCAACATCAAAACTTCTACATATCATTATCCAATCACTTCTTCCGTTTTCACCCTCAACCATAAGAGAAGAGAAACTCCACAATCACCAAGGTTCATTTAAGCCAAAAACAAGAGATAGACAAAGACTAAAATCCACCATGTTTCCAAAACATTAAATGTACTTCCAAATCAATGTGAATCATAAAGAAAACATGAATAGTGATAATGTGAAACATCATGTATGAAATAGAAAAACCGCATTTCTCATAAAACATGTAAATATCAAATCATCCACTTGCCTTGGGTCTCTAATCAAGCAAATCAAGCTCTAAACACTCTTCCAAGCCAAGGCTCCAAGCTCTAGGGCCATTAATCAACAAGAAGGAGCTTGAAATAGGGGCTGCCCACCTTGGTTTCCCACGAAATGGTGTCAAAAGAGAGAGGAGATGAAGGGGAAGAAGTTGCCGGAGTTCCCTCGTCGGATTGGTGGCTTGGAGGCTTCATTTGAGCAAGAGAAATGGAAGAAAATGAAGAAGGGGGGCTGCTGGTACTGTAGCATGGAGTTGCAGCCGATTGGAGTGGAAAATGAGGGAGAAGGAGATGAAGTTGTACTTTTTATAATGGGTGGGTGTGGGGTCCACATTTAAGTAGAACTAGTAATAGAGATTAGAGGGCTTTCTAGACCTCGGATCAAGAAACTTAAAACATGAAAAGTGTCCGGAATAAAATTATCTTTCCAACAAGGTTAATATTGACATACTTCCGGGGTCCACATAAAAAGTCAACTGTTTGGTCAAAGGGGTTAAAGAATGGAAAATTTGGGATTTCCGGAAAACTGATTTTAGGAGTTTCGAATGGGTACAGGGTTAACACGAAAGTTGTAGGGAATGGCGAGATTAGTCAAACGAAGCTAAAATGGGAATTTTTGGGAATCACTAAGAATCTCCCCATGCTGACCAAGCAAAACAAATGGGACCCTATGGTCATTGTCTAGGTTCACTGGCTCTCAAAACTTCCCAAAGCTAATGAAAAGTCATTCTAACTCAAAACACAACCAAACAACCACTAATCCCCACGAGAAAACCAAATCACGATTAAAACCACACTAAACTAGGAAATTAGGGGTCGGGTTCTCACAAGTTGAGTGGCGTGCTGACGATGTTATGTAAACATCGGGTTGTCGAGATGCGAAATATTTTGGGGGTGATTGGATTTATTTATTTTGGTGGACATTGTTTTGTCTATATTGGCCTTTATTGGCCTCTATTTTTGGGAGTTGTAATTAAATTATTGTTGATTAAACTTTAACATGTACTTTTGGGTTACGCTTTAGGACAGTGCTCATTCTGATACTTGTTATTTAAATGTAATCAGTCTTGTCATTTTGGAAATGAAATACATGCTTGATTTGCCATATGCTTCCGCAATTATACTATATGGTTATGTGTGTTGGAAAATCCTCACCGCGGACACGTGTGGGAAATCACGTGCACGGGTAATGTGTGTTCTTTTATTAACCCGTGTACACCTGGGCATCAAACATACCTCTTCTTAATTACTTCACAATTAGTCCCGATCTCGGATTGGTCCCCAAACCCAGTCCGGGATCGCAACAAACAGCATCCTGAATGGTTGGCCAACATTGTCCCTATGACATTAAAAAATGGGAAGATCAGGGTTTGAATTTACTATAGAGACCCAAATGGCGCTTGCCCTAAGGATGAATTTCCTTTTCCCATACTGGAGGTTATGATTGACAATACCTGCGGATTTGAGTGAATGACATTCATGGATGGCTTCTTTGGCTACAATCAGATAAAAATGCATCCTGAAGATGAAAAACACACATAATTTCAGACCCCATTTGGCATGTCTACACTGTCATGCCATTTGGTTTGAAAAATGCTGGTGCCATATATCAGAGGGCTATGATGAAGATATTCCAAGAAATACAGCATAAGACGGTTGAATGTTACGTTGATGACCTTGCCGTCAAAAGTGAAAGAAAGAAGACCATCTCAAAGACCTTCTAGAAGTCTTCCTCCAACTTCATAAGCACAAATTGTGAATAAATCCTTTAAAGTGCTTCTTCGGCTTCTCGTCGGGTAAGTTCCTCAGATTCCTAGTTTAGAAAGTTAGAATAGAACTTGACCCCATCAAAGTCAAGGCTATTCTAGAAATGTCCTCTCCAAGAACCTTAAGAGAACTTAAAGGACTTCAAGGAAGATTGGCATATATCAAATGGTTCACCTCTAATCTTCCAGGGAAATGCCATCCTTTTTCTCGGTTAATGAAAAAAAGTGTGAACTTTGTTTGAGATGCTGAATGCAAAGCAGAATTTCAAGATATCAAGTCATACCTAACCAAACTTCTAGCATTGGCTGCCCTTACCACTGGAAAATCATTCATCTTGTACACAAGAGCTCTCAACCATTCTCTAGGCGCTCTGCTTACATAAGAGAATGACGAGGGAAAAGAAGCTGCTCTATACTACCTCAGCTGTATGCTGGTAGGTGCGGAGCATCGCTACTCTTCAGTCGAAAAAGAATGACTTGCAGTAATGTTTGTTGTGCAAAAGCTATGTCACTGCCTTCTTTCCAATATAGTCTACCTGATTTCGAGGATCAACCTCTTGAAAGTCCTTGTCACAAATGCAGGTTCTCTCAATGCCCAACTGGAAAAATGGTCCATCCTCCTATTACAATTTGATATCAGGTATGTACCACAAAAATCAATCAAAGGCCAGGCTTTAGCAGATTTTCTCGCAGAGCATCCATTGCCTAAAGAACATGTCTACAATGTGGAGACTTCCTCACCAATGCCTCCTGGGACATGTACTTTGACGGTGCAACCAGGACAAATGAAAAAAGAAAGCTGATCTTGGGAGTGTTAGGGATTTTGTGTATTGCTATTTGATGGATGCACTATTCATTTTATTCATCATTTGAATTCACACCTTATGATTGATTTATACATGCATTGTTTTAAATCTTGTACAACTTATGATTTATGCATGTTTTGGTTTTAAACAATGGATGCATTTTTAGTTTTAAAAAGGATTTTATAAATCAAGCTAGCCATTTGTTTTAAAACTTTCAAATCTATTTAGGCTTTTTATGTTTCATGATTTTAAAGCACTTGGATTGGTTTAAATCATGTTCCATGCTTGGTTTAATGGCCCAAAGATCCCACAAGAAATTTACTTTGAAAAATACAAAAGTTGGGATTTTTGTCTTAGGCTGTCGGTCAACCGACAAGCTGAGTGTCTGCTAACCGACAAGTGAGCCGAGGTCAACTGATGGATCTGTCGGTTAGAATTCCAGAGAGCTACAAATTTCAGATCTTCTTTGTCGGTCAGCATGTCGGTCAGGGCTCGGTTAACCGACCTTGCTTCTGAACCTGACTGAAGCTCTCTCGGTTAGAATTCTAGAGAGGAGTTTTCTGACCTAGTTTACACTGTCGGTTAGGGTGTCGGTCAGGCCTCGGTTAACCGAACATGTCGGCTAACCGAACCATGCTTTATGGTCAGCAAATTTTTGAAAATATGACCGTTGGCCTGTGACCGTTGGGGGTGTCGGTTAACCGACCCCTGGATGTCGGCTAACCGACAGGTAGCCATTGAGCAACTTTTTCTATAAAAAGAAGCTCATTCCTTAGCCCCAAGTGATGATCTCTGAAAACCTTCTTGAGGTATTTTGAGGGAAAAGAAAGGGGATCAAGCTAAGGAAGGCTAAGGGTCATTAAGGAAAGCTAAAGCTTGGATTAATGAAGTTAAACCACCAAGTAAGCTTTGCCTTTTTATAATCATTGTTTTATGCTTTGTTTAATCTTTGGTAAATGATTTTAGCATATAAACTATGATGTGTTGAATCCTCTACTCCTTTAATCTTTGATTTAAGTCATTGGATTCTTCACGTTGATTTCTAAACAAGTTTGTTTTAAAACTTTATAAAACATGTTTTGTCAAAACCTTTGATTTGTTTTATAAACATGTTTCATTAACTTGTTTGAATCATCCTTGTTGTTTTCATTCATTCGAACTATGATTAAATTAGTTTGTTTTTGAAAACAACATTGAATATGCATCACATGTTTAGACATAATTAATTTCATACAACTTGTGAGCTTTTGATTTCATATCTTCAACAAGTTTGTATTTGGTACATGTGATTTGCATATTACTTCAATCAAATCTTTTTATGTGTATTAAACTTTTAATATTGATTGAAGTTTTCACACACTCACTTCATAAGCATACATCTTTGCATTTTATAGTGTTTGTGTGAGTTTGTTTTAACACTTTAATATTCGCCTAATCTAGAGGCAATTAAATTGAGCTTTAATTGTAATCTCTTAGAGTACTTTGTGAAAACACTTTCTTGAGATAAATCATTTGATTGTAAAGGTTATTGCTTAGCCTAAGAAAAGCATTGTGTGAAGGTTATTGCTTAGCCTAGAAAAGCATCTATTATAGGTTGTTGTTAAGCCTTGAAAAACAACATTGTAAGGTTATTGCTTATCCTTGGAAAGCATATTGTAGTGGTTATTGCTTAGCCATTTGAAAAACATAAATAGTGGAAATCCGGTGGGGTGTAGATTCACAAGCCAGTAGTGGATGTCGGCATTGAGGCCGAACCACTATAAATGATTGTGTTATGGTGAATGCTTTTGTGGTGATTGTTGTTGTTTAGCTTCCGCATTTTATTTGTTAATCATCACAAGTGGCTAATTGTTTTAAATAAGTTTAAAATTGGCATAATTGGTCATTAAGTTGTAGCTCACCCTATTCCCCCCCCCCCCCCCCCCCACTCTAGGGTTAGGATCCCGGACTTTCAATTGGTCTCAGAGCCTCGTGCTCTAATTTTAGGATCAAGTGTTTGGAACTCTTGATTAGGTGTAAAAACCTAGAGTTTAGACCCTAGTTGGATTTATCTTGAAAATCATTAATGGATTTCACTAAGATAGAGTGTGTAGATTCCCTTGTAGATTCTTCTAGTCTCCTTCTTCCATCCATTGGAGATTCAAATCTTGAACATAATGAATATCAACTTGAATCAAGTGAAGAAGAAAATGAAAATCAAGATGATCTTCAACAAGCATACGATGATTTGTATACCTTATACTTAAAGCTTGTTAAAAATCATAATAAGTTAAAAGGAGAATCTAAAAGACTAAACAAAGAATTAGTCACTTCAAAAGATGAACTTAGAGAGAAAGATGAAGTCATACAATGCCTAAACTCTAAGTCTATGATCACTTTACACAACTTGTCTAATGCTAAAAATGAACAAAATAAAATTGAAACAAATAATGATGAGCTAAAGAAAGAAAATTTGAGTTTAAGAGATACACTAAAAAGACAAGATAAAAATATTATCCATCTAGAATCAAAATTAAAAATTTCTATGGATAACTTGTCAAAGGTACAAGAAGAATTAAATGTATCTAAGATAAGTTGTGATAATCTTCTCAAAGAAAACACAAATATAAGTGATCATCAAGTTGAAGACATTTCTAATTTAGAATCCAAGTTAATAATCACCAAAGAAAATTTATTAAAAACTCAAAGTGATTTAAAAACTCTACAACTTGGATCTAATGTGAATGAACTAAAACTTGAATTAAAACTTGCTTATGAAAAGGTAAACAAGTTTAATGGAATTGAAATTAAACTAATGAAAGTTATAAATGAAAATTCAATTCTTAAAAACCAAGTCACTCAACTTGAGTCCCACAAACATAAGTATGAGTGCAAATTTACCCATGGTGAAGAAAATTTTGAAAAACTATTTAGATTGGGTAAATCTCAAGGAGATAGGACGGGCTTTGGATTTAATAAGTATACTTCACATGGTCATAAATTCACCAACACCTTTGTGAAAGGTGAGTCCTTTCTCTCTAGCACTCACAAAAATGTCATTATTGTGGTAATGAAGGGCATTTCAAATTTGAGTGCAAACTAAGAAGAAGTCATTTGTCTAAACCCATCTATGAATCTAAAAAAAAAAATTCTATGAAGGGAAAGACATTTGAAGCAAAGAAAGACTCTAGAAAATTTAAACAAGTAAAATCCTTTCAAAAAGAGTCTCCTAAGATAGATCTTAAAAAGATTAATCAAGTTAAAAACAATCAAAATAGATCTATCATGAAGAAGCCTAACACCTTCCCTCCTTTAACCTTGGAAATGAAGGAAATATTGAAAAGGGTTGAAAAATTGAAATTAAAATTCAAAATGCAAAAAGAAGGAGGAAAAGTTAAAAGAAATAAGAACATAAAGAAAAATCAACACCAACCACCAAGGACTAATCATCATTATAAAACTGTCAAACCAAGAATTGATGACAAGTCTACTAAAATTGAAAAATTATCTCCCTTTGTTGGTGGAATCTCAAACATAGGCTTAAAGGTTCAAGACCTTAGATGGATACCTAAAGTTAGATACTTAGACAAACCTTAAGGCCTTCGAACTCTTTGACCGACCTATCCTTTTTAGTTACATCATATTGTTGGTCATGATTCATTTGCATTTTATTCCTTCTTAGTTACATTTCTTAAAATGCAATGTTTATTTGTGATCAATTGATTTTGTCTTCTTGCGCCATACTAGTTAAATATCATGGTTTTCAAAATCATTTGATTATAATTTCATCATGTAGATTTGCTTTTTGCTCACATTGAGTTATATCTCTTGCACTGCATTTCTATATATGATCAATTGATTGTGATTTCAAAAGCTTTCATAGCTAGATCTTTCATAATCGATTGATATTTTCAAATTCATTTGTTTGATTGTCTGAGTTATTATTTTGAAAAACAAATGATTTAGATTTTCCATGGATTCTTTCTTATGGAAAGTTATTGTTTTGAAAAATCAACTTGTATGTGTTTCAAATAAGTTATATCTTTTACACTACAACAAAATGCACTTTTGCCGACAATATTTCCCGACGCAGTGAAAATTTGCGTTGGCAAATTTCTTATATCCAACGAATATTTGGATTGCGTTGGCAAAAGTCACAGAAATTGCTACTTTTACCGACGCAAGTAAGACCGCGTTGGCAAAAGCTGTGGTAACCATATTGGCACCAACAAAAAATTCCCCCAAAAGAGAGGGAAAGTTTTGCCAATGCGTGTTTTTCTAATGGCGATGCAATAATGCGTTGGGAATTATCTTGCCTACTGGCGACGCACAGAAGTGCGTTGGGAAAGCTTTGAGTTTTTATTCGCACCATTGCCAACGCATTATTGCGTCCACAAAGCCCCATCTATGAAAAACTTACTTTTCCCGACACTATTTTCCGACGCAGTGAAAATTTGCGTTTGCAAAAGTCACCGAGAATTTCTACTTTTACCGACGCAAGTAAGACTGCGTTGGCTAAAGATGTGGAAAAACTTTCCCGACACTATTTGGCGACGCAATGAAAATTGTCGTTGGTAGAAGTCTTTTTTCCGATGCATATTTAGACTGCATTGCAAAAGTCACAGAGAATTGTTAATTTTACCGACACAAGTAAGACCGCGTTGGCAAAAATTATGGAAAACCCTATTGGCGATGTACATGTCTGCGTTGGGAAAGCTCTGACTTCTTATCTACACCATTGGCAACGCATGATTTGCGTCAGCAAAGCCCCATTTAGTAAAAAAAAAAATTTTTTTTTCAAAATAACCTGAGCATACTGTTTTCAACTCTTTGATTTATTCCCAACCCTATGTCGTTTTCAACTATTTGATTTATTCCTAACCCTTTGCCAAACTGGACCCGCTAAAATTAAATTTCTTATTAACTTATATCGATGGCCATAATAAAGGTTGCCAGTAAAAAAAAAATTTCAACGACAGCCCCACCATTTGGCAGGAAAGTTTTGGGCAACTTGATTTGGTTTCCATGTATTTACCTAGTTATGCTTAGTGGTTGCATGTGACCTTCTAATTAGACCCTTCTGGATTTGATCCAACCCATCCAAGAGTTGATCTTAGAAGATCAGAAGATGGACATCGCAGTGATGCCACTGGTCAAAGCACAATTTGACCAGATCGAGAGAATACCAATCATTGAAATATTATGTTGTTAATTATGAACTCATCAGGCCTTGAAATTGTGATCCATCTTTTCGTGTGCACTCCTCATGACTAAACTCACTTATTGGCATGGGCGGATCGATCATTCATCAGTTAATAATAATGACCATAACCTGATTTGGTTTCTAGTACATGTATGCAATTTTATTTGGCGGAATATTCATAAGACTAATTTGGACCCTATCAAAGACCATTGGTATGATAGATCTTTGTGGTCAACACTCAAAGTTTACCAGATTGATCAATGTCAACCTTCAGCCTGTTTTCCTTTTTTTCTTTTTTGTTTTCTTTTTTTTTTTTTTGGCTTTTTTGAAGGTGAGATGAGTTTACATTGTATGGTAGGTATTTGGGCAACTTGATTAGAATGTAAGTCGGTTTTGATCCTTGTTATAAATTTACAAAACCCTAAATTTATAAATTAATATTTTGTTTCCCTCGTTTTTCTTCTCTATATATCTATTGTTTCCCACGTTTTTTCTCATCTCCAAGTTTTTTGTTTCTCTTTGGAAACTGCTTCCGGTGCTCAGCTCATCTCTCTGTTACTCTCGGTTTCTCTCTGTTTCTCTCTGTTTCTCTCGGTTTCTCGTCTTTGAGGTTGCTCATCTCTCGGTTTCTCTACAGTTTATCTTGGTTTCTCATCTCTACGGTTGCTTATCTCTCGGTTTCTCCCGAGACCTCTTGCCGATCAGAACACCACCGGAAAAGAGTTCCACTGCAATCAATCCGAGATTCACTTCTCATCAAGGTATAATCTCTGTTTGGGCCTTTGAGGATTTAGGGTTTTGCAGTTTTGGATTATGAAGATTTAGGTTTTCCTATCTTTCATTCATCTTTGAAAAGATTTAGGTTTTTCTATCTTTCATTCATCTTTGAAGAATAGCCATATATTAAAAAGATCCTGTGATTGCATCATGTACATAATTTATCAAACATTGCATATACATAATTTATCAAACATCGCATATATATCCTACCAAACTCTATCCAAGAAGCAAGTGATGAAAAAAAAAATCTCATGATATCAATAAACTTTACTATATCCTCTTCTGAATGGACTCCTTTTCTTCTTCTTTTTCTTTCCTTTATTATTTCCAACTCAATCCCAACTTGCCTCTTGCCTTTGTATGTGATACATTTGATGCATGCATTGCCATCTTTCTAGTTACATTTGTATTTGATAAGGCCCACGACTTTGACGTCTGGATCGTTTTTCTTTCTTGTACTCTTCAATTGCAATGGTCAAGGCATAAGGTTGATAACCTGGGGTGCCGTCTACCTTGATGCATACCAATCACATGATAAGACAGATTTATAAAAGACAGATTTATAAAAGACATCATTTAAGAATTGTTATTCAGCATCTTCTTAATAATTTATGAATTGTTATTCAGCATCTTCATAATAATTTTGCCCATCATTATACAAAATGTGGTATTTGATAACCTTAATAAAAAACAAGTGAGGGAATGGTCCCATAATAATCTACAAATGTGACATGAAGGGCCAGTTATGTTAACCAAATGGATCCTTAGGGATTCCATCTTGGCCAAACCCTGAATAGGGACTGGTGGTTAGATTTGAGTCCAAGATAGGGCCTGTTGCTGGTACAGTCACTGAACCACCATTGTATACCATGGTTGAGTCATATATGTAAACTCTGGATTCATGGAAACTCCAATAGTGACTGATCAGTAATTGGGCAAGCATATAGAAGGACTGTTACATGGGCAGTTCTAGACATGACAGTTACAGAAAAACTGAGACAGTACATCCCTATAGCAGTAACCCTCCTTACAGTGGCCGATCATGTATATATGCTGTTCAGGTTAACAGAGCCTAGTTGTGCCAAAAACATCGGCATATCTAGGATTCGGCCGAACCCAGTGAAGTGTTTGATGATGACTATATGATGGATTTATGGAAAAACTATTAACTTTTAGCTTGTATAAGACTGCTACCAGATAACAATCAACCATAATTATAACTGATATGTTCAAACAGCCCAATATGAGACTGTTACACCACAAACAGTCACCAAATTGGGACACGAACACGACCACATCAGTTACCAATAACAGAGCCTAGTTGTGCCAAAAACATCGGCATATCTAGGATTCGGCCGAACCCTGTGAAGTGTTTGATGATGATTATATGATGGATTTATGGAAAAACTATTAACTTTTAGCTTGTATAAGACTGCTACTAGATAACAGTCAACCATAATTATAACTGATATGTTCAAACAACCCAATATGTGACTGTTACACCACAAACAGTCACCAAATTGGGACACGCACACGACCACATCAGTTACCAATAACAAAGCCTAGTTGTGCCAAAAACATCGGCATATCTAGGATTCGGCCGAACCCTGTGAAGTGTTTGATGATGATTATATGATGGATTTATGGAAAAACTATTAACTTTTAGCTTGTATAAGACTGCTACCAGATAACAATCAACCATAATTATAACTGATATGTTCAAACAGCCCAATATGAGACTGTTACACCACAAACAGTCACCAAATTGGGACACGCACACGACCACATCAGTTACCAATCTTATTATTATATTTGAATGACTGATATATGAGGAACTGTTCTACTTAAGTTACAAATGTGTGTGGGTATAAGGTGCTTATACTTTAAGTTACTGATATATATATATATATATATATAAGGGGATGCTATACTTAACTGACTGTTGTAAATGTGACATGGTTACTGATATATAAGAGACTCTTATACTAAATTGACCGCTATAAATGTGAGATGGTTACTGATAAATAAGAGACTCTTATACTTAATTGACTGCTATAATTGTGAGATAATTACATGATAATAATAGTCAAATGTGACTTTTACAAGTTCAACCAAAATGGTAGTACGAAGAGGGTTGGGTAATAGATGGCCAGGCTGTTGAACAACCCATGGATGATCCAAAGTAAGGTGACTAAGGAGCCAAAAATACGTTGCTCATCAACTAAATTTTGAGTTCCATCGAAGATGGGATTGTGGCTCCTTTCCATTACTGTAAAACTGTCGAAGAACATTGAGATCCTATTTTGAGGTAGATTGTCACATCATCAGACTAAAAGAGAAAAGGTGATAAAAGCATAGAGAGAGAGAGAGAGAGAGAGAGAGAGAGAGAGAGAGAGAGAGAGAGAGAATACATACTTATAAGTTAAAACCAAGTTGCAGATCACACAAAGGCATCTCCCAAGAAGCAGATATGTCATGTTTTATCTAAACTAGACATAGTAAATATCTATGCACCATCTTGATGAGGGGGAGTGTTGAGAAATGGAAACAGGGTATTTTTTTTGTAATTTCAGAAATTCACAATTTTTTTGTAAAAAAATAAAATTTACAGGGCCTTCAATGTACTACAAAATTAAATTAACAATAATGTACCATGTCGTCGCCCAACCCTAAGTTAAACTGATGCAGGCCAGACCAAAATGGGTTCTCATAGAAATCTTTTAACTTTTTCGGTTGTGGCATCTGGATCTTGTATCATATCAAATGAGACCTGGAATGAAGAAGACTCTTTTTTTTTTCTTTCTATCTTTAAAATGGATTAGATCGTCTGATTCTCAAACATAAATCGATCTAACATGGAAACTGTGGGAGTTTCTCTATTGGGTCAAATTCTAGCTTTAGAAGGTTGAAATCTCTACAGATCTTTTATGAATCTTTTGAAGATATCTATCTGCTTTTGGATAAAAGTAGAGGGACAGCTGGTTTTAATTGTTTGAGGAGAAAGAAAGAACAGGGAGGGAAATGGCCTATCAGGGCTTGGAAGGCAATCAACCAGTGGATCTTTCCAGGCATCCATCTGGCATTGTTCCCACTCTCCAGTAAGTCTCTTTCCTTCTTTCTTCTTCTTCTAATCTTTTTTCCTTTTGCCACTCTCATTAGGTGAATATCAATTGGGTTGTTCTAATACTGTGAGGTTGACGATGGATCTAGAATGCTGGTTGTTGTGAATTGAGTGATCTATATTTTATTTTCAGATGAACTTGAAATGCTGTTATTTTATGTCAACCCAAAGGATTTTGACAAGGTGTTACTATCTTCGAATTCTACTGATGTATTGGTGGGCTCACCCTTAATTCATTTAAATAGGTTCATTTTATTTAACTATATGATTGATATGCGTCACGGTGGCCTCTATAAAAGAGGAAAGCACCAAACTCTTGTGTTGCTCCATTGTCAAAATTAGAGAATATATACATATATAAGAGAGACTCCTGTGTTTTACACATGATCAATTTGATAGTGAATACAACCCCCTAAAAGGCATCAAAAGTACATCATGGACTAACTAGGGAATTGTGAGGATCTTCCTCAGTCCAGAGTA
Source organism: Umbellularia californica (assembly GCA_028538565.1). Taxonomy (NCBI): domain Eukaryota; kingdom Viridiplantae; phylum Streptophyta; class Magnoliopsida; order Laurales; family Lauraceae; genus Umbellularia; species Umbellularia californica. Next base: position 39,557,690 of record JAPQWN010000002.1, read on the forward strand.
TGAGAGGCACAAACTGGGCCTTGCTCTGTTTGCATTCTGTCATTCATGCTTCTAGATCCAGTGATGTAGGAGGGGTGGTTTTTTGGTTGCTTCCCTTTTGGCACTCATGTAGATAATTACTTGAAATTATTTGATGGATGTTTTGTTTGATTTGTTTTTCAACCCTTTTAAATGCATCATTGTTTATTACTCAACTTATGGAGTTTTAAATGACAGCAAAAGTTTGACTTCGGCGACTGGAAGACCGACCAGGCAGTGAAAATGGCCATCCAGAAACTTGCCATGCATATATATAGGGAGTTCAGGTCGGAGCTTCACATGAAGTATAAGAATATATTGGGAGAGGGACACGATCCAAGGCAGTACCCACCGGATTCGCAAAGGGCGGACCAGTGGATATGGATGATAGAGCATAAATGGGAGACACTTGAGTGGAAGGTAACTAAATCCATTGTTATGTTCCCTTGAGCTTTTTAAAAATAAGCTAACTACATTCTTTTTAACTTGTAATTTGCAGCTTCAGTCAGATAGGAATTCACTGAGCCGGAGACAAGTGAAGACGACTCATACATCTGGCTCTCAATCGTTCTCACAGCGGTTGTCAATCACGCCTGCTGAGGAAGCTCCTTCCTCCCAAGCGGAACTATATCGGCAACAACACTGGAGCAAGAAGCAGAACAAGTGGATCACACCTCATGCTGAAGCAACATTTGTGAGTCATTGAGAATTCATTAGTATGTCATACTTTATATAGTGGTATTTACATATATTATAAGTTTATATATATTCTTTGAGAATGCAGCAAAGGTTGGAGTTAGGACTGTCGCAGTCTGAGGTGAGCAACTCCCCAGTGGCGCAACAACAATTGATAGAGGATGTGCTCGGGAAGCGGGTTGCGAGGAGGCAAGGGTACCGCTCGAGGGGCCCAACATCAATATCTAGCGGTATTGTGGTGGCGACTGAGGTGAGTAGCTTACGGCGGCAGCTATCCGAGTCGCAGAGAGTACAAGAGGAGTTGCGGCAAAAGTATGAAGAGTCGCAGAAGGCACAAGAGGATTTACAAAGACAGTGTGACGAGGCGCAGAAGGGACAAGAGGATTTGCGGCGACAGCAGGAAGTGATGCAAAATCAGGCAGCTACACAGGCGAGTCAAATTCAGATGCTACTCCAGCGAGTCGGCTTAGGTGGTTTGGGCTCCACAGGCAGCTAGAGATTTGTTGAGGTAAGTACAATTGTACGGTTATACAATTGCACAGTTTATTTCATAATTAATTAAGTTATAGGAGATTTCCCCCTTTGTCTCAGGATGCTTTTAGATTGCTTTACTGTTTAATTCTATTTGTATTACTCATGCAGTTTGGTCAAATCATTGTTTCCATTTGTCATGAGGTTAGGTCCACCAATTCCATCGAGGATGCATTAGCTAAGAAGGGGTTGATAGGTTTCTTCCTTAGGTTGGTGTGATTATGTAATAGTGGAGTTTCTTTTTTCTATTGAGGTTGGAGTAATGCATCTCTCTCACACTTCCCCCACCCTCCTTTCTTTTGTTCTCTTGTTCTTTAATGATTTTTTCTTTTGTTACTATTTCAAAATAAAATAAATAAAATAAAATAAGAGATCGTCATTCATTAACTTGGTAGAAAACCGGGACGTATTTGTTTGTAGAAGAAAAAAGGTGGAGGCACTTAGGAGTAAAAGCATCATTTTTTGTCATTTTATGTTGTTTAAGAATATATTTTTTTTTTATCATTTTGTGCCTTTTAGAATATCTTTTTTTTGTTATTTTCTGCAACTGAAAGTTGTTTTTTTGTCATTTTGTGTAACAAGGGGCAGTTTTTTTTTTTTTTTTTTTTTTGTCATTTTGTACTTTTACAACCAACTCCTCCAACATCTTTTATTATTATTTGACACTCAATTTCATTTCAGTTACTCTACCTTACAAACATATAGTCCAATGGTTTTAGTTATCATGGAGCTACATAGATGATAGAGCCTTCATTAGAACCACACATATAAAAATGAATAAGCCAGGTTGTTCTACCATTGAAGAAAGGTTTTGCTAGCTATCATCAGTCATCGATGACTGATGAGGAAGCTCCTTCCTCATGAAAAAATATGTTTTGTTCTTTAGTGTTGAATGATGATTTTATTCCCTCGTTGTTGCTAGTTTATTGCTACTTGTATTCTGACGGTGTTCTTTTTTGGTTTTGCAGATTGATTTTGGATTTTATTGTGCTGGCTACGGGCTCTTAGGGATTACCTCTTTTATTTTGATCACAGACATTTGTATATGTTAAAGATTTTTGGAAATTATCAAGTAGTAATATTTGTTTCTTTTAGAGATTTATGGGTTTATTTTGGTTTATGGATGTAGGATATTTGGTTGTGGATGTTATTTTTGATTTGTTAATGAATATATTTTAAATTGGGTTGTGCATCAAGTTTGGTGGTTTGAACAAGTATTCAGTTTTTTTTTTTTTTTTTTTTTTTTGTGGTATACAGGGATACATGAAAATTTAATTTAAAAATAATAATAATCTTTCCCGACGCACCAACGTGCGTTGCAAAAAAGAAAATGTATTACAACATTTCCTAACGTAATTTTTGCGTCGGCGATGTTGCATTTTCCAACGCATTAGCCCAAAGATATAGTGCATTCCCAACGCATTGGTAGCGTCGGCTATTCCATGCATTCCCAATGCATTGGTAGCGTCGACTATTCAATGCATTCCCAACGCATTTGTAGCGTCGGCTATTTCATGCATTCCCAATGCTTAATCATCGTTGGCTATTACCACGAATTCCCAACGCACTACAAGCATCGTCTATTACTAGGAATTTCCAACGCACTACAAGCGTCGGCCATTACTATGAATTCCCAACGCGCTGCCAGCATCGGCCATTACTAGGAACTCCCAACGCACTACCAGCGTCGGCGTTTATTTTGCTGACGCTGGTACTGTGTTGGCAAATATGGTTTTCAAATCAGAAAGTTGGACTTTTTGCCGACCACATCTCTTTGTCGACGTATTGGCCGACGCTGCAGTGCGTTGGCAATTGTGCAGGGATATGCCGATGCAGTTGAAATAGCGTCGGCTATGGATTTGGCTACACATGGTTGCCGACGCACTGAACGACGTCGGGAAATCCTTTGCCAACGCAAAACCCACTTTTCTAGACGCAATGACTGCATTGGCAAAAGTGCATTTTGTTGTAGTACAATGCAAGTTGAAAAATCATTTAAGCCTCATTACTACATTCTTGATGAAAAATGAGGATTGAAAATTGATTTTCATTCTATGCTTACTAAGTTAGTATTTTGATATGAAAATTCAATTCCTTGATTTACTTGAGTTTCAATTGGTTAGATCTTTATAGTTATATTCTTCAAAAATGAATGTGTTTTTGATAAATGCATTTTTCCAATTGATATCAAGTTTGAAAAGTTTTTAAGTCAATTTGTATGAGTTTTTTGTGGTTATCCTTGATTACAAATTGAAATTTGATATTAGTTCACTTCATGGTTTTCTTAATCACTTGATCATGATTTTATGTTTCATTGTTGCATTTTGATTGTTGAAGTGAATTAAAGTCCTTTGGAAAATGTTCTAAGCTTTGTTAGTTATATTTATAGTTGCATTTTCCTTTGAGTTTATTTCCTTGTGTTTATGATTATATCTTTTAGAAGGAAATACTTGTTATATGCTATTTGCATTATTGCTCATTTGGTTTCATTCTTTTTATGCAAATGTCATATAGTTCCATGTATGGTTGTGCTCTTTAGTTATATTTAGATATCATACTAGAACTTTCAAATCCATCCTCTATGCTTTCTAGTCATTTTTTTTTATGGATGGTTATGATGTTGATTCATGTGTATTTTCCTTGTGATGTCATTCTTATACATGCTTCAACTTCATAGTAGTGTTTAATCATATGAACCTCTTTGAAATCCATTCCTTATATTTCATAGTTATATCTTTTGTTTGATGGATTTCTTAGTTGTTGAATTCATATGATTTGACACTTTTGTAAATTGCATCCTTTACCAAGTTATATATTTTTCTAAATGCAATTTCTCATATTCATCACTATGCTCATTAGTTATATTATTCTAAGTGATGAATATCATTTTATGTTGCTTGATGGATCTTGAGTTTGTCACATCTATGCTCTTAATCATGCTTCATATTCAATTGGTAATCATTTGGTATCATTTTCAATTAGTATCAATATCCAATTGATGTCATTTCTTGAGATTGTGATAGACCTTGTGTACGTTGGGTTGAACTTGATAGTTATATGTTTTTATTCCATGTCACATTCCATTAGCATCATAAACTTTCATGATTGCCACCTCTCATGCACTTATAGGTAAATCACATGACCACCATGTTTATGTTTTCATAATTTTGGTTGGTTAATGGTGAGGTTGGCTTCATGATTGAACTTCATTTCATTCATCTTGTGCATGTCAGTTATATTTAATGAATGTATTGTCGCAACCCCAGACCGGACTTAGGGACCAAATCCGGGATCGAGACTAATTGTGATGGTGGGCATGTGATCACATGGAGTGATGACAATAAATAAAGATATGTTTAATGCCCAAGCGTACACGGGTTAATAAAAGGAGCACATTACCCGTGCACGTGATTTCCCACAGGTGTCCGCGGTGAGGATTTTCCCAACACACAAACATTTAGTAGGATTGCGGAAGCGCATGGCAAATCAAGCATATAAATCATTTCCATAATAACAAGACTGATTGCGTTAAGATAATAAGTATCAGAATGAGCAATGTTCTATAGCGTAACCCAAAATACTGTTAAAGTTAGAACATATATCATTTAATTACAATTCTCAAATAGAGGCCAACAAAGGCCAATATGGACAAACAATAACCACCAAAAATATAGTTTCTAACAACCCCCAAAATGTCACGCAACTCTCGAGGCAACCGGATGTTTAGACAACATCATCGGCGCACCACTCTACTAGCTGCTGCGGTTCTCCGACCGCCTCCTCTGACTCCTCCTCGGGGAAACCAACAACGGGACCTGAGTACCAAAGTAAAGGATCAGACACGACGGTCTGGCAGGTGGATAAGAAGGTAAATCATTTAATAATAAAACGTTAACCTTGGAAAACATTTAAACCTGTCTAAACAATACTTTCATGAGTAAATGTATCATTTAATGTAAAACATATATGCAAGGTAAAATAGGTAGAGGTAACCAAGGAATACAGGAAACAAGAAAGATGGCAACCACACGAAGCTAAATCCTCTATCACCGAAGTGATAGAGCAAGCATATCAAGGCGTTGACCTCAGTCACCGAAGTGAGAAGGTACAACGAATTACATATACATATATACTATATACAAGACATGACCACGGTAGCGAGTCGGGCATCAGGAACCACAGTAGCAATCTGCGGTATCGGGACAAGACCACGGTTAAATAACCGAGTAGCAAGATCCAAACTGCAGTTGGCGGGACAAGAGGGGGATCTCTGTCGCGACCCCGGACCGGGACCCTGGCCCGCGACTGCGCGGCGGTATGATTAACCGACAACCAAAGCACGCCGCCGCCGGCTGTTGTTTGATTTCCCACAGGTTTCCGCGGTGAGGATCCCAAGACACGGGTCGAGCTCACACGAATGGGTATGCGGAAGCGTGTAGCAAAACAATTCATACAATCTTGAACGATAAGATACAAGAAGCATATATAATATGGAGTCAAGGTATCAAAAAGGAAAGTCATCAAGCATTCCTATCATGATTAACATTTCAAGGTTTAACAAAAGTATATTAATTCAAGTTACACAACCCAAAGAGGCCAACAAAGGCCAATACAACAATGGAACCCCAAAAGAACAACCCAACATAACCCAAGCTAGGTGAAACGAAAATCAAGATCCCGACCGGCGTCTAGATGACGTCGTTGGGCTGCCACTCGAGTGCTGGGGGTGGCTCAACAGCCTCCTCCGGGCACTCCTCGTCACGCGTGAACACTCCTGCACCTGGACACCAAAATAACAAGCATCAAACACGACGGTTTGGCAAATAAACCATTTAGGCATGAATAGTTAAAATAATGCTAAAACAGTTCAAGAGTTGAATACACGTTTCACGTTTTCGAAACTAGCATGTATACTTATAATATCATGATTAGTAAATACACAAAGAGCCCATCCTTTCTCCATCATACATGATGATAAGAGTAAGCACGCACGACAAGCACGATAAGCACAACACGATAAACACGATCCCACGCCACACAAGGTAGACGGGGTGTCCGGCCGCGGAACCGGACCACGAACACGCACGATGTGTCAATTCAAGACACGACTAGTCTGCAGACAGTCCACATGTTTAAGGACCCCCAGGTAGTGGATCAAGCTAAAAGGGCAGTCCAAGCTCAGTGGTAATCACTTATATCATGAATGCATAAAACACGACAAAACTTATCCGAGAACACGTCAAAGCAAGAGGGAAATCATTTATCAAACACGTCACGACAGGCTAGCAAAAATAGCATTATATAAATGCTTAACAAAACTTAAGAAATGATTCCCTTTTTCTTTCTTGAAACACGATTCTTGAAACACGTCTTAAATACAAGCTTATACTTGAAAAAGATCAAACAAGAACATGAGGACGCATAAAGCATCAAAACAAGAGTCCGAACAAAATCTATCAAGCATAGGCTAAGACCAAAACTTTGACCCTTGTGGACTTGGAAATCCAAACGTCGAAACTCTATATAACTTGGTGTCCCCGAAGGTAAGATACATTTAGGAATTTCAAGTGCACAATGTCAAATGGAGGTCTAAAGCATAGTCTAGTTTTCATTCCTGCAAAATTTCTCCAAACACAGTTCTTTTTGTAACTGTCGGTCAACGCTCGGTTAACCGTCGGTTAACCGAGGTCGATCTGTCGGTCGACCGAAGGCTTGACCGACAGATCCCAGCCCAGAATTGCTGCTCTCTGGAAATTGAACCGACAGATCCTCGGTTGACCGAATGTGAACCGACAGATGACCAGACAGAAAATGTTGCTCTCTGGAAATTGAACCGACAGATCCTCGGTTGGTTGTCGGTCGACCTGTCGGTTGACCGACAGCGAACCGAGGGATGTCCTGACAGAAATGCTGCTCTCTGGAATTCGAACCGACAGATTTCGGTTGGTGTCGGTCGACCTGTCGGTCGACCGAAGTCTGACCGACAGGCACGGGCAGTGCATTCTGTTCAGAATTTTCACAACTTTTTCTCCCTTCTTCACTTCCACACTTTTACCACCTGCACTCCCCAAGCCTCCATGCTTTCCAAGGGGTTCATTACACACATTAAAGAGCATTCCATCCACAATTTGTCCATTTATTCCAAAGAGAAACATCAAGGCATTCCCATAACGATTTCATGAAACTTACAAAACCAACATGATTCTAAGAACTTGGATGAATCATCAACAATAACACAAGTAAAGGAACTCAAACTAATGACTTGAGAGAAAATAAACATAACCTACATTAATAGGTTCAAGCATAAAAACCATGTCTTAAATGGAAGTAGTGAAACTACAACACAATGTATATGAAAATCCTATAAAGTTTACTTGCCTCAAATCAAAGTCAAAGGAAGCTTCACAAAAACCAACAATGAGGGGTGCTCCACGAGATCTACACAAAACCCCCAAAATGGAGCATACAAAAATCAACATTTTAGCCATTACAAACCCCCATTTCGAAAATGGGTTTGAAATCATGATAAACAAGCTCTTGGTGAGCCTAAGAACATCAAATAGAAAGATGGGTCCAAGCTCTAACCTTTTGCTAGCCAAACAAGAAGAATGGAGGTTGAAGATGATGAATAGTGGAAAGGGTTTGGCTCTAAAACGTGCCCAATCGAAGAGAGGAAGAGAATGGCGGAAACGAATCGAAGATTGGAGTCTTCTTGCTAGATGATCCAAGGAAGAAAAGGTCAAGAAGAGGGCTGCCTTCTCCACTCCACTCTAGGGCAACCGTTGCAGGAAAAAGGAAGAAGAAAATGGAGGAGAGAGAGTAAGAGACCTTTTATATGGGTTGAGAGGTGGGTCCCTCTCTAGCTGAACTAGAAACGCTTAAAACATGGTCTTGTGGACCCCGGATGAAATCGACGAAGAAGAACAAAACGATCGTCGAAAAATCTAGTTTCAGAAAAGTATACTTTTGACATGGTTTCACGACTTCGAAAAGTGTGCCCAGATTTTGCATGAAAAGACAGATTTACCCTATTGGGCCAAAACTTGGGCTTCTGGGCCTCACATGCATGCAGCTTGAAAACAAAAGTTGTCACAAATAATAAAATCACTCAAGAGAAATAAAGATCACATCCACATCAAAGATCTAGCACAAAACCCCATTCTTACTCGTGTACTCAGGGCGTCCCTGAGCGTGTCTGACTCATACTAAACGTCCTCAAAATCCCCAAATCTATAATCCAGACTAAGTCTAATCGCATTCTAACCCAACTAGTACTAAGACTCACTTAAGACTAAACGTTCACTTAATTAGCACTAATCGCGTTGGTCTGGGTCGGGGTCTAACAATCTCCTAGTCAGTGGATTAGACTAACAAGGTATCCAAGCTTAGTGGTGCCGACTCATAGGTCAAAACATGGAAATCAAGACATGTATAAAATAATTCAAGTGCAAGACTATAATCGGGTAAGACGGGGTGCTCAAGGCACAGCTATCATATCAGGTCGGCATGTATGCCAAGACAGTGTCGGGGTTAAAACTAATCCAAGTGAATAGGAATCCCGTATGCCTATTTTGACATTACTTGGTACTCCTTGAATTTGGAGACATTCCGGGTTCCTTAGGCACTTGAGAGTTTCCAAAACTTCAATGAATTCTTGTGACTGTTGTCTCTTTCTCAACCGAACTTCAAACAATGGTTATAAGTCTTCTCATCACAATAGAGATGTTAACAAACCTCCCTCCAACACTAGGACATTTTATCTTTGCTTCCAAAGTGGCCCTAGATGAATAGTACACGTCGCTCGAGTGGACATGGAGTTCGCTCGAGCGATGTGCTCTTTGGAATTGCCTTCCGGGAGGGTTTGCTCGAGCGGATAAAGGTTCGCTCGAGCGGACCTGCCCAGTTCAGGTTGTCACGAGCGAACGATTAGTGCGCTCGAGCCAACCATTCTCTGGATGGCTACTGGGAGGGTTCGCTCGAGCGGACATGGGGTTCACACGAGCAAACAGCTCTCTGGAATGGCACGAACCCCTTCCTGGGCAGTTTGCTCGAGCGAAATGTCAAGTTCGCTCTAGCGAACTGTCCAGAACTGACTTTGGGACAGCTCTGTTCCTCCCTTCTTCTCTTCTCATTTCAACTCCCTTGAGTCCCATTTCTTCACATCAATGGGAGATCTAAATCTCTACCAAAACTACTACCATCTCCATCAAAACTCCTCTCAACCCCCACAAGTAATCCATCCATTCATTCATATCCACATTCAACCACAAAGAGAAAGATAATAACCACATTTACAAAGATTCATTCAAGCTTTAGGCACAAGATGTAGCAAAACTATCAATCAAATTTCAAGAAAATAAATGGGCTCAACAACCCCTTTTTTAAAAGCATTAAACCACATTGAATGCAAGAGAAAACAACCATTAATGAGACAATAAATCCAAACATATTGATCATGGAAATCATTGAAAACTAAACATCTATTAAATCCACTTGCCTCAAGGTCTATAAACAAAGAAATCAAGCTATTTCTCTCCTCTTCCAAGCCAAACTCCAAGCTACACAAAAACCCCAAAAAACAAACCCTAAAATGGGTCAAACCAAGAAACAACAAGAAGAAACTCACAATAATAAAAATGGAGCTCCTCTATGACTAGGAGAATACAAATCTAAGAGATTAGGAGGAAAAACTCACTTGGAAGCTCTTCAAATGAGCAAGACAATTTCAAAGAGGATCTTAGAATGGAGCTCTTATGTTAGACCCCGACCCAGACCAATTCGATTAGTACTATTTAAGTGAGTGTTTAGTCTTAAGCGAGTCTTAGTACTAGTTGGGTTAGAATGTCATTAGACTTAGTCTGGATTATAGCTTTGGGGATTTTGAGGACGTTAGTGTGAGTCAGACACGCTTAGGGATGTCCTGAGTACACGTGTGAGAGTGGGTTTCGTTCTAGATATCTTGTTTGATCGTGATTTTTATTTCTCTTGAATGGTTTTATTATTTGTGAAACTTTCATTTTTAACCTGCATGCATTTGAGGCCCAGAAAACCCAAGTTTTGGCCCAATAAGGGTAAATCTGTCTTTTCATGCATAATCTGGGCACAAATTTCGTAGTCGTGAAACTATGTCAAAATTATACTTTTCCGAAACTAGATTTTTTTACGATCGTTTTTTTCTTCTTTGTCGTTTCCATTCGGGGTCCACAAGACCATGTTTTAATCATTTCAAAGTTCAGCTGAAAAGGGACCCACTTCTCAACTCATATAAATATTCTCCTATTCTCTCTCCTCCATTCTTTCTTCCCTATTTTCCTGCAACGGTTTTGCCCTAGAGTGGAGAAGAGAAGAAAGTTCTTCCTTGGTCTTTCTCCCTTGGAAATCATCTAGCAAGAAGGCTCCATTCTCCGATTTGACTCCGCCATTCTCTTCCTCTCTTCTCAAGCTTCGATTGGGACGTTTTTGGAGCCAAACCATTTCACTATTCATCATCTTCAACCTCTCTTCTTCTTGTTTGGTTAGCAAAAGGTTAGAGCTTGGACCCATCTTTTCATTTGATGTTATTTAGCTCACCAAGAGCTTGTTTTCCATGTTTTTAAACCCATTTTCGAAATGGGGGTTTGTAATGGCCAAAATAGTGATTTTGAGTGCTCTCTTTTGGGGGGTTTTTGTGTAGATTTCGTGGAGCTCCCATCCTTGTTGGATTTTGTGGAGTTTTGCTTGGCTTTGGTTAGAGGCAAGTAAACTTTATAGGATTTTCATGTACATTGTTTTGTGGTTTTATTTCTTCCATTAAGACATGATTTCTATGCTTAACCTATTAATACATGTTATGTTATGTTTTCTTACATTATTGGGTTGAGTTCCTCTACTTGTGTTATTATTGATGATTCATCCAAGTTCTTAGAATCATGTTGGTTTTGGAAGTTTTATGAAATTGTTTATGGGAATGTCTTGATGTTTCTCTTTAGAATAAATGGACTAATTGTGGATGGAATGCTCTAAAATGTGTGAATGAATCCCTTGGAAAGTATGGAGGCTTGGGGAGTGCAGGTGGTAAAAATGTGGAAGTGAAGAAGGGAGAGAAAGTTGTGAAAATTCTGAACAGAATGCACTGCCCGTGCCTGTCGGTCAGCTGTCGGTCCGATTTCGGTCGACCGACACCAACCGAGAACCTGTCGGTTCAAATTCCAGAGAGCAACATTTTGTCAGGTCATCCGTCGGTTAGCCGTAGGTCGACCGACAGCCGACCGAGGACCTGTCGGTTCAAATTCCAGAGAGCTCCAAATTCTGGGCTGGGATCTGTCGGTCAAGCCGTCGGTTGACCGACATATCAACCTCGGTTGACCGACAGGTGACCGAGGGTTGACCGACAGTTACTAAAAGAACTGTTTTTGAAGAAATTTTGCGGGAATGGAAACTAGACTATGCCTTAGACCTTCATTTGACATTGTGCACTTGAAATTCCTAAATGTACCTTACCTTCGGGGACACCAAGTTATATAGAGTTTCAACGTTTGGGTTTTCAAGTCCACAAGGGTCAAGGATTTGGTCTTAGCCTATGCTTGATAGATTTATGTTCGGACTCTTGTTTTGATACTTCATGCATCCTATTCTTGTTTGATTTTTTCAAGTATAAGCTTGTATTTAAGTCGTGTTTCAAGGATCGTGTTTCAAGAATAAAAAAAAAGGGAATCATTTCTTAAGTTTGCTAAGCGTTCATATTATGCTATTTTGCTAGCCTTGTCGTGACGTGTTTGATAAATGATTTCCCTCTTGTTTTGTCGTGTTCTTGAACATGTATCGCCGTGTTTTGTGCATTCATGATATAAGTGAATACCACTGAGCTTGGACTGCCCTTTTAGCTTGATCCACTACCTGGGGGTCCTTAAACATGTGGACTGTCTGCAGACTAGTCATGTATTATATTACACATCGTGCGTGTTCGTGATCCGGTTCCACGGCCGGATACCCCGTCTACCTTGTGTGGCGTGGGATCGTGTTTTTTGTGTCGTGCTTGTCGTGCGTGCTTGCTCCTGTCATCATGTATGACGGAGAAAGGATGAGCTCAATGTGGATTTATCTTTTCATGATATTATAAGTATTCATGCTAGTTTCGTAAACTTGAAACGTGTATTTAAACCTTGAACTGTTTTAGTATTATTTTCTCACATTCATGCCTAAATTGTTTATTTGTCAAACTGTCGTGTTTGATGCTTGTTATTTTGGTGTCCAGGTGTAGGAGAGTTCACGTGTAACGAGGAGTGCCCAGAGGAGGCTATTAAGCCACCCCTAGCACACGAGTGGCAGCCCAATGACGTCATCTAGATGCCGGTCAGGATCTTGACTCTCGTTTCGCCTAGTTCGGGTAATTCTTTTTGGGATTGTAATTGTTGTATTGGCCTCTGTTGGCCTCTCAGGGTTTTGTCATTGAAAGTAAAAATACTTTGTTTAAATGTTGAAACTTAATTATGGTAGGAATGCTTTGATGACATTCTCTTTTGATACCTAGTCTTGATATTATAATTTCTCTTGTATCTCAATGTTTAAGATTTGTGTGACATGTTTTGCTACACGCTTCAGCATATCCATTCGTGTGAGCTAGACCCGTGTCTTGGGATCCTCACCACGGAAACTTGTGGGAAAAATAAAAGCAGCGGTGTGTTTTGTGTTGGTTAATCACATCGCTGCGCAGTCGCGGGCCCGGATCCCGGTCCGGGGTCGCGACATCTTCCTTCAAAAGCTGTATCAATGGAGAGCTCTAGAAAAGAGGAAGAAGATGATGACTTCTATTTCTTGATTGAAGCAAGATGGGTGGTGCTTTGATGGTGGAGAAGCAAGAAGAAGAAGAAGAAATGGAAACCCTAGGTTCTTTTGTTGCTCTAGTGCTGGAAAAAGGGAATGAAGAAAGTAACCTCCTTATATATACAAGTGGGTGTGGGCTCCACCACTAGAAAATCTCCTTTGGCTGAAATGGCTATTATCGGGACCTCGGACGAAATCGACGAAGAAGAGAAAAGTGATCGTCGAAATATCTATTCTCTAAAAAGTATATGTTTCGCGGGTTTCGGGGATATCGACTTTTGGGTACAGATTTCATGTAAAAAGACTGTTTTGCCCTCAATGCAAGAAAATCGGGTTTCGGGGTTCCGGACGGTTACAGGCTCAACATGAAAGTTGTAAGAATCGATAAAATAAGTAAAATGGGATCAAGACAAGAATTAGGGGAAAATCAAGTAATCTCCAAAAGCAAGCAAGACTATAAAAAAAGGAAACCCCCAAAGGGTCCCACTAAACACAAGACACCAAAACTTCCCCAAAGCTATCAAAGAACTATACTAATCCAAGCTTAGTCAAAACCACTAATCAAGCTTAGCACTAACACACAACTTAATTAGTACTAATCGAGTCACTCAGGTCGGGGTCTTACATGTATGAAATGATTTCATAACCTTCATAGCATATGATTTTCATAGTTATATTGATTAATGCTATGTTTAGTATTCCCCATAACATCACGGATGGCTCTAATTTGGATGAACCATAATAGGTATATTCCTTACCTCCATTTAAGAGTGATTGAGTTAATTGTCATATCCATTGAATCTCAATTGGTATATTCTTTTTATTCCAATTGGTATCAATGATTGTTTATCCTCTTGACCTTGCTCTTTATATTGGTAATTTGATCATATGGAGCTTTATAGTCATTTGGAATCTAATCCTTTCCTTGAAGTTTACCCTCAATTGGTAAAACCATCTTTTTCTTGAACCAAATAGTTAAATCTTTGTCAAAAGTTTGGCAAAAGAAGAGTATGGATTGAGGGGGACTGTAAATCTTCATAGGAAGTATTAGTTTTGATCAAATTCACCCATGTATTGTGTCACGACCCCGGACCGGGACTCGGGCCCGCGACTGCCGCGGCGGCATGATTAACGGACAAACAAAGCACACCGCCGCCGCATTATTCTTTATTTTCCCACAGGTTTCCGCGGTGAGGATCCCAAGACACGGGTTGAGCTCACACGAATGGATATGCGGAAGCGTGTAGCAAAACAATTCATACAAATCCTTAACGGTAAGATACAAGAGAATACTAATATCGAGACAAGGTATCAAAAGAGAATGTCAACGAAGCATTCCTAGCATGATTAAAGTTTCAATGTTTAACAAAAGTATGTTCGTTCAAGTTACAAAACCCAAAAAGGCCAACAAAGGCCAATACAACCAAAAGGAACCCCAAAAGAACCACCCAACATAACCCAAGCTAGGGGAAACGAGAATCAAGATCCCGACCGGCGTCTAGATGACGTCGTTGGGCTGCCACTCGAGTGCTGGGGGTGGCTCAACAGCCTCCTCCGGGCACTCCTCGTCACGCGTGAACACTCCTGCACCTGGACACCAAAATACCAAGTATCAAACACGACGGTTTGGCAAATAAACAATTTAGGCAAGAATATCCGAAATAATGCTAAAACAGTTCAAGATTTAAAATACACATTTCAAGTTTACGAAACTAGCATGAATACTTATAATATCATGAAAAGATAAATCCACATTGAGCTCATCCTTTCTCCGCCATACATGATGACAAGAGCAAGCACGCATGACAAGCACGACACGAAAACACGATCCCACGCTACACAAGGTAGACAGGGTATCCGGCCGCGGAACCGGATCACGAACACGCACGATGTGTAATATAATACACGACTAGTCTGCAGACAGTCCACATGTTTAAGGACCCCCAGGTAGTGGATCAAGCTAAAAGGGTAGTCCAAGCTCAGTGGAGTTTACTTATATCATGAATGCACAAAACACGGCGATACACGTTCGAGAACACGACAAAACAAGTGGGAAATCATTTACCAAACACAATACGACAAGACTAGCAACTTAAGAAATGATTCCCTTTTTGATTCTTGAAACACGATTCTTGAAACACGTCTGAAATACAAGCTTATACTTGAAAAATCAAACAAGAACATGAGGACGCATAAAACATCAAAACAGGAGTGCAACCAAAAATCCATCAAGCATAGGCTAAAAGACCAAATCTTTGACCCTTGTGGACTTGAAAACCCAAACGTCGAAACTCTATATAACTTGGTGTCCCCGAAGGTAAGATAGATTTAGGAATTTCAAGTGCACAATGTCAAATGAAGGTCTAAGGCATAGTCTAGTTTTCATTCCCGCAAAATCTCTTCAAACACAGTTCTTTTTGTAACTGTCGGTCAACCCTCGGTTAACAGTCGGTTAACCGAGGTCGATCTGTCGGTCGACCGAAGGTTTGACCGACAGATCCTAGCCCAGAATTGCTGCTCTCTGGAAATTGAACCGACAGATCCTCGGTTGGCTGTCGGTCGACCGAAGGCGAACCGACGGATGACCTGACGAAAATGTTGCTCTCTGGAAATTGAACCGACAGATTTCGGTTGGTGTCGGTCTACCGAAGTTGGACCGACAGCTGACCGACAGGCACGGGCAGTGCATTCTGTTCAGAATTTTCACAACTTTCTCTCCCTTCTTCACTTCCACATTTTTACCACCTGCACTCCCCAAGCCTCCATGCTTTCCAAGGGATTCATTCCACACATTATAGAGCATTCCATCCACAATTTGTCCATTTATTCCAAAGAGAAACATCAAGACATTCCCATAAAAATTTCATGAGACTTACAAAACCAACATGATTCTAAGCACTTGCATGAATCATCAATAATAACACAAGTAGAGGAACTCAACCCAATAATGTAAGAAAACATAACATAGCATGTATTAATGGAAGAAATAGAACCACAAAACAATGTCCATGAAAATCCTATAAGGTTTACTTGCCTCTAACCAAAGCCAAGCCAAACTCCACTAAATCCAACAAGGATTGGAGCTCCACGAAATCTACACAAACCCCCAAAAGAGAGCACTCAAAAATCACTATTTTGGCCATTATAAACCCCCATTTCGAAAATGGGTTTGAAATCATGATAAACAAGCTCTAGGTGAGCTAAAGAACATGAAAAGAAGGAATGAAAGAAAAACACCAACCTTGAACTAGTTGAACAAGATGAAGGGAGGTTGAAGATGATGAATAGTGCGATGGTTTGGTTCCAAAAACGTCCCAATCGAAGCTTGAGAAGAGAGGAAGAGAATGGCGGAATCGAATCAGAGAATGGAGCCCTCTTGCTAGATGATTTCAAGGAAAAAGATCAAGAAGAGAGCTTTCTTCTCAACTCCACTCTAGGGCAAAGATCGTTGCAGGAAAATGGAAATGGGGAAAGAAGAAGAAGAGGGCTTTTATAGTGTCTGGAAGTGGGTCCCAAATGCAGAGGAACTTGAAATGCTTAGAACAGGGTCTTGTGGACCCCGGATGGAATCGACGAAGAAGAACAAAACGATCATCGAAAAATCTAGTTTCGGAAAAGTATAATTTTAACATAGTTTCGCGACCTCAAAAAGTGTGCCCAGATTTAGCATGAAAAGTCAAATTCACCCTTATTGGGCCAAAACTTGGGTTTCTGGGCCTCAAATGCATGCAAGTTAAAAACGAAAGTTGCCATAAATAATAAAACCATTCAAGAGAAATAAAAATCACATCCACATCAAAGATCTAGAACAAAAATCCATTCTTACTCGTGTACTCAGGGCGTCCCTGAGCGTGTCTGACTCATACTAAACGTCCTCAAAATCCCCAAAATTATAATCCAGACTAAGTCTAATCACATTCTAACCCAACTAGTACTAAGACTCACTTAAGACTAAACGTTCACTTAATTAGTACTAATCGAGTTGGTCTGGGTCGGGGTCTAACATATTGGCTCTGATACCCTTATATCTTGCCATCCATACATGATTCCTGTTATGACTTTCATTTTCGATTGTTAACAGGTGCTACTAAAAGGTATTTTCCTTGTTTCATGTGTGTAGGTACCATTTGGGTCCTCAAGGGTCTTGAAGATATTCCAATCCCTCTTCAATTGGTATTTTGCAATTTAATGGCAAAGGGGGAGAAAATACTCAAGCTCCAAAGGGGGAGAAAATACTCAAGCTCCAAAGGGGGAGAAAATATTCAAGCTCTAAGGGGGAGAGAGTATACAAGGGAAGAAAGAATGAATATCTTGCCAAAGGAAGAGAATGCATGGTCAAAGGGGGAGAGATGAAAGAAGAAAGCTTGGGAGCTAAAGAAGAGATGCTTAGCCAAAGAAAGATAGATGAAAGCTTGAAGAATGATCAAGCTCCAAGCATCAAGAAGATTGAAGCCCAAGCTAAGTGAAGAAGCATCCAAAGAAGATTTCAAGCCATGTCCAGCTAAGGAGGAGCTGAAGACTATTGTGTGTTGAATTAGTGTTGAGTAAGGTTTGCCATTAAATTGTAAAGGGGGAGATTGTTAGGGATTTTGTGTATTGCTATTTGATGGATGCACTATTCATTTTATTCATCCTTTGAATTCACACACATGCATTGTTTTAGAAAAGCTTGAATTCTTGATTTATACATGCATTGTTTTAAATCTTGTACACATTATGAGTTATGCATGTTTTGGTTTTAAACAATGGATGCATTTTTAGTTTTAAAAAGGATTTTATAAATCAAGCTAGCCATTTGTTTTAAAACTTTCAAATCTATTTAGGCTTTTTATGTTTCATGATTTTAAAGCACTTGGATTGGTTCCATGCTTGGTTTAATGACCCAAAGATCCCACAAGAAATTTACTTTGAAAAATGCAAAAGTTGGGATTTTTGTCTTAGGCTGTCGGTCAACCGACAAGCTGAGTGTCGGCTAACCGACAAGTGAGCCGAGGTCAACTGATGGATATGTCGGTTAGAATTCCAGAGAGCTACAAATTTCAGATCTTCTCTGTCGGTCAGCATGTTGGTTAGGGCTCGGTTAACCGACCTTGCTTCTGAACCTGACCGAAGCTCTCTCGGTTAGAATTCCAGAGAGGAGTTTTCTGACCTAGTTTACACTGTCGGTTAGGGTGTCGGTCAGGCCTCGGTTAACCGAACATGTCGGCTAACCGAACCATGCTTTATGGTCAGGAAATTTTCGAAAATATGACCGTTGGCCTGTGACCGTTGGGGGTGTCGGTTAACCGACCCCTGGATGTCGGCTAACCGACAGGTAGCCGTTGAGCAACTTTTTCTATAAAAAGAAGCTCATTCCTTAGCCCCGTGATGATCTTTGAAGCCCTTCTTGAGGTATTTTGAGGGAAAAGAAAGGGGATCAAGCTAAGGAAGGCTAAGGGTCATTAAGGAAAGCTAAAGCTTGGATTAATGAAGTTAAACCACCAAGTAAGCTTTGCCTTTTTATAATCATTGTTTTATGCTTTGTTTAATCTTTGGTAAATGATTTTAGCATATAAACTATGATGTGTTGAATCCTCTACTCCTTTAATCTTTGATTTAAGTCATTGGATTCTTCACCTTGATTTCTAAACAAATTTGTTTTAAAACTTTATAAAACATGTTTTGTCAAAACCTTTGATTTGTTTTATAAACATGTTTCATTAACTTGTTTGAATCATCCTTGTTGTTTTCATTCATTCGAACTATAATTAAATTAGTTTGTTTTTGAAAACAACATTGAATATGCATCACATGTTTAGACATAATTAATTTCATACAACTTGTGAGCTTTTGATTTCATATCTTCAACAAGTTTGTATTTGGTACATGTGATTTGCATATTACTTCAATCAAATCTTTTTATGTGTATTAAACTTTTAATATTGATTGAAGTTTTCACACACTCACTTCATAAGCATACATCTTTGCATTTTATAGTGTTTGTGTGAGTTTGTTTTAACACTTTAATATTCGCCTAATCTAGAGGCAATTAAATTGAGCTTTAATTGTAATCTCTTAGAGTACTTTGTGAAAACACTTTCTTGAGATAAATCATTTGATTGTAAAGGTTATTGCTTAGCCTAAGAAAAGCATTGTGTGAAGGTTATTGCTTAGCCTAGAAAAGCATCTTGTATAGGTTGTTGTTAAGCCTTGAAAAACAACATTGTAAGGTTATTGCTTATCCTTGGAAAGCATATTGTAGTGGTTATTGCTTAGCCATTTGAAATGCATAAATAGTGGAAATCCGGTGGAGTGTAGATTCACAAGCCAGTAGTGGATGTAGGCATTGAGGCCGAACCACTATAAATGATTGTGTTATGGTGAATGCTTTTGTGGTGATTGTTGTTGTTTAGCTTTCGCATTTTATTTTTTAATCATCACAAGTGGCTAATTATTTTAAATAAGTTTAAAATTGGCATAATTGGTCATTAAGTTGTAGCTCACCCTATTCACCCCCCCCCCCCCCCCCCCCCCCCCTCTAGGGTTAGGATCCCGAACTTTCAGGGAGTTGGCATCCTCTTTCTTAGCCCCGACAAATACATGATTCCACATACTTTCTTGCTACTGGAACCATGCTCAAACAATGCAGCTGAATATCAGGCTCTAATCATAGGATTGGAACTAGCCCTCAAATTTGGCATCACCATGCTGGAAGTCTTTGGAGAATCTTAACTGATAGTCAACCTGATGAATTAAAAATATGAATTAGGCAGCCTGACCTGTTGCCTTATTACAGAAAGGCAGAATCGATTCGGCAAAAGTTTGACATCAGTCACATCACCCACATTGTCACGTCCCCCTAACCCAATTAAAGAAATAACTGAATCCGGGGAGTGAAATTTAAGACTAATTAAATTTTTTGTCCTTTAAGCCCAAGGATCGTAAGTCTGCTGTGAAGATATAATATTTTAAGCCTCAAGTATAATAAAAATATTGGAATTCATACAATCTTAGGCACATGGAATATTGACAATGGATAATAAATTTCATTTAAATTTAAAGTTGTTAGAAGGAATAAACAGAACTACACAAAGTATTAAATTATTACAATGGCCAACCCAATAATCAAGGCCATTTAAATCAATAGAGTGATGTCAATAATGTGGAAGGTCCAACGAGAACTAATAAAGAATGAATAAAATCTAAGTGAAGTCCCAATGA
Source organism: Umbellularia californica (assembly GCA_028538565.1). NCBI lineage: Eukaryota > Viridiplantae > Streptophyta > Magnoliopsida > Laurales > Lauraceae > Umbellularia > Umbellularia californica. The sequence continues at coordinate 39,577,937 of JAPQWN010000002.1, forward strand.
ATCTCTCTCGAGCCAAAATTGATGACGCTATTCTACGTCATCGGCACGCCACTACTGTTCCTCCTCAGCTGGTTGGAGATCCTCTGGGATCTCCTCATAGTAGTAGTCACCTGGGGTGTCTGCACACAAAGGAATAGAATCAACGACATGTTGAGCAATAGATAAGCAAAGTATAATCTGGCATGGCATGCATCAAGTATAGAATAATGACAAGTGTAATATCATGTGAATACAAGGAAAATAGAGCTAGGCATAAAGCATGAATAATAATCGTGTGAGACAATGACAGAAATCCTAACAACATCTAGCAATAACCACTATCCAAACAATGCAATGCAATAAACAAGAGGGAGACTCCGAGGATGTCCGAGCTACCTCCCGGGGTATCAGTAACAATCTAGACCAGACTATTGATACCAAAGTCTTGCTCCAGTGGGATCCTAACTCCTGGTCCTAGGAATAGAAACATGGTCCTAGCCCGCTCCCAGTTATTCGACGCCGTCCAAAGCCGACTGCCCACCTCAATGTCCAAGTAATCGGCCCATCAATAAACTGCAATATACAGATGGCCATGATATGCAATAAAACAAAGTGGTGTTGACACAAGAATAGACCAAGACAATCAAGTCTGGCTAGCTCATTGCACACGATATGATCATAGGGATTATCTCATTCAAAGACAATACAAGACAAGTCAAACACCTGATAATCCCTTCCATACTAGCCAGTCATGTTTATCAATACATGACACATGGTTCCTACGATACACTCTAAGTCAGGTCCATATCCTAGTTCTACAAGAATTTATGTTTCATACTTAGTTAGGTGTTTAATGCCAAGAGAGTGTACAAGGAATAATAACAAAGGATAAAATTTACAAGTCAAGGAGGAATTACGATCCAAATCTAGGCAAGTGGTGTCATCCCTGTACCTCACATGTTCTAGCGGAGTACGTGTGGAAATTGGATCGATGATGCTTCTAGGAAATTTCCTTGGTGTACAATCATATTAAGCATCTATTGGAACAATTCCACACACATTCGGTTAAACCATGTGTAATACACGAATACCTAGACAACCCATCGAAGCACACCAAGCCACCTGCTACGATTTGAATCCCATTAATGGTCAAGTGAGAGTAGGTTCATAGTTTCCAACATCTAAGGCCCAAACCTAAGTTGTTAGTCTCATTTCTAATAAAACATGAACTTAATCAATAATTTGAGTATTTACATCACTTCTGGATCTCCGATCATGATGAAACTAAAACCATTTGATTCTACATCTCGAGAGCTTTCCAACGGTATTTTACATGGAGAAATCCAACGGACGAATTAAAAGTTAAGCGTGTCCGAAGTTTTCAAGCGCTGCTAGAAATTTACCCTCCGATCGATCGGACAGAATGTTTGGTTGATCGGACAGTGAATTGTCTCAGTCAACTGTGATAGAAACCCTATCCGCTCGATCAGACAAAGTGTCCGATCGATCTGACAGTGGACCTAAACCACAAAATTGGGTTTTCTTCTCCTTTTTCCTTCGGCCAATCCACGACTAACCTGCATAAAATGAGCCACCATGCTCCTCCAATCATCACATTCATCATATAAAATCCATTCTAGAAGATTTAAACATAAAGGTTACCAATTTGACAATTAATCCAATCCATACCATAAATCTAACCTAACATGTCAATCCAAATCAATATCAAGAACAGGCTTAGAATTAGGGCATTCTAACCAGACTCATTTGAATCAATAAAGGAACATACACGCATGTACAAATATAATTTGTAGATCTACTTGCCTCGACCAAGAAGAAGATTGGAAATTGGGGAAACTCTAGGAGAAACCTTCTACCGCGGAAACCACCGATCTAACCCGCTCAAAAGCGATCTAACACGCAAAGGAGAAGAAAGAGAAGGAAAAGATCAGGAACAACCTAAATCTAACCAAAAGAGAAGGTGATTGAAAAGATGAGGGTAAGAGAAGCCTTACTAAACTAAGATCAATGAGAAGAGGAGATTGAGAGGATGAAAGTGAGCGGTCCGGGTCTTCGAGATGATCTCTTCCTGTGGGAGTTCTGGACTTGAGAAAATGAAGAGGAAGAAGAAGGGCTGCTGTAACTCTCTTTCGTTGCAGAGGTGAATAAAGAATTAGGGTTAATCCCTGCTTAAGAAGAGAGGGAAGGGAAAAAGAATGATTTGCCCTTAAGTGAGTATGGTAAAGAAATGGACCACTTGAAGAGTTTATAATCGTCGGATCGCGATGATCCAAGAAACAAAAACAATAAGCGCAACGAGACCTTTCCAACGAACCCAAAAATCACGGCGATTGGAATTTTCGGAAAAACACTTAATTTTCCCTAAATTGCAAACTACCCCCTTGCTAGGGTCAAACGCACTCGGAATAGCACAAAACTTCGCAAACACTAATCTAACATTAGAAGATACTCACTCATGATCTAAATCCACTTAAATATCTTACATATAATTAATTATAATAATAGCTAAATAAATGGGTCATTAGGCCTACTATTGGGCCTAACCGACCCAGTAAGGTCGCGGACCTTACAACTCTCTACTCTAAAAAGAACATTTGGTCCTCCAAATGCCTAAACATACCTCATCAGGAAAGAGATAAGGGTACGCCTTCTGCATTTGGCTCTTCAGCTCCCACGTAGCTTCCTCCGCACTGTGATGCTCCCACCGTACCTTGACCCACTGGATGGTTTTGGTACGCAGTACTATCTTCTTGGTATCAATGATCTGTGCTGGCAACTCCACATAGGTTGCATCTGCTTGTAGCTAAAGTCACTCGTACTGTAACACGTGAGTGGGATCCGGCATATACTTCCGAAGCATTGAGACATGGAAAACATCATACACACCGGTTAACTCTGGCGGTGGTACCAAACGATAGGCCACGTCTCTAATCCTGCTCTTAATCTCAAATGGTCCTACAAACCTCTTGGCAAGCTTCCCTTTCTGCCTGAATCAAACAACACCTTGCAACGGAGAGACTTTCAAAAGCACCATACCCCCCACTTGGAATTCTAAAGGTCTCCCCCTTGTTTATATAACTCTTCTGGCGATCCCGAGACTCCTTCATTCTCATCTGAATAACACTGACTCTCTCACTGGAATCAGTAATCTCTGAGGGGCCATGAAAACTCCGAACTCTGACTTCCTCCTAACATGCCAGAGTTCTGCATCTTCGTCCGTACAATGCCTCAAATGGTGCCATACCAATACTTGAATGATAGCTGTTATTGTAGGCAAACTCACACAGAGGCAAATTTTCATCCCAACTCTCCTTGAAATCCAAAACACACGCTCTGAGAAGATCTTCCAAAGTCTGAATGGTACGCTCCGACTGTCCATGTCCCGACCGGGTTTGGGGTCCAATCCGGGATCGGGACTAATTATGATGGTATGAATGGACATGCGATCATATGGAGTGATGACAATAAATAAAAATATGTTTATGATCAAGCGTACACGGGTTAATAAAAGAACACATATTACCCATGCACGTGATTTCCCACAGGTGTCCGCGGTGAGGATTTTCCAACACACATAACCATATTGTATAATTGCGGAAGCGTATGGCAAATCAAGCATGTATTACATTTCCAAACTAACAAGATTGATTACATTTGAATATCAAGTATCAGAATGAGCAATGTTCTAAAGCGTGAACCCAAAATACTGTTAGAGTTAGAACATATATCATTTAATTACAGTTCCCAAAAATAGAGGCCGACAAAGGCCAATATAGACAAAACAATATCCACCAAAATATAAATCCAACCACCCCCAAAATGTTTCGCATCTCGACAACCCGATGTTTACATAACATCGTCAGCACGCCACTCAACTAGCGGTTGCGGTTTTCCGACCGCCTCCTCTGGCTCCTCCTCAGGGAAACCGACAACGGGACCTGAGTACCAAAGTAAAGGGTTAGACATGATAGTCTGGCAGGTAGACGAAAAGATACAAACATACGATAATAAAACATTTCCCTTTGAAAACATTTAAATATGTTCACAATCAATTTCATGAAAAGATGATCATCTACTCAAACTTGTATGCAATGTAAAACAATGAAGGTACCAAGGAAACAGGAATAACAAAATGGCATCCACAAGAAGCTAAATCCTCTATCACCGAAGTGACAAGAGACTATCGGGGCGTTGACCTCAGTCACCGAAGTGAGGAGGTGCAACAACATTTACCTATACATATATGATAATAATACGGGACGGGACTGCGATAGCAAACCGGGTATCGAGAATCATGGTAGCGAACCGGATATCGGGAACCACGGGAGCGAGCCGGGTATCGGGACGGGACCACAGCTAATAAACTGGGTATCGGGATCCAAGCTGCAGCTGGCGGGACGGGAAGGGATCTCCAAGTCGGTAGATCAGACCGACAAGGTTATCCAAGGTTAGTGGTGCCGACTCATAGGTCAAATCACAAAAATCGAGATAGGTATAAAACAAATCCAGTGCAAGGCTATAAGCGGGCAAGACGGGGTGCTCAAGGCACAATCATCATTTCAGTATCGGGTCATGCGCATTGGGGCTAGCACAAGGCTATAAATACAATTTCGTGCTTTCGGGTTGATAAATCGTAACTCATAAATTTCTGAAATAAAAGAGTGAAATAAGCTTTCGAAATATCGGGATGAGTATCAAGGTTCGAAGTTGATTCAAGTGCATAGGGATCCCGAATGTCTATTTAATAAAACTTGGCACTCCTTGGGTTTGAGGGCATTCCGGCTCCTTATACACTTGAAGGTTTCCAAAACTTCCATGAATGCTTGTGATAATGGTTTCGTTCTCATCCGGGCTCCATACATCACCCTATAGTTCTCTTGACACAACAAGGCTCCCAAGAACCTTTCACAATCCATGAAAATGTTTCACTTCAGCTCCAAACACATCCCTTGTGCAACAGCAACCATCACTCGAGCGGACATTACAGTTCGCTCGAGCGGATGAGCCTTTGGAATGGCTTCTGGGAGGGTTCGCTCGAGCGGACCTGCCCAGTTTAGGATGGCACGAGGGAACGATTTGTGCGCCCGACCCAACCACTCACTGGATGGCTGTTGGAAGAGTTCGCTCGAGCGGACACTGGGTTCGCACGAGAGAACAGCTCTCTGGAATGGCACGAACCCTTTCCTGGGCAGGTCGCTCGAGAGAACAGCTCTCTGGAATGGCACGAACCCTTTCCTGGGCAGGTCGCTCGAGCGAAGTGTCAAGTTCGCTCGAGCGAACTGTCCAGAACTGAGTTCGAGACGGTTTTGCTCTTCCATTCTTCCCTTCTCTCAAAACCCATTTTGAGCCTCTTTCCTACAAGGGAGGCTCTCAACTCCCTTCAATAACTACTCAATCATCATCCAATCTCTCCATTTTTACATTCATACAATCACCAAGAGAAGGAAACATCCATCATCACAAGGATTTACTTAGACATTGTACAAAAGATGAACTCAAAGGCTACAATCCATGATTTAAAGACAATAGATGAAACCAAAAGCTAGAAATCATGTTTCAAGACAATAAAGAGGCTTACTAACCCCTTTCAAAGCATTTAATATCATCGAATGCAAATAAAAACAAGCCATTAATGAAGTAATAATTCAAACACATTTATCATAAAACTCATTGGAAGCTAAACTATCTATTCAATCCACTTGCCTTAAGGTTCTCTATGCAAGAAAATCAAGCTATTACTCTCTTCCTCCAAGCCAAGAATGCTATCTACACAAAACCCCCAAATCCAAACCCTAAAATGGGTCAAACCAAGAAACAAGAAGAGATAACTCTCAACAAAGAAGATAGAGCTCTCCTAAGACTAGAAGAACATGAATCTAAGAGATTAGGGAGGAAGCTTACTTGTAGGTTCTTCAAATGGATAAGGTGAGCTCAATGAGGGTCTTGAGTTGAGTAGATCCTTCCACAAATGGTATTAAAGAGAAGCTTGCAAGGAGGGGAAGAGGGTGGTGATCTCCATTAGTGTTCTAGGTGCAAGCTTGGTGGAGATTTGGTGGTGAAGAACTAAGGAGAAGAAGAAGAAGAAGATGAAACCCTAGGTCTCTTGTGCTTGTGCTCGAAAAGGGAAATGGAAGAGAAGGGTTCTCTATTTAAAGACCATGGGTGTGGGCTCCACCACTAACGAACTCTTTGAGCTGAAATCACTACTATCGAGACCTCGGACGAAAACGACAAAGAAGAGAAAAGTGATCACCGAAATATCTAGTTTCCAAAAAGTATATGTTTCGCGGGTTTTGGGGATATCGACTTTTGGGTACAGATTTCATGTAAAAAGACTGTTTTGCCCTCAATGCTAGAAAATCGGGTTTCGGGGTTCCGAACGGGTACGGGATCAACATGAAAGTTGTAGGGATTAACAAGACGAGTAAAACGGGATAGAAATGCAAATCACCGGAATACGAATAATCCCCTAACACTAGTAAAACTATCCAAAAAGAGAACCCTCAATGGGTCCCACCAACACAAGGCACTAAAACTCTCCCAAAACAATAAAAAAAAAGAGTTATTCTAGTCCAAGCTTAGTCAAAAATCACTAATCGAGCTTAGCACTAACATGCAACGTAATTAGCACTAATCGAGGTCACTCGGGTCGGGGTTTTACATCCTCCACCCCTTTAGGGCATTTGGTCCTCCAAATGAAATACAAAACTCACCTGGGGTAGGAGATTTGGATACTTCTTCTGTACTTGATCTCGCAATTCCCATGTTGCCTCTTCCGGCCCTTGATTCTCCCAGAGTACTTTCAACCACTGAATAGTCCGATTCCTCAATTCCTGTTCTTTCGAGTCTATGATCTGGATGGGCTTCTCAACATAGGTAGCATCTTCTCTAATTTCCAGCGGCTCATGTAGGAGTACATGTGAAGGATCGGGGACGTACCTCTTCAACATCGACACATGGAAGACGTTGTGTACACCGGATAACACGGGTGGTAAGGCTAATATGTAAGCCACATCACCAATCTTGCTCACAATGTCATACGGTCCGATGTATCTCTGTGACAACTTACCCTTCTGCCTAAACCTCAATGTTCCTCTGGTAGGTGACACCTTCAAGAAAACCTTGTCTCCTTCTTTGAACTGTAGATCCCTTCGGTGAGAGTCTGCATAGCTCTTCTGTCTACTCCGGGCTACTTTCAAACATTCTTGGATCTGTCTCACTTTGTCGCTGGTCTCACTCACTATAGTCGGTCCATGAAAATTGCGGGCGCCAACTTCTTCCCAACACACAGGTTTCCTACACCTTCTGCCATACAAAGCCTCAAAAGGCGCCATCCCAATGCTCGAGTGGTAGCTGTTGTTGTAAGCAAACTCACACAACGGTAGAGTCTCATCCCACTGAGTCTTGAAGTCCAATACACAAGCACGTAGCATGTCCTCGAGTGTCTGAATTGTTCTCTCTGACTGGCCATCTGTCTGAGGGTGATAAGTTGTACTAAACTGTAACTTCGTACCCATAGACTCATGTAGGGTCTTCCAAAACCTCGAGACGAATCTGCTGTCTCTATCGGAAGTAATGGAAACTGGCTGTCCATGTCTACTGACGATCTCGTTGACAAACAACTCCGCTGGGGGTAACATGTGCATGTTCTTCCCTGTCCTCATGGGGATAAAATGGGCTGACTTGGTGAGTCTCTCTACAATCACCCATATCGCATCATTGCCTCTGCTAGTCCTCGGTAGTCCCGAAATAAAGTCCATGGTAATGTGCTCCCACTTCCACTCCGGGATCTCTAATGGCTGCAACAATCCTGGAGGCTTCTGATGTTCTGCCTTTATCAACTGACACGTCATACATCGGGATACAAACGCTGCAATCTCTCTCTTCATATTGTTCCACCAAAATCTACCCTTCAAGTTCTGATACATCTTCGTGCCGCCCAGGTGCATGGAGTACTTAGTGCTGTGAGCTTCTGCCATAATGTCATTCCTCAAATCTTCTATGTTAGGCACGCACAAACGATCACGGTAGTAAAAAACTCCGTCAACGATACGAAAATCAGGACGTTCTGCTATATGTTCTGCAATCTTGGCCAACTCTGGGTCCTGCAACTGACTACTCTTGATCTTCTGAATGAACGAAGGCTCTGACACTGACATATTGGCCATAATAACACCCTTCCTCACTAGCTGTAGGTCTATCTTCAACTCCTCAAATTGATCGAAATTACAAGTACCACTCAAATTTGCAATGCCCACTGACTTTCTACTCAAAGCATCGGCAACTACATTCGCTTTCCCCGGGTGATATTTGATCGGAAAATCATAGTCTTTGATATACTCCATCCATCTCCTCTGCCTCATATTCTACTCCTTATGAGAAAATAGATACTGTAGGCTGCTGTGATCAGAATGAACCTCAAACTTCTCTCCGTAGAGGTAATGTCTCCACATCTTCAATGCAAAGACGACCGCTGCCAACTCAAGGTCATGGGTCGCATAATTCTTCTCGTGATCTTTCAACTGCCGGGACCCATAAGCAACAACTCTTCCTTCTTGCATCAACACACAACCAAGTCCAATGTTCGAAGCATCGGTAAAGATGGTAAATCCGCCGCTTCCGGATGGCAAAGTAAAGACTGGTGCAGTGGTTAATCTCTTCTTCAGCTCTTAGAAACTAGCTTCACACTGGTCTGTCCACACATACGGCACATTCTTCCTTGTTAACTTCGTCAACGGTGCTGCAATCGACGTAAACCCTTGTACAAACCTCCAGTAATAGCCTGCCAAACCAAAAAAACTTCTGATTTTTGATACATTCTTCGGTCTTTCCCACTCCACTACTGCCTCAATCTTGGACGGGTCTACTGACAATCGTTCCTTAGAGATTATGCGTCCTAAAAATGCAACTTGCTCTAGCCAAAATTCACACTTGTTGAGCTTCGCAAACAACTGGTTCTCTCTCAAAAGCTGCAATGCAATCCTCAGATGCTCTTCATGCTCTTCTCTGGTCTTGGAGTACACCAAAATATCGTCTATGAACACCACTACAAACTGATCCAGATATTGCGCAAAGATCTTGTTCATCAAAGCCATGAACACTGCCGGTGCATTGGTCAACCCAAATGACATCACTAGAAACTCATAGTGGCCATATCTTGTCCGGAAAGCTGTTTTCAACACATCTGATTCTCTAACTCTCAGCTGATGGTAACCGGATCTCAAATCAATCTTCGAAAAGTACGAGGCACCTTGTAACTGATCGAACAATTCATCTATCCTCGACAATGGCTATTTGTTCTTGATGGCCACTTGGTTCAATCTCCGATAGTCAATACACATTCTCATCGAACCATCCTTCTTCTTAACAAACAAAACTGGAGCTCCCCACTGTGAAATACTAGGCCTCACAAAGCCTTTGTCCAACAATTCTTGTAACTGTATCTTCAACTCTCCTAATTCCGCCGGAGCCATTCTATATGGTGCAATAGATATCGGAGCGGTCCCCGGTAACAACTCGATGGTGAAATCAATTTCTCTCATGGGTGGTAATCCTGGAATCTCCTTCGGAAATAGATCCGGGAACTCCCAAACAATAGGGATCTCCTCCACCCCTTGGGACCGTTTATCCTCCGTGATAAACGCCAAATAGGCTTCACATCCACTTCTTAAAAGTCTATCAGCCTTCAACGCCGAGACAAACCCTGCACGAGGATTTCTCCTCTCTCCCTGGAATAACACACCTGCTGGTGTCTCATCCAACTTGAATGTGAGGGTCTTATGGAAACAATCCATTGTGGCATGGTACCCTGCCAGCCAATCCATCCCTAGGATGACATCAAAATCCTTCATCTCCAACAGAATAAGATCTGCGGGTAACACAACTTCTCCTATCCGGACTGTACCACTAGGGTAATGAACCGTACATATAACTTGTTTTCCTACTGGTGTAGCTATAGTCAAAATGTACTCAAGATCTCTACCATGCACATCAATCAATCTAGAAAATGCATGGGATATGAATGAATGCGTAGACCCAGGGTCAAGTAATATTCTAGCTTCTATCCCACTGACAAGAAGTGTACCTTCCACAACATTGGCTGCTGCCTCTGCATCAGCTCTGTTAACCGCATACACTTGTCCTCGCTGCTGTGGCCTTATAGGTGCATGCTGTTGCCTGCCTTGAGGGACATTTCTATTCTGTTGCGGGGGATGCTGATTCTGTTGCTGTCCTTGTTGACGGGCCTGCTGCTGCTGTTGGGGTCTGTACCGTTGCGGTGGTGCCCGCTGCTGAAGTGGCCATACCTAATTCTGTACTACCAATGCATTCTGTAGCGGTGCTGGACGCGGTGCTCCTTGAGGCTGCTGATTCTGTCTATTTGGTCTTGGGCAATTCCTCATCTGATGATCCATGGAGCCACATCTAAAGCATGCTCCGGTGATGGTACGACATTGGGCACTCTCATGGTTTTTACCACAGTGGATGCAAACGAGTTGCACATTCTGGTCTTGCCTCTGCCTCTTGTTCTGCTGATTCCTTTACTGGTGATTCTGCTGCTGGGGCTGCCCATGTCCTTTGCCTTGAGATCTAAGGACCTTGTGGTGGAAGTTCTCGAACTTGTAGGCCCTCTTGATCGCCTCTTCAAAAGTGACCGGTGGTATGACTCCCGTAGCATCTCTCTAATTGATGGGATGAAGTCCTTCAAGGAACTTGGTTATCTTCTTCTCCACCGTGTCCACTAATTCGGGTGCATATCTTGACAACCTCTCAAACTTAGTGAGGTATTCTTGAACAGTCGTATTGCCTTGGACAAGCTGTTGAAACTCTACTGCCTTCTGCCTCCTGATGTGCATGGGTACATACTTGTCACGAAACTGTATCTTGAAATTCTGCCATGCAACTGCGTCAGCCATTGTCCTATACTCTTCCCGTACAGTTTTCCACTAGATATCTGCCAACCCGGTGAATAGAGACGTTGCCAGCTTTACTCTCTCACCCCCTGTGCATCTGAAGACTTCGAAGATGTTCTCCGTATGATCCAACCAATCATCTGCAGTCAAGGGATCTTCTGAGCCAACAAAATCCTTGGGTGCCCTCTTTCTAAATCTCTCAAATAAAGCATTGCGGTCATGCTCCCTCTGGTTGATGACAATAGAAGGTTGAGGTTGAACTGGTTCGGGTCTCCTCTGTAGCACCTCCAACAACTGCCTTTGCATCTCTGCCAACTCTCTGGCATGATCCTCATCCTTCTTTAGCATTTGTTCTTGAAGTCTAGTCTGATTCTCATTAGCTTGACACTGCTGATTGAGCATGGCTTGCATCATCTGTTGGAACTGATTTGGCATAGTATTTTCAATTCCATCTTCCCTAACTGGCCCTATGTTCTCAACTGGTCCTGTATAATCACTATTGCTTGCGGTGGGATTGCTATTTACAGGTCGCTTACGAGGTGGCATGATGCTGCAAAACAAGTTGTTAGCACATAATAATCAAGAATAGGGTCACACATTGCTCACGCGATTCTAACTAACGGAAGATCTAACGAATCCTTGCCACGTCCTTAGGATTTCTAGTTTCTTTTAATTACCTGAAACACGTCTCGCTCTGATACCAGTCTGTCGCAGCCCCGGACCGGGTTTGGGGTCCAATCCGAGATCGGGACTAATTGTGATGGTGTGAATGGACATGCGATCATATTGAGTGATGACGATAAATAGAAATATGTTTATGATCAACCGTACACGGGTTAATAAAAGAACACATATTACCCATGCACGTGATTTCCCACAGGTGTCCACGGTGAGGATTTTCCAACACACATAACCATATTGTATAATTGCGGAAGTGTATGGCAAATCAAGCATGTATTACATTTCCAAACTAACAAGACTAATTACATTTGAATATCAAGTATCAGAATGAGCAATGTTCTAAAGCGTGAACCCAAAATACTGTTAGAGTTAGAACATATATCATTTAATTACAGTTCCCAAAAATAGAGGCCGACAAAGGCCAATATAGACAAAACAATATCCACCAAAATATAAATCTAACCACCCCCAAAATGTTTCGCATCTCGACAACCCGATGTTTACATAACATCGTCAGCACGCCACTCAACTAGCGGTTGCGGTTCTCCGACCACCTCCTCTGGCTCCTCCTCGGGGAAACCAACAACGGGACCTGAGTACCAAAGTAAAGGGTCAGACACGACGGTCTGGCAGGTAGACAAAAAGATACAAACATACGGTAATAAAAACATTTCCCTTTGAAAACATTTAAATATGTTCACAATCAATTTCATGAAAAGATGATCATCTACTCAAACTTGTATGCAGTGTAAAACAATGAAGGTACCAAGGAAACAGGAATAACAAAATGGCATCCACAAGAAGCTAAATCCTCTATCACCGAAGTGACAAGAGACTATCGGGGCGTTGACCTCAGTCACCGAAGTGAGGAGGTGCAACAACATATACCTATACATATATGATAATAATACGGGACAGGACCGCGGTAGCAAACCGGGTATCGGGAATCACGGTAGCGAACCGGATATCAGGAACCACGGGAGCGAGCCGGGTATCGGAACGGGACCACAATTAATGAACCGGGTATCGGGATCCAAGCTGCAGCTGGCGGGACGGGAAGGAATCTCCAAGTCGGTAGATCAGACCGACAAGGTTATCCAAGCTTAGTGGTGCCGACTCATAGGTCAAATCACATAAATCGAGACAGGTATAAAACAAATCCAGTGCAAGGCTATAAGCGGGCAAGACGGGGTGCTTAAGGTACAATCACCATTTTAGTATCGGGTCATGCGCATCGGGGCTAGCACAAGGCTACAAATACAATTCCGTTCTTTCGGGTTGATAAATTGTAACTCGTAAATTTCGGAAATAAAAGAGTGAAATAAGCTTTCAAAATATCGGGATGAGTATCAAGGTTCGAAGTTGATTCAAGTGCATAGGGATCCCGAATGTCTATTTAATAAAACTTGGCACTCCTTGGGTTTGAGGGCATTCCGGCTCCTTATACACTTGAAGGTTTCCAAACCTTCCATGAATACTTGTGATAATGGTTTCGTTCTCATCCGGGCTCCATACATCACCCTATAGTTCTCTTGACACAACAAGGCTCCCAAGAACCTTTAACAATCCATGAAAATGTTTCACTTCAGCTCCAAACACATCCCTTGTGCAACAACAACCATCGCTTGAGCGAACATTACAGTTCGCTCGAGCGGATGAGCCTCTGGAATGGTTTATGGGAGGGTTCGCTCAAGCGGACATATGTCTGCTCGAGCGGACCTGCCCAGTTCAGGATGGCACGAGCGAACGATTTGTGCGCCCGACCCAACCACTCACTGGATGACTGCTGGAAGAGTTCGCTCGAGCGAACACTGGGTTCGCACGAGCGAACAGCTCTCTGGAATGGCACGAACCCTTTCCTGGGCAGTTCGCTCGAGCGAAGTGTCAAGTTCGTTCGAGCGAACTGTCCAGAACTGAGTTCGAGACGGTTCTGCTCTTCCATTCTTCCCTGCTCTCAAAACCCATTTTGAGCCTCTTTCCTACAACATAATGGGAGGCTCTCAACTCCCTTCAATCACTACTCAACCATCATCCAATCTCTCCATTTTTACATTCATACAATCACCAAGAGAAGGAAACATCCCTCATCACAAGGATTCACTTAGACATTGTACAAAAGATGAACTCAAAGGCTACAATCCATGATTTAAAGACAATAGATGAAACCAAAAGCTAGAAATCATGTTTCAAGACAATAAAGAGGCTTACCAACCCCTTTCAAAGCATTTAATATCATCGAATGCAAATAAAAACAAGCCATTAATGAAGTAATAATTCAAACACATTTATCATAAAACTCATTGGAAGCTAAACTATCCATTCAAGTCACTTGTCTTAAGGTTCTCTATGCAAGAAAATCAAGCTATTACTCTCTTCCTCTAAGCCAAGAATGCTATCTACACAAAACCCCCAAATCCAAACCCTAAAATGGGTCAAACCAAGAAACAAGAAGAGATAACTCTCAACAAAGAAGATAGAGCTCTCCTAAGACTAGAAGAACATGAATCTAAGAGATTAGGGAGGAAGCTTACTTGTAGGTTCTTCAAATGGATAAGGTGAGCTCAATGAGGGTCTTGAGTTGAGTAGATCCTTCTACAAATGGTATTAAAGAGAAGCTTGCAAGGAGGGGAAGAGGGTGGTGATCTCCATTAGTGTTCTAGGTGCAAGCTTGGTGGAGATTTGGTGGTGAAGAACTAAGGAGAAGAAGAAGAAGAAGATGAAACCCTAGGTCTCTTGTGCTTGTGCTGGAAAAGGGAAATGGAAGAGATGGGTTCTCTATTTAAAGACCATGGGTGTGGGCTCCACCACTAACGAACTCTTTGGGCTGAAATCACTACTATCGAGACCTCGGACGAAAACGACGAAGAAGAGAAAAGTGATCACCGAAATATCTAGTTTCCAAAAAGTATATGTTTCGCGGGTTTTGGGGATATCGACTTTTGGGTACAGATTTCATGTAAAAAGACTGTTTTTCCCTCAATGCAAGAAAATCGGGTTTCGGGGTTCCGAACGGGTACGGGATCAACATGAAAGTTGTAGGGATTAACAAGACGAGTAAAACGGGATAGAAATACAAATCACCAAAATACGAATAATCCCCCAACACTAGTAAAACTATCCAAAAAGGGAACCCTCAAAGGGTCCCACCAACACAAAGCTCTAAAACTCTCCCAAAACAATAAAAAAAAGAGTTATTCTAGTCCAAGCTTAGTCAAAAATTACTAATCGAGCTTAGCACTAACACACAACGTAATTAGCACTAATCGAGGTCACTCGGGTCGGGGTCTTACAGTCCATCTGTCTGAAGGTGGTAAGCTGTACTAAACTTCAACTGAGTACCCATAGATGACTGAAAAGTAGACCAAAACCAAGAGACAAACTTAGTGTCTCGATCAGATACTATGGACTTAGGCACTCCATGCAACTTGACTATATTGTTGCTGTACATCTTAGTCATCTTATCCATAAACAAACCAGTCTTAATTGGTAGGAAATGTGTTGACTTAGTCAATCTATCCACAATCACCCCAATAGCATCATTGCCCTTCCTGGTTTTTGGCAACCTTGACACAAAATCCATGGTGATATGCTCCCATTTCCACTGTGGAATATCCAACAGGTGAAGCAAACGAGGAGGCTTCTTGTGCTTTGCTTTGATCTGTTGGCAAGTCATACACTTAGAAACGAATTCTGTAATTTCTTTCTTCATATTCACCCACCAATAGTGATTCTTCAAATTCTGATACATCTTAGTGCTCCCGAGTGAATAGAGTATCTGGTACGGTGCGCATTAGTCATCAACTCTGACTTAATGTCTTGAACATCTGACACACACAACCTATCCTTGCAATATAGTACCAATCAATCTGAACTCTCGCTTGTCATTAACATGCTCAATGATTCTTTGCAGCTTTGAATCGTCCTTTTGGGCTACCTTGATCCCGTTAACTATCGCTGGCTCCCAAACTCCCATAGTAGCAATTAGGACTTTCTCATTGACTGGCCATATTTCCACATCCATATCTCTGAACTGCTCTATCCATCTCCATTCAGGCATTACACATCCACTGAATGCTGCCTTCCTACTAAGAGCATCTGCTACCACATTCACCTTCCCAGGATGGTACTTAATCTGGAAATCGTAGTCCTTTATGTACTCCATCCATCTCCGCTGTCTATTATTCAAATCACCTTGTGTAAACAGGTATTGCAGGCTCTTGTGATCTGTATGCACCTCAAATCTTTCTCCATACAAATAATGCCTCCACAATTTCAATGGAAAAACCACTGCTGTTAGCTCCAAGTCATGCGTGGCATACTTCTTCTCATGATCCTTCAATTGTCTCGATCCATAGGCTATCACCTTGTCATTCTGCATGAGAACACAACCCAAACCAATCCCTGAAGCATCTGTGTAAACCACAAATCCTCCACTTCCTGAGGGTAAAGCAAGTATGGGTGCTATAGTCGATCGAGTCTTCAACTCCTGGAAACTCTGCTCACATTCTTCCGTCCATACAAACGGAATGTCCTTTCTCGTCAACTTAGTTAGTGGAGATCCTATGGTAGAAAAACCTTTCACAAACCTCCTATAGTAACCTGCCAGTCCAAGAAAACTGCGAACCTCCTCTACATTCCATGGACTACCCCAATTAACAACTGTTGCTATCTTTTTGGGATCCACTGTTAGTCCATCCTTAGAAATAATATGGCCAAAAAATGCCACTTGCTCCAACCAAAACTCACATTTGCTCAACTTAGCATACAATTGGTTATTTTTCAGATGTTTTCAAGTGATGCGCATGCTCTTATTTAGTCTTCGAATATACCAACACATCATCTATGAAGACGACCACAAACTGATCCAGGAAAGGGGCAAACACCTTATTCATCAATGCCATAAAAACTACTAGTGCGTTCGTCAACTAAAAAGGCATCACAAGAAACTCAAAACGGCCATATCTCGTCCGGAATGCAGTCTTATGAACATCCTCCTTCTTAACTCGTAGCTGATGATAACCAGAACGCAGATCTATCTTTGAAAAGAATTGAGCTCCTTGCAATTGATCAAATAGCTCATCAATCCTCGGTAACGGGTACTTATTCTTAATAGTCACCTGATTCAACTGTCTGTAATCTATGTACATTATCATTGTCCCGTCCTTCTTCTTCACAAATATCACCGGAGCTCCCCACGGTGAAACACTGGGTCTAATGAAACCTTTATTTTACAGATCCTCTATCTGAGTCTTAAACTCCTTCAATTTTGTTGGAGCCATCCTAGACGGGGCCTTCAAAATAGGTGTTGTACCTGGCTGCAATTCTATCATGAAATCCAACTCACGAACAGGTGGCAAACCGGGAATCTCATCCGGAAACAAATCCGGAAATTCTCGCACCACTAGAATCTCATCAACAGTCTTGGACTCTTTGTCTTCCACGATAAACGCAATAAAGCCTTCGTAACCGTTCCTCATCAACCGTTCTACCTTCAATGCTGAAATTAACCGAGTGGAGATGGGCTTCTCAGCACCAACAAACTCAACACTATTGTCTGCACTCTGTAACTTCACGGTTTTGTTAAAACAATCTAACACTGCTCAGTTCGTTACTAACCAATTCATACCAAGTATCACATCAAACTCCGACATTGGTAAGATGATCAAACTGGCGATTAGCTGAACTTCTCCAATCTGAACACTACATCTAGGGTAGATGACATTACAAGGAACTGATCTACCTACAGGGGTGGCCACTATCAAATCACATGGTAGTGTCTCCTTATTCTCCCCTAAGTAAAGTGCAAAAGTTGGTGCAACAAATGAGTGTGTGGATCCAGGATCAAATAGAACTTTAGCATCAAATCCACAAACTGAAATTGTACCTTCTATAATATTACCCGCAGCCTCTACTTCCTCATACGTCAGAGCATAAGCTCTCTCGCTTGTTGGGGGAGCTGTTAGTGATACTGTTGCTGTGGCCTAGGACCACGAATTTGGAATCTAGGTGGTGCTGGAGGTCTCTGCTGAAGTTGTTGTTGTGGTACTGGAGGACGCGGATGCAGTGGCTAGGGTGGTCTGACTATCATCTGCTGCTGCTGGGTTCTAGCCTGTGCACGTGGCAGCTGTCTCAGCGGTTGTGCAGGATGTGGTGGCTTGGGTACCGAAGCTGGAAATGTTGGTGGTGCCTCTCCTGTCTTCCCTGGGCAATGGAGAACCTTGTGCCCCGGGTCCCCACAATGAAAAAATTCCCCATACTACTTCCTGTAATCATGAGCATGACGACTTCCTTCACAATAGGTGCAAGTGATCTGCTGCGGCAACTGCCTCAAGACCGGTTCGAACCACAGTTTCTTCGGTGCTGGTTGTTGAAGGTGATGTGATGATGAACTCTGTGACTTGGGTTGAGGTATCAATGCCAAAATCCTCTGTTTCTCCAATACAATCACATCCTTCAAAGATTCTTCTGCCCAGTATGCTTCCTTGATCATATCATCGTAATTGGTCAACTTGCTGCACTGAACTTGCATCTTAATGTCTGCTCGCAGTCCTTTGATAAACCTCCGTACTCTCTCAGATTCGGGTTGAATCAGAGCATCTGCAAATCTAGAGATATGGGTGAAGGAAATCTCATAGTCCTGCACTGGCAAATCACCCTGGACTAATTGGTCAAATTCCTCCATCTTCTGATCCCTATAATGCTCGGGGATAAACTTCTTCTAGAACTGCTCCGTGAAGGTCTTCCAGGCTACATCCTCTGCGACTATCTCGTAAGGGTTCTTGACGGTTTTCCACCATCTTTCTGCTGCCCCATGGAACAAGTGGGTCACTAACTGCACCTGCTGAACCCCCGTGCACTGGAACACCTCAAAAATCTTCTCCATCTTTACAACCCATTGATCAGCATCAGTGGGGTCCTCTATGCCGTAGAACTCGGGTGGAAACCTCTTCCTAAACTTCTCAACCAGTTCGTTGAGGTCATGATCCTTAGGTTGTGGTTGGCCCACTTTCTGGACTACCTCCAGCATCTGAGCTTGGAACACAACCTGGTCCTCATTATGTTTATTACTTCATTGAGCTAGGTCTTTTTGGGACTGAATGTGTAAGACCCCGACCCGAGTGACCTCGATTAGTACTATTAAGTCGTGTATTAGTCTTAAGCGTGATTAGTGGAATTTGACTAAGTTGGGATTAGAATAGCTTTTGATATAGCTTTAGGGAATTTTGAGTGCCTTTGTGATTAGTGGGACCCTTTAGGGGTTCCTTTTTGTGACTTTGCGTTGACTTGGGGGATTATCCGAGATTCTGGTGATTTGTATTTCAACCTCGTTTTACTCATCTCATCAATTTCCACAACTTTCATGTTGATCTCGTCCCCGTCCGGATCCCCGAAACCCGACTTTCCTAGCATTGAGGGCAAAACAGTCATTTTACACCAAATCTGTACCCAAAAGTTGATATCCCCGAAACCTACCAAAAATATACTTTTTGGAAACTAGATATTTCGGTGATCATTTTCCTCTTCTTCGTCGATTGCAACCGAAGTCCCGAAAGTCATGATTTCAGCCTCCAAAGATTTCTAGTGGTGGAGCCCACAACCCATTAGTATAAATAGAGAACCCATCTCTTTCTTCCTCCTTTTCCAGCACAAATGAGCCACCCAAGCTGGGGTTTCCTTTCTCTTCTCTTTTCTCCTTGCTTCTCCACCACCAAATCACCACCCATCTTGCATCAAAAGCCAAATGAAAATCATCACCTTCTTCCTCTCTTTGAGAGCTACCCCTTGATGCTATTTGTGGAAAAAGAGACCCATTTCACGACCCTCCTTGAGCTAACTTAATCTTTTTGAAGAACTTGCAAGTAAAAAATTTCTTTTTTCTCTTTGTTTTGTGTTCTTCTTCACTTTAGGGAGCCCCGTTTTTAGTATTGAAGCCTTTCTCTTCTTGTTCCTTGTTTAACCCATTTTAGGGTTTGTACTTGGTGGTTTTGTTTGTGCTTGTAGGTTTTCTTGAGAGAGCTTGATTAGTGGCTTAATTTCTTGATTTGAAACCCCAAGGCAAGTGGATGAATTGATTTGTGAACATTTTATAGTTTCATGGAAAATGTGTTGATTTTTGTTATTCCCATTCATACTATTCTTGATTTACGTGGATTTGAAATAAATGCATGTGGTTGAGTTGGTTGGTTTGCTTAACTCCTAGAAATGTTAGCATTTATGATCTCTCATTTATTTCTAGTTGATAGATTAAATGAGTTCTTGTGATGTGGTGGATTCTCCTTTCTCTTGTGGTTGAATGTGATTGAGAAGAAGGTGATTGGATATAGGCTCATGGAAGTTAGGATGTGGGGAAATGATGTGTGATGTTTTGAAAGAGCCTCTTGTTCAATTTATTATTGGGAAGTGAATGGAGAATGAAGGAAACTGATTGGAGAAGAAAGGACTTGAATATGAACTGTATTGTGAAGTACCCGCAACTGGCGGTCAGCTGGCGGTCACCAAGCGGCTAGGCCGCCTGGTTAATGGTGGCTAGCCGAACCAGTTTCGGTTACTTTTCTAGAGAGTTACAACCTCGCAGTCAACCCCGCGATCAGCTAGCGGCTAACCACCGAATCCATCGGCGGCTAATCGCCAGCCAACCGAATTGAGGCGGTCATAATTCCAGAATGCTGCATTTGGTTAGGCTACCCGCGGTCAGCCTCACTGTCAGCCAGTAGCTAACCGCCGAATCCATTGGCGGTTAACCGCCAGCTGACCACCAGGTAACCAAATTTCCCAGAATTCTGGGAATAAAGAGAGAGGAAGGGAATCTCCATCCCGTTTGCTTGTGACCCCTTTTTTAGAGCAATGGGCACTGTTCACCTGGGGATATGTTCGGAGCATAGACGAAACGTTTGTTGGAAGCCCGTTTCAGAGAGAAACCACATCACAGAGATCCGTTGAAGTGTCGAGATTACTAAGGTGTGTAAGGAGCCCGGAATGTCTCCAAACTCAAGGAGTACCAAGTCTATATAAGAAATCGACATAAGGGATCCCTATTCACCTTGAGTTACCTCCAATCCCGATATTAGTCCTGAGATTTCGAAAGCTCAGTTTGATGTTATTTACCCGTCTGAAATACACGATTTATGACTTGTCATCCTCGAAAGCATTGAAATTACACTTGTAGTATTTTCTAGGCCCGACGTGCATTACTTGATATTGAAAGGATACTTGTGCCTTGAGCACCCCTATCTTGCCCAATTACATACTCGCACTTAATGTATTTGTACATGTCTTGATTTTTACTATTTGACCTATGAGTCGGCACCACTAAACTTGGATAACCTTGTCAGTCTGATCCACTAACTTGGAGATCCCCCACTTGTCCTACCAGCTGCAGTTTGGATCCCGTAACCTGGTTATTACCATGGTCTTGTCTCGATACCGCGGATTGCTACCGTGGTTCCTGATGCCCTGCTCGCTACCTTGGTCATGTCCCGTATATTATATATGTATATGTAAATTTCATTGTACCTCCTCACTTTGGTGACTGAGGTCAACGCCTTGATATGCTTTCTCTTATCACTTCGGTGATAGAGGATTTAGCTTCGTGTGGTTGCTACCTTGCTTGTTTTCCCTATTCCTTAGATACTTGTACATGTTTTATACTGCATATATGTTTTCAATAAATAATTATTTCCTTTATGAAAGTTATTGTTTAAACAGGTTTAAATGTTTTCCAAGGTAAATGTATTTATTTTAGTATTGTGATATCTTTTCACTCACCTGCCAAGCCATCGTGTTTGACCCACTCTTCGGTACTCAGGTCCCGTTGTTGGTTATCCCAAGGAGGAGCACGATGAGGCAGTTGGCGAACCGCATCGCCTAGTTGAGTGGCATACTGATAATGTTGTCTAAACATCCAGTTGCCCGAGATGCATAACATTTTGAGGGTTGTGATTAACTATTCTTTTGGGTTTATATTTTGTTGTATTGGCCTTTGTTGGCCTCTATTTCTGGGAATGTAATAAAATGATCTTTCTATAAACTTTAGCTATATTTTTGGGAAACGCTAATGATCATTGCTCATTCCGATACTTGTTATTCAATTGTAATAAGTCTTATTAATATGAAAATGAATTACATATTTGATTTGCTACACGCTTCCGCACTTAAAAAAAAGCATTGTGTTGTTGAGATATCCCCACCGCGGACACCTGTGGGAAATCACGTGCATGGGTAGTACCACAATCTATGTGGACCTGTGTACGCATTGACACTAACCATACTAATTATTCGTATTATCATATCATTATCTATTAAAGAGTCTCGATCCCGGATTGGGCTGGTAAACCGGTCCGGGGTCGCGATAGAATGAATGCTGCCATGAATTAGTGGAATTGATTTTCAAAGCCATTCTGAGATGAACTACCCTTTGGTGGTGGCACACTATTGGATCGAGTAGATCTACCAGCCATTGCCCTGTAAGATATTCAAGGTTAGTTCCATTATGCCTCAATCTAACAACACAATGCTAGAAACAGAACTAAAAGACCAACCTACTAACTAACGAAGTCCTCACACGCGTCCTATGATTTCTACAATTTTTACCCTGAGAAGCCAACCATTGCTCTGATACTATTATGTCGCTGTTAGTGCCACATTTTCGTGAGCACTGTGTTTATGTTGTCAATATCATGCCAATATGTCTGAGAAGATCCTTGTTCTCAAAGTGCCTCAAGGAAGATCAAATTCGAAGGGTTTGTCAAAGCTTTTGGATGGACCGGGTCATGAAAGAATGTCTCCACATGTGTTTGCGAACCTACTCAGGTATTTTAGACCCGGACCAATCTTTAGAACCTTTGGAAAAATTCATGTTTTTACTCAGCTAAAACTATCTTGATAATCAGAGGGTTCGGTGACCTTTCGGTCGCCTGGCGGCTAGCCCCCTTGCAAAAAGCGGCTAACCGCCAGGTAACCGAAACCCTGCGGTTACATTTCCAGAATGCTGTTTCTCCTGTCATGGAGTTCGGCTAACTCAACGGTCACCTCACGGCTAACCGCAAAGGGCCATTGCGGCTAACTGCAAGTAACCGAAATCCTGCGGTTACTTTTTGTAAGACCCCGACCCGAGTGATCCCAATTAGTACTAATTAAGTCTCGAATTAGAGCTAAGCGTGATTAGTACATTTTGGTCAAGTTTGGACTAGAATAATTCTTTTATAGTTTTGGGAGAGTTTTTAGTACTTTGTGTATGGTGGGACCCTTTGGGGGCTCCCTTTCTGGATAGTTTTACGAGTATTTGGGGATTGTTCGTATTCTGGTGATTTGTATTTCTACCCCGTTTCACTTGTCCCGTTGATCCCTACAACTTTCGTGTTGAACCCGTACCCGTCCAGAACTCCGAAACTCGATTTTCCTAGTATTGAGGGCAAAACAGTCATTTTACAAAAAATCTGTACCCAAAACTTGATATCCCCGAAACCCGCGAAACATACTCTTTTTGAAAACTAGATATTTCGACGATCACTTTTATCTTCTTTGTCGATCCCGTTCGAGGTCCCGATAGTAGTGATTTCAGCCCAAAGAGATTTTCTATTGGAGCCCACACCCACTTGTATATATAGAGAGCCCATCTTCTTCATTCTTCTTTTTCCAGCACAACACAAAGCTAGGGTTTCTCTTTTCCCTTTTCTCCCTTCTTCTTGCTTCTCCACCATCAAAGCACCAACCACCTTGCTCAAATTGAGAGATAGTGGTCATCATCTTCTTCTACTCCACTAGAGCTCTCCATTGATATAATCCTTCAAGAGGAACCTCCATTCTAAGGCCTTCTTTGAGCTAGTCTTGCCCATTCGAAGAGCTTCCAAGTAAGTGTCCCTCCCAATCTCTTTTATATGTGTTCTCCTAGCATTAGTGAAGCTCCATCTTTATTATTGGGAGTTCTCCCTCCTTGTTTCTTGGTTTGACCCATTTTAGGGTTTGTATTTGGGGGCTTTTGTGTAGCTTGGAGTTTGGCTTGGAAGAGGAGAGTTATAGCTTGATTTCTTGTCTAGAGACCTTGAGAAGTGGATTGAATGGATGGTTTAGTTTTCAATGATTTCCAAGATAAATATGTTTGATTTGTTGCTTCATTAATGCCTTGTTTTACTTGCATTCAATGTGATTTTAAATGCTATTGGAAAGAAGTTGGTTGACTCATTTATTGTTTATGGAAAGGTGAATTGTATTTTCCCATCCTTAAGTCTTGTTTTGTTTTAAATGAGTTCTTGTGAATGTGGTTTTCTTCTCTTTCACTTTGTGATTGAATGTGGGAAAGAATGGAGATGAATGGATGGAATCTTGGTGAATGTTGTGAGGAGTTTTGATAGGGATTGAAAGAGGTTTTGGATGCCCAAATTTGATAGAAGAAATGGAGCTCAAGGAGTGGTAAGAAGTGGAAAGGAGGAGGAGCAGAACTGTCCCAGAACTAGTTTCTGGACAGTTCGCTCGAGCGAACTTGCAAGTCGCTCAAGCGAAGTGTCCAGAAAGGGGTTCGAACCATTCCAGTCGACAGTTCGCTTGAGCGAACCTTATATCGCTCGAGCGAACCCTCTCAGAGCTCATTCCAGAGAATGGTTGGCTCGAGCGCACGAACCGTTCGCTCATGCCATCTTGAACTGGGCAGGTCCGCTCGAGCGACCCTTGGTCCGCTTGAGCGAACCCTCTCAGAAGGCCATTCCAAAGAGCACATCGCTCGAGCGATGTGTACTGTTTTCCTGGGGTTGTTTGGAAGCAAAGAATGAAAGGTCTTAAGTATTGTAAGACCCCGACCCCCAAATTTCGGGTTTAGTGTTGTTTTAATCGTGGTTTTGGATTTTTGGGTGAGTTTAGAATTAGTCTAACCTTGTTTGAGAGTTTGAATAGATTTTACCAACTTTGGAGATTTTAGAGACCGTTGACTTCGGTTTGACCCGGTTTTAATAAAATGTATTTTTTGTGAGAATTTATTCTCGATTTTTAAAAATTCCAAATTTTATTCCTTTTGACTCATTTTATTGTTATAAACAGCTTTCATGTTTTATCCATTTGAATTTGAGGCTCAGAAATCGCGTTTTTCGAGAAAAATGGCAAAAATGACAATTTCACTAAATCTGTCCATAAATTTCGAAAATTCCAGAAATTGGGGAAAATATACTTTTTGGAAAGTAAATATTTTGTTGATCATTTTGTCTTCTTCGTCGACTTCATTCGGGACCCATAACATGAGTTTTAAAGCCCACAAGTTTTAATGTCAAATGGGCCCCACAAATACCCATTTAAAATGGTCAAAGAGTCTTCATCTCCCTCATTCATCCGGTCCCTGTAGCAGCTGAAACCAGAACTCCATTTCTCTCTTCCATTTCAACTTCTCTCCTCTTGCATGTGTGGAAAACAAACTCCAATTCGAAAATAAATTACACAAATCTCTTCCCCATCTTCCAAGCTATCCATTGGTACAATTTTTGTGATATTTCAGCTGGTTTCATCTCTTCTCCAAGCTCTTCTTGTTCCTTAAAGCTTTCAAAGGTTAGCAATGGCTTCTCCTTCCCAAACCTTGGTTTTATTGGATCAAAAGATGCTTATTTTCATTCATGCAAGAGCTCTTTTGTAAAGCTTCATTGTTTTCCAAGTTTTAGTGGATTTTTGATATGGGTTCTTCCATGGATTTTTGGTATAGGTTGCAGCTGGTGTGTAGGAGATTTTGGGTTTGCTCTTGAGACCCCTTTTTCCTTAGAGGCAAGTGAATAAATCAGATTGATAATGCATGCAATGAAATGGTTTTCCTTTACAATATATGAGTTTGATATGCTAGAAGATTGATTTCTTGATATAAAAAGGGCTGTGTGTACCAAGGATTTTGAATCTGTTCTTTTACAATTTTGTGCAGATACGTATGGCTTTCACAATAGCTGAAATCATGCTGTGTATTACTTATAGTTTGAGTAATGACTCTTTCAATTTTCCTGCAACTTTTGGTTTCACAGTCAGTTTGAAATTTGGTGTTTTGTAATAGAACTTGGAATGAGAATTGGATGGTGATGGTTGAATGGATATGATTGATTGTTATTGGAGACTCTCAATGTTAAGAAAAGTGTAAATGTATGAGAAGGAAGCTGGAGATAGAAGAGGAAATAAGAAAGGAAAGGAAAACAGGAGAGAAATGATCAGGTGGGAATATCAGGTGCTGGAACGGACTGGGCTCAGACCCATGGGTCGCTTGACCAGGCCCTGTCTGCTGGTTTGTCAGCCTGTTTTCCAGGCCCAGTTCAGACATGTTGCAGGCCCAGTCCAGACTTGTTATCAGGCCTGTTTCCAGCCTGCTTTCAGGCCCATTTTAGGCCCTTTTC
Organism: Umbellularia californica; assembly: GCA_028538565.1. Classification (NCBI taxonomy): domain Eukaryota; kingdom Viridiplantae; phylum Streptophyta; class Magnoliopsida; order Laurales; family Lauraceae; genus Umbellularia; species Umbellularia californica. The sequence goes on from JAPQWN010000002.1 coordinate 39,603,876, forward strand.
TAGCTTACTTCCTCTATGGTTTGAAGCCCATTTAGGCCCTATTGAAGTATGGAAATCCGGAACGAATATAAAATTGAATGATTTTGAATTTGTGAAATGTAAATGGGAAAGCAATGGAAATGTTGATAATAAAATTACCCGGGAGCTTATTAAAGTCTCAACATACACTTTATTCCTTAATTGTCTGAGATCTTCAGTGGCACCAACTCCTCATTTATTATCGACATTAGGAGTCTAAGTGTATATCGAGACGACCCGTGGTAAGCCATTGAACCGTTATTACTACTTCATTCCAAGTTTGTAAAATTTGCATATGTTTATATAAACTGAACTCATGATTTGATTTGAGTGGTTTGCCACATCTGAAATTATTGATAAGGCTACTCATCTGATTTGTCTGTATTTATTTGTTTGTATTTGGTTAAGAGTAGTCCTTTTCATCAATAGAAATGTACTTGGACAATTTGATTATATCGTTTTGAAATTATCGGTAAGACTACTCCTTTGATTTTTTCGATTCTGTCTGTTTGCATTTGTTCAGAGTAGTTTTCTTATCGATTTTGAAATGTATTATTATGATTTGAATGGTATTAACTCAGATTTGGTTTTGAAGAGAAAAAGGTTAATATTTCGAAATCAAAACCTTGAGGTAAGATGGGGCCAGAGCTATGTAGTGCGAGCCCATGAGCCAAAAAGGAGAATTTGTTTGTTACTTGCATATAACCTATGAAATGGCACCACTAAGCTTAGGTCGCCTTGTCAGGCTGATCACCCGGCTTGGGATCTTAAAATCGTTTACCAACTGCAGTTTGAATTTCGTTTGCGCCGGCCATGGCAACGGTTCTGCTTTGGATCTGCTGGTCCCATTTGTATGGCTACGGTTCTGATCATCTCCAGTCCCACGGAAGTGGCAATGGTTCTGTTTTCCGGTCCCACGAATGTGGCTACGGTTTTTGTTTGAGTGCTCTTGTTACTTCGGTAATAGGAGAATATAGCTATATGTGGGTTGCCATTGTTTCGAAAAATTGTTTATCAGTTTGAAAATTTTATTTATTAAACTCCTGTAGATGCAGCATTTATTTCATTAAATCGTTTTGTGCATACAGTTTACTTTCAATACATTTTATGATTTTAAATATGATTGGAGTAAAACTTGTATATCATCTGTATTATTCACTTGCCAGACCGTCGTGTCTGATCCTTCTTGTTTGGTGCCAGGTCTCGTTTCTTTCCTTTTTAGGTGGCTTGAGTGAGTAGGCGGTTGTGCCGCCGGTTGGACGCGAGAGGGTGCCTATTAATGTCATCTAGATATCAAGTTTGGCATCGGAGTTCGTAACCATTATGGGTAGTGTTTTGTTTAGTTGGATTTTTATTTGCGTGGCTTTTATTAGCCTTTTTCCTTGGGATTATTAATGAAAATGCATTTGTAAATTTGTAACCTCAATAAATATGGGAAATGTACTGTCCTGTTACTGTCAGCTCAATACTTTATGGTTCTTTATTTATACCTGTCTGCTTTATTGATGGATATATGTTACTTGGTTGAGTGCGACATGGAATCCGATGGCCACGGGCTCTGAGTCGCAACGCCATGCAAGCTTTCGCGAAATATTCAGATTGTGTGGAAATGTGTGATCCTCATTCACGCGGATCTTGGGAAAAGTAAAAGTTTTAATTAATCCCAAAATTTCACATCCCGAGATCGGATCACTGCAGGGTCCCGGTTTCGGGGTGCGACAAGTATTGAGAGAGGTTAGTTGGCATCCCTATTGTGAAGAGAGTACTTATAACCATTGTTTGAAATCCATCTGAGGAAAAAACCATAATCGCAAGGAATTCGTTGAAGTTTTAGGGAATCTCAAAGTGCATAAGGAACCGGAATGTCTTCAAATTCAAGGAGTACCAAGTTTCTTATTAAATAGGCATTCGGGATCCCTATTCACTTTGAAATCCCCATTCACCTTCAATTAGTTTTAAACCCCGATATTTTGAAAGTTTATTTCAACTGTTTATTCCAGAAATTTATGAATTATGATTTATCAATTCCGAAAGCATTGTATTTGTACTTGCACCCTTTTTATTAGTCCCGAAATGCATGCCCGACATGATATGATAGATGTACTCTTGACCACCCCGTCTTGCCCGCTTATAGTCTTGCACTGGATTTGTTTTATACATGTCTCGATTTATGTGATTTAACCTATGAGTCGGCACCACTAATCTTGGATGACCTTGTTGGTCTGATTTGCCGACTTGGAGATCCCTTCCCGTCCCGCCAGCTGCAGCATGGATCCCGATACCCGGTTTATTGACCGTGGTCCAGTCCCGATACCCGGCTTGCTCCCGTGGTTCCTGATATCCGGTTCGCTACCGTGATTCCCGACACCTGGTTTGCTACCGTGGTCCCGTCCCATATTATTTTATATGTATATGTAAATTGGTTGTACCTCCTCACTTAGGTGACTGAGGTCAACACCCGATACTCTTGTCACTTCGGTGATAGAGGATTTAGCTTCTTGTGGATGCCATCTTGATTGTTTCCCAATTTCCTTGATTACCTTACATGTTTTGTGACTGCATATGCGTTTTAATTAAATGATTCATTTACTTCTTGAAAGTCATTGTTTAAACAGGTTTATATGTTTTCCAAGGTAAAGGTTTTTATTATCAAATGTTTATATCTTGTCACCCACCTGCCAGACCGTCGTGTCTGATCATTTGCTTTGGTACTCAGGTCCCGTTGTCGGTTATCCAAAGGAGGAGCCAGAGGATGCGGTCGGAGAACCGCAACAGCTAGTTGAGTGGCGTGCCGACGATGTTATATAAACATCCGGTTGTCGAAAAGCGAAACATTTTGGGGGTGGTTATGGATAGTTATTGTCGCGACCCCGGACCGAGACCCGGGCCCGCGACCGCGGCGGTATGATTAATTAACATAAAACAAACCGCCTGTTTTGATTTTCCCACAGGTTTCCGCGGTGAGGATCCTAAGACACGGGTCGAGCTCACATGAATAGATATGCGGAAGCGTGTAGCAAAACGTGTCATACGATTCTTAATCAATAAGATACAAGAAGAATTAAAAGGTCGAGACAAGGTATCAAAAGAGAATGTCAAATAAGCATTCCTATCAAGATTAAGTTTCAACATTTAGACAAAGTATTTTACTTCCAATTACAAAACCCTGAGAGGCCAACAAAGGCCAATACAACAATTTTGAACCCCAAAAGAAAACCCAACATAACCAGCTAGGTGAACGAGAATCACGATCCCGACCGGCGTCTAGATGACGTCGTTGGGCTGCCACTCGAGTGCTGGGGGTGGCTCAATAGCCTCCTCCGGGCACCCCTCGTCACGCGTGAACACTCCTGCACCTGGACACCAAAATAACAAGCATCAAACACGACGGTTTGGCAAATAAACAATTTAGCTTGAATATAAGAAATAATGCTAAAACAGTTCGAGATTGAATACATGTTTCAAGTTTACGAAACTAGCATGAGTACTTATAATATCATGAAAAGATAAATCCACATAGAGCTCATCCTTTCTCTGTCATACATGATGACAAGAGCAAGCACGCACGATAAGCACGACACGAAACACGATCCCACGCCACACAAGGTAGACGGGGTATCCGGCCGCGGAACCGGACCACGAACACTCACGATGTGTAATAAAATACACGACTAGTCTGCAGACAGTCCACGAGTTTAAGGACCCCCAGGTAGTGGATCAAACTAAAAGGGCGGTCCAAGCTCAGTGAAATTTACTTATATCATGAATGCACAAAACATGGCAATACACGTTCGAAAACACGTCAAAACAAGAGGGAAATCATTTAACGAGCACGAAGTGACAAGACTAGCAAAATAGCATAGTATTAATGCTTACAAACTTAAGAAATGATTCCCTTTTTGATTCTTGAAACACATCTTGAAACAAACTTGCACTTGGAAATCAAAAGAGAACACGAGGATGCATGAAGCATCAAAACGAGAATTCAAACGTAAATCCATCAAGCATAGGCTAAGACCACATCTTTGACCCTTGTGGAATTGAAAACTAAATGTCGGATTTCAATAAGACTTGGTGTCCCCGAAGGTATATTACATTTTGGAAATTTCAAGTGCACAAGGTCAATAAAAGGGTCTAAGACCAAGTCTAGTTTTCATTTCTGCAAAATCCTTCGAAACAGTACTTTTTGGTGTGGTTCATGCCTCTCTACCGGTAGAAATTCCGGTAGAAGATGTTCTACCGGTAGAACTTCCGGTTGAAGTGCTTCTACCGGTAGAACTTCCGGTAGAACTGAGGTTCACAGTTTTTCTCAACTCTCTGCCACAATTTGGGCCGTTTCTACCGGTAGAACTGTGGTTCACAGTTTTTTTCTCACTCTCTGCCACAATCTGGGCCATTTCTACCGGTAGAACTTCCGGTAGAACTTGGGGTTTTTAATTTCCTCAATTCTCTGTCAAAATTTGAGCCCTTTCTACCGGTAGAACTTCCGGTTGAAATACCCCTACCGGTAGAACTTCGAAAATTCAATTTTTTCCACACTTCATTCACTTCTTCACTTCCACATTTTCACCACCTGCACTCCCCAAGCCTACATGCTTTCCAAGGGATGATCTCCACACAAAAATCCATTCACATTTCATTCGAAACATCAAAATCACAAGCCCATTTACATTCAAAGCATATATCTAATAACTTGCAAATCATTCCATTGAAAACATGCTTCCATTGAAGATAAAACCTCTAGATTTGATAGAGAAATTAGTGCTCTTGCTTAGCAAGATTAAAACAAGCTAAAAGAGATTAATGACATGCAAGAAAGATAAGCTTGATGATGAATAACATTTCCAAAGGTAAAAATGCCCTAAAACTTGCAATGTACTAGGAGTAACTAAAATGTTTACTTGCCTCCAACCCAAGCCAAGCCAAAGCTTCACAAACTCAACAAGAAAGGGGTGCTCCACGAGATCTACACAAAACCCCCAAAATGGAGCATACAAAAATCAACATTTTGGCCATCACAAATCCCCATTTCGAAAATGGATTTGCAAACCATGAAAACAAGCTCTAGGCGAGCTAAAGAACATCAAATGGGAAGAATGAAGAAGACACCAACCTTGAGCTAGCCAAACAAGAAGAATAGGGCTTGAGGATGATGAATAGTGGAAAGGTTTGGCTCCCAAAAACGTCCAGCTGTAGCTTGAGAAGAGAGGAAGAGGATGGTGGTCTTGGATCTTGATTTGGAACACTATAGCTAGATCATTTCCAAGGGAGAAGACCAAAGGGGAAGGCTCTCCACTCACTTGCTCTAGGGCAAAACCGTTGCAGAGATTGGAAAAAGGGAAAATGAAGAAGGAAAGGGCTTATATAGTGTCTGGAGGTGGGTCCCTTTAGCAGTGAAACTTGGAACGCTTGGAACATGGTCTTGTGGACCTCGGATGGAATCGACGAAGAAGAACAAAACGATCACCGAAAAATCTAGTTTCGGAAAAGTATAATTTTGACATAGTTTCACGATTTCGAAAAGTGTGCCCAGATTTAACATGCAAAGACAGATTTACCCTTATTGGGCCAAAACTTGGGTTTCTGGACCTCAAATGCATGCCGGTTAAAAACGAAAGTTGCCATAAATCATAAAACCATTCAAGAGAAACAAAAATCACATCCACATCAAAGATCTAGAACAAAACCCCATTCTTACACGTGTACTCAGGGCGTCCCTGAGCGTGTCCGACTCATACTAAACGTCCTCAAAATCCCCAAAACTATAATCCAGACTAAGTCTAATCACATTCTAACCCAACTAGTACTAAGACTCACTTAAGACTAAACACTCACTTAATTAGTACTAATCGAGTTGGTCTGGGTTGGGGTCTAACATCCTCCACCCCTTAGGATATTTGGTACGCCAAATATAAATAATTTTACCTCTGGTAACAGGTGTGGATACTTCTTTTGGACTTGATCTCTCAATTCCCATGTGGCTTCTTCTGGCTCGTGGTTCTCCCAAAGTACTTTGACCCAGTGGACAGTCCGATTTCTCAATTCATGCTCTTTGGTGTCGATGATTCTAACCGGTTTCTCCACATACGACGCGTCTTCTCGAATCTCTAAAGGCTCGTGTGGAATAATGTGAGAAGGACTGTGAACATATTTCTTGAGCATGGAGACATGAAAAACATTATGTACCCCGGAGAGTTCCGGCGGTAACGCAAGTCTGTAAGCGACATTTCCAATCTTGCTCAAAATCTCATATGGGCCAATGTATCTGCTAGACAATTTTCCTTTCTTCCCAAATCTTAGGGTACCTCTGACCGGTGAGACTTTCAAGAATACCTTGTCACCCACTTCAAATTGCAATTCTCTCCGGCGAGTGTCAGCATAACTCTTCTGTCTGCTTCGAGCGATCTTCAATCTGTCCTGAATTTGCTTAACCTTGTCGCTTGTCTCTCCAACTATAGTCGGTCCATGAAAACTACGCACACCGACTTCTTCCCAACAGACTGGAGTTCTGCATCTCCTACCATAGAGTGCCTCGAAAGGTGCCATTCCAATGCTAGAATGGTAGCTATTGTTGTACGGGAACTCACAAAGAGGTAGGTTTTCATCCCACTGAACCTTGAAATCCAATACACAAGCACGCAGCATATCTTCAAGTGTCTGTATCGTCCGCTCTGACTGACCATCTGTCTGAGGATGATACGCTGTGCTGAACTGAAGTTTGGAACCCATGGATTCAAGAAGAGATTTCCAGAATCTCGAAATAAATCTACTATCTCTGTCGGAAGTGATGGAGACGGGCTGGCCATGCTTACTAACAATCTCGTCAATGAATAGTCTTGCAAGTGGTGTCATATGCATCATATTCCCAGTCTTCATCGGAAGGAAGTGCGCAGACTTCGTAAGACGATCAACTATAACCCAAATTGCATTGTTTCCTCTCTTGGTATTAGGCAAACCGGAGACAAAATCCATAGTGATATGCTCCCATTTCCACTCCGGAATCTCCAAAGGTTGTAACAAACCAGGAGGCTTCTGATGTTCTGCCTTGATCATCTGACAAGTCAAGCAACGAGACACAAAAGCTGCAATCTCTCTCTTCATATTATTCCACCAAAATCTATTCTTCAAGTTATGGTACATCTTCGTGCTACCCGGATGTATAGAGTATCTAGTATGGTGAGCTTCAATCATAATTTCATTCTTCAAATCATCAACATTCGGTACGCACAACTGGTCACGAAAATACAACACTCCATCAGAAATCCTGAAATCTGGACGTTCTGCAATCTGATCTACAATCTTGGCCAATTCTGGGTCTTGCAACTGACTATCTTTGATTCTCTGGATGAAGGTAGGCTCAGACACGGTCATATTTGCCAACAAAACACCTCTCCTCAAGTGTTGTACCTCCACACCAAGTTCTTCAAACTGTTGGAGAACACTAACTCCTCTCAAACTAGCCATAACTGCTGACTTTCTGCTCAACGCATCTGCCACAGCGTTCACTTTACCCGGATGATACTTGATTGGGAAGTCATAATCTTTAATATATTCCATCCACCGTCTCTGCCTCATATTCAACTCCTTCTGTGAAAACAAATACTGCAAACTTCGGTGGTCGGAATGAACTTCGAATTTCTCTCCATAGAGGTAGTGCCTCCACATCTTCAAGGCAAAAACTACTGCCGCTAACTCCAAGTCATGAGTTGCATAATTTACCTCATGATTCTTCAACTGTCTCGAGCCATAGGCAATCACTCTGCCATCTTGCATCAAAACACAACCTAATCCCACGTTGGACGCATCCGTAAAAATAACAAATCCACCGCTGCCCGATGGTAATGTGAGGATTGGGGCTGTGGTTAACCTTTTCTTCAACTCCTGAAAACTGCCTTCACACTGATCGGTCCAAACAAAAGGTACATTCTTCCGAGTCAACTTCGTCAATGGTGCTGCAATGGACGAGAAACCTTGGACAAATCTCCGATAATATCCTGCTAACCCCAAAAAGCTTCTAATTTCTGTCACACTGCTAGGTCTCTTCCATTCGATGACTGCTTCTATCTTGGCTGGATCAACTGCTAACCCTTCTCTTGAAATGATGTGATCCAAAAAGGAAACTTGCTCTAGCCAGAATTCACATTTGTTCAACTTCGCATAGAGCTGGTGGTCTCTCAAAAGCTGCAACGATGTCCTCAAGTGCTCTTCATGCTCCTCCTTACTTTTAGAATACACGAGAACATCATCAATAAACACTACTGTAGAGTGATCTAGAAACTCTGCAAAAACCTTGTTCATGAGAGCCATGAAGACTGCGGGTGCATTTGTCAAGCCAAAGGGCATCACTAAGAACTCATAATGCCCATATCTCGTTCGGAAGGCTGTCTTCGCCACATCAGACTCTCTAACCCGCAACTGATGATACCCTGACCTCAAGTCTATCTTGGAAAAGTGTGTTGCTCGTTGTAATTGGTTAAACAATTCATCTATCCTTGGCAAGGGGTATTTGTTCTTGACGGTCACATGATTCAACCTTCTGTAGTCGATGCACATTCTAAGACTTCCATCCTTCTTCTTCACGAAAAGAACTGGCGCTCCCCAAGGTGAAACACTTGGCCTAATGAAGCCTTTGCTCAACAATTCTTGCAACTGAAGTTTCAATTCCCCTAACTCTGCAGGAGCCATCCTATAAGGTGCAATTGAGATCGGTGCAGTCCCTAGAAGGAGTTCAATAGTAAACTCAACTTCTCTAACTGGTGGTAAACCCGGGATTTCTTCTGGAAAAACATCCGGAAATTCACACACTATCGGGATATCCTCCACCCCTTGGGACTGTTTATCCTCCGCGATAAACGCTATAAATGCCTCACAACCACTGCTCACCAATCTATTAGCTTTTAAAGCTGAAATGAAACCATTGGAAGACTTCTTCCTATCACCCTGAAACATCAACTCTGTCTGTGGCCCTTGCAATCTGAAGGTAATGGTCTTACGAAAACAATCCATGGTAGCATGGTAGGTCTCTAACCAATCCATGCCTAAGATAATATCAAAATCATGAATGTCTAAAATTATGAGGTTGGCCGGTAAACTGATATCTCCTAACAGAATCTGACAACTAGGGTAAAAGGTGGTGCAAACAACATGTCTACCTACGGGTGTAGTGACGGCCAAATTATAATCCAATTCTACATGCTGTGCATCAATCTTCTTTGCAAACAAAGGTGATAGAAAGGAGTGTGTGGATCCTGGATCAAATAAGATCTGTGCTTCTACTCGACAAACAAGAAGTTTACCTTCTATGACGTCACCCGCTGCTTCAGCGTCCGCACGGTTGATATTGTAGACACATCCCTGCTGGTGTGGCCTGTTCTGCTGCTGAATCTGTCTGCCCTGGTTGTTCCTATTTTGCGGTGGACGAGCATTCTGGTTTTGTACTTGCCTGCCTTGCTGTTGCTGTTGTGGTGGTGGTCTCATCTGAACCGGTACTGCTTGATTCTGTGGTGCTGTCTGCCTTGGCTGCTGATATCTGTTGGCTTGACTCTGAAGGTGTGGGCAATCCTTGATTGCATGATCCATCCCTCCACACTTGAAGCAAGCACCCGTTGCCTTGCGGCATTCGTGGGTAGGGTGATTCTTGCCACAATGATTGCAACCAGATTGTCTAACTTGATTTTGTTCTTGCCTTGGCTTCTTGCCACTTTGTTGTCTTTGGTTTTGCTGCTGGTAGTGCTGCTTTCTATCCTGGATGATCTCGTTGTTAAACTCCTCAAATTTGTATGCCCGACTGACTGCTTCATCAAAGGTGGCTGGAGGGATTATTCCCAAGACATCCCTCTTGAGAATGGGATTCAGTCCTTCCAAAAACTTAGTTATCATTTTCTGTTCAGTGTCAATAAGCTCGGTAGCATATCTGGCAAGCCTCTCAAACTTCGTGACATACTCCAAAACGGACATACTTCCTTGCTTCAACTGTTGGAATTCAATTGCCTTCTGTCTCTTAACATGGGATGGGACGTACTTGTCTGTGAAATGTGTCTTGAAGGTTGTCCAAGCAACCTCATCTGCCATGACCTGGTATGGCTCTTTGACTGTTTGCCACCAATCGTCTGCAAGCCCATAAAATAGAGAAGCTGTGAGGTTCACCCTCTCCCTGCCCGTGCAAACAAAAACGTCAAAAATCTTTGCCGTGTTCGCGAGCCAATCATCAGCAGTCAAAGGGTCCTCTTGACCCAAGAACTCCTTGGGTCCCCTCTTCCGAAATCTTTCAAAGAGGACATTGACATCATCAGCCCTATTCTGGTACACCACATTTGGTGGGGCTTGATGTTGAGGTCTATTTTGGAGGACTTCTAGAAGTTGCCTATGTACTTGAGCCATTTCTTCATCTTTCTTAGCCATTTGCTCTTGAAATTTTGCTTGCGTTTCATTGGCTTGTCTCTGTTGCTCTAACATGGCCTGCATTAATTGTTGGAACTGAGTAGCGGTAGGATTTTCAGACGGTTCTGTCTCATTCTGAGTACTGCCCGAAGCATTGTGATTCAGAGCTTTACGTGGAGGCATGATGCTGCAAGACAATTTGTTAGCACATATATCGACAAATTTGGGTTGGTCATGTTGTCTAGACAAACATTCTATCGAACTCACGAATCCTCGCCACGTTCCTAAGACTTTCTAGTTTCTTTTAAGTGCCTGAAACAAGTCCCGCTCTGATACCAGTCCTGTCGCGACCCCGGACCGAGACCCGGGCCCGCGACCGCGGCGGTATGATTAATTAACATAAAACACACCGCCTGTTTTGATTTTCCCACAGGTTTCCGCGGTGAGGATCCTAAGACACGGGTCGAGCTCACATGAATAGATATGCGGAAGCCTGTAGCAAAACGTGTCATACGATTCTTAATCAATAAGATACAAGAAGAATTAAAAGGTCGAGACAAGGTATCAAAAGAGAATGTCAAATGAGCATTCCTATCAAGATTAAGTTTCAACATTTAGACAAAGTATTTTACTTCCAATTACAAAACCCTGAGAGGCCAACAAAGGCCAATACAACAATTTTGAACCCCAAAAGAAAACCCAACATAACCAGCTAGGTGAACGAGAATCACGATCCCGACCGGCGTCTAGATGACGTCGTTGGGCTGCCACTCGAGTGCTGGGGGTGGCTCAATAGCCTCCTACGGGCACCCCTCGTCACGCGTGAACACTCCTGCACCTGGACACCAAAATAACAAGCATCAAACACGACGGTTTGGCAAATAAACAATTTAGCTTGAATATAAGAAATAATGCTAAAACAGTTCGAGATTGAATACATGTTTCAAGTTTACGAAACTAGCATGAGTACTTATAATATCATGAAAAGATAAATCCACATAGAGCTCATCCTTTCTCTGTCATACATGATGACAAGAGCAAGCACGCACGATAAGCACGACACGAAACACGATCCCACACCACACAAGGTAGACGGGGTATCCGGCCGCGGAACCGGACCACGAACACGCACGATGTGTAATAAAATACACGACTAGTCTGCAGACAGTCCTCGAGTTTAAGGGCCCCCAGGTAGTGGATCAAACTAAAAGGGCAGTCCAAGCTCAGTGAAATTTACTTATATCATGAATGCACAAAACATGGCAATACACGTTCGAAAACACGTCAAAACAAGAGGGAAATCATTTAACGAGCACGAAGTGACAAGACTAGCAAAATAGCATAGTATTAATTCTTACAAACTTAAGAAATGATTCCCTTTTTTATTCTTGAAACACATCTTGAAACAAACTTGCACTTGGAAATCAAAAGAGAACACGAGGATGCATGAAGCATCAAAACGAGAGTTCAAACGTAAATCCATCAAGCATAGGCTAAGACCACATCTTTGACCCTTGTGGAATTGAAAACTAAATGTCGGATTTCAATAAGACTTGGTGTCCCCGAAGGTATATTACATTTTGGAAATTTCAAGTGCACAAGGTCAATAAAAGGGTCTAAGACCAAGTCTAGTTTTCATTTCTGCAAAATCCTTCGAAACAGTACTTTTTGGTGTGGTTCATGCCTCTCTACCGGTAGAAATTCCGGTAGAAGATGTTCTACCGGTAGAACTTCCGGTTGAGGTGCTTCTACCAGTAGAACTTCCGGTTGAAGTACTTCTACCGGTAGAACTTCCGGTAGAACTGAGGTTCACAGTTTTTCTCAACTCTCTGCCACAATTTGGGCCGTTTCTACCGGTAGAACTTCTGGTAGAACTGCGGTTCACAGTTTTTTTCTCACTCTCTGCCACAATCTGGGCCATTTCTACCGGTAGAACTTGGGGTTTTTAATTTCCTCAATTCTCTGTCAAAATTTGAGCCCTTTCTACCGGTAGAACTTCCGGTTGAAATACCCCTACCGGTAGAACTTCGAAAATTCAATTTTTTCCACACTTCATTCACTTCTTCACTTCCACATTTTCACCACCTGCACTCCCCAAGCCTACATGCTTTCCAAGGGATGATCTCCACACAAAAATCCATTCACATTTCATTCGAAACATCAAAATCACAAACCCATTTACATTCAAAGCATATATCTAATAACTTGCAAATCATTCCATTGAAAACATGCTTCCATTGAAGATAAAACCTCTAGATTTGATAGAGAAATTAGTGCTCTTGCTTAGCAAGATTAAAACAAGCTAAAAGAGATTAATGACATGCAAGAAAGATAAGCTTGATGATGAATAACATTTCCAAAGGTAAAAATGCCCTAAAACTTGCAATGTACTAGGAGTAACTAAAATGTTTACTTGCCTCCAACCCAAGCCAAGCCAAAGCTTCACAAACTCAACAAGAAAGGGGTGCTCCACGAGATCTACACAAAACCCCCAAAATGGAGCATACAAAAATCAACATTTTGGCCATCACAAATCCCCATTTCGAAAATGGATTTGCAAACCATGAAAACAAGCTCTAGGCGAGCTAAAGAACATCAAATGGGAAGAATGAAGAAGACACCAACCTTGAGCTAGCCAAACAAGAAGAATAGGGCTTGAGGATGATGAATAGTGGAAAGGTTTGGCTCCCAAAAACGTCCAGCTGTAGCTTGAGAAGAGAGGAAGAGGATGGTGGTCTTGGATCTTGATTTGGAACACTATAGCTAGATCATTTCCAAGGGAGAAGACCAAAGGGGAAGGCTCTCCACTCACTTGCTCTAGGGCAAAACCGTTGCAGAGATTGGAAAAAGGGAAAATGAAGAAGGAAAGGGCTTATATAGTGTCTGGAGGTGGGTCCCTTTAGCAGTGAAACTTGGAACGCTTGGAACATGGTCTTGTGGACCCCGGATGGAATCGACGAAGAAGAACAAAACGATCACCGAAAAATCTAGTTTCGGAAAAGTATAATTTTGACATAGTTTCACGATTTCGAAAAGTGTGCCCAGATTTAACATGCAAAGACAGATTTACCCTTATTGGGCCAAAACTTGGGTTTCTGGGCCTCAAATGCATGCCGGTTAAAAACGAAAGTTGCCATAAATCATAAAACCATTCAAGAGAAACAAAAATCACATCCACATCAAAGATCTAGAACAAAACCCCATTCTTACACGTGTACTCAGGGCGTCCCTGAGCGTGTCTGACTCATACTAAACGTCCTCAAAATCCCCAAAACTATAATCCAAACTAAGTCTAATCACATTCTAACCCAACTAGTACTAAGACTCACTTAAGACTAAACACTCACTTAATTAGTACTAATCGAGTTGGTCTGGGTTGGGGTCTAACAGTTATTTTGGTGGATATTGTTTTGTCTATATTGGCCTTTGTTGGCCTCTATTTTTGGAAATTGTAATTAAATGATATATGTTCAACTTTAAGAGTACTTTTGGGTTACGCTATAGAACATTACTCATTCTGATACTTGTTATTTAAATGCAATCAGTATTATTAATATGGAAATGAATTACATGCTTGATTTACTATACGCTTCCGTAATTTAACAAAGTATTCATGATGTTGTTGAGATATCCTCACCGCGGACACCTGTGGGAAATCACGTACACGGGTGATATGTGTTCTTTATTATCCCGTATGCGTTGGGCATCAAACATACCTATGATCTCTTTTATACCTCTATTGCTTCACATTAGTCCCGATCCCGGATTGGTCCCCAAACCCGGTCCGGGGTCGCGACACTTTTCCAGAGAGCTATCTCATTGCCTGTCCGAACGTTTGGTTACCCCTAAGGTCACCTCACGGCTAACCGCCAAGAGCATAGCGGCTAACAGCAAGCAATCAAAAATCTCACGGTTAGTTTTCCCGAGAGCTATTTGTTTCTGACCTTCTCTCAGTCACCTCAGCGGTCACCTCATGGCTAGCCGGCAAGGCCACCGACTACTAACTGTGAGCTGACCGAATTAGAAATTATATCCACTGGCTTAGGGAATTTGAAAAGGGGCTAGCCGCCATGTTAAGAGGCTAACCGCCAAATCGAGCCGTTGGATTTTTTCTATAAAGCTGTAGCCTGTTTTGCTTTGCTTAAAAAAAAAAGGACTTTAGAGAAGAGCTTTCCCCTGCTACTTTCTTCCCATCTAATGTAGGCTCTCAAATCCCTTTCCAAACACTCATGTGCTAGATTTAGGAAAACCCAAGAGCTTCATTAGCTCAAGATGAGTGTGTTGTGAGGGAATGCATCATCTAGGATATCTTGGTCTATGAGAGCCTTATCTGTGTAATCCTAGAAGCCTAATCCTCTAAACCCTGGTTGTGCAACACGTTGGAAGCATCTTTCTCAAAACCAAGAGGTCATCAAGAGGTGAAAGCTTTGACTGCGGTCAGAGCTCCATAGAGCACTTCAATCATCATTGTCACGCCCCCAAAACCGGGATCCGATCTCATAGACGCGAATATACGGTGTTAATTAAAATTTTGTATTTTCCCCTAGGATCTGCGTGTGTGAGGATGGTGTCGCGACCCCGGACAGGGTTCGGGGAACCAAATCCGGGATCGGGACTGTTTGTGATGAAGCCGATGATATAATCATATGGAGTAATGACAATAATTTAAGGTATGTTTATAATCAAGCGTACACGGGTTAACAAAAGAACACTCCTTACCCGTGCACGTGATTTCCCACAGGTGTCCGCGGTGAGGATATTCCAACACACATAGTCATATAGTAATAATTGCGGAAGCTTATGGTAAATCATACATGTATTTCATTTCACAAAATATCAAGGCTGATTACATTTGAATAGGAGTATCAGAATGAGCAATGTCCTAAAGCATAACCCAAAAGTACATATTCAAGTTTAATCAGAAGATCGGTTAATTACAGTTCCCAAAAATAGAGGCCAACAAAGGCCAATATACAAAACAATAACCACCAGAAATCTATCCAACCACCCCCAAAATGTTTCGCAACTCGGCAGCCCGATGTTTACATAACATCGTCAGCACGCCACTCTACTAGCGGCTGCGGTTCTCCGACCGCCTCCTCTGGCTCCTCCTCGGGGAAACCAACAACGGGACCTGAGTACCAAAGCAAAGGGGTCAGACACGACGGTCTGGCAGGTAGATGAAAAGATAAGTACATTAATAATAAAGACCTTTACCTTTGAAAACATGTAAACCTGTTTAACAATGGCTTTCAAAGTAAATGAATCGTTTCATTTAAAACACACATGCAGTAATAAAATATGCAAGGTAACCAAGGAAGTCGGAAACAATCAAGATGGCATCCACAAGAAGCTAAATCCTCTATCACCGAAGTGACGTGAGTATCGGGTGTTGACCTCGGTCACCGAAGTGAGGAGGTGCAACCAAGTTACATACAGATATACAATAATACGGGACGGGACCGCGGTAGCAAACCGGGTATCGGGAATCACGGTAGCGAACCGGATATCGGGAACCACGGGAGCGAGCCGGGTATCGGGACGGGACCACGGTTAATAAACCGGGTATCGGGATCCAAGCTGCAGCTCGCGGGGCGGGAAGGGATCTCCAAGTCGGTAGATCAGACCGACAAGGTCGTCCAAGCTTAGTGGTGCCGACTCATAGGTCAAATCACATAAATCGAGACATGTATAAAACAATTCCAGTGCAAAGCTATAAACGGGCAAGACGGGGTGCTCAAGGCACAGCTATCATATCAGGCCTGGCATGTATATCAAAGCTAGCAAAACAGTACAAGTATACTTTCCAAGTTTTCGGAATGATAGGTTCCAAATCATAAATTTCGAGAAGAACAAGGTAAAGTACTCTTTTGAAAAACTAAGACAATGTCGGGTTAAAACTAGTCCAAGTGAATAGGGATCCCGTATGTCTGTATAATAAAGGAAACTTGGTACTCTTTGAATTTGGGAGACATTCCGGGTTCCTTATACACTATAGTAGCCTCAATGCTTAAATGAATCTCGATGATGTAGTTTCTCTCTCGAACGTACTACCAACAAACACTTCGATCCCAGGTGAGCGGTGCCCATTGCTCTCAGAAAGGTTCACAAGCAATGGGGTGAAAGCTCCCTTCAATCCTTCTTTATTCATAGAATTCAGGGAATTTCGGTTACCTTGCGGTCAGATGGCGGTTAGCCGCCAGTGCATCCGGCGGTTAACCGCTGGCTGACCGTGAGGCTGACCGTGGAATTGCAGCTCTCGGGAAAAGTGACCGTAACTAAGCGGTTGGATGGCGGTTAGCCGTCAATGGACACGGCGGTTAGCCGCAAGCTGACCGCGGAGCTGACCGTGGGGTTACAGCTCTCTGGAAATGTGACCGAACTTGCTTCGGTTAGCCGCTAGTCGCCACGCGGCTAGCCGCTGGGCGACCGCCAGCTGACCGCCAGTCACGGGAATTTCTTCCCTGGGTTCAGATTCAAGCTTTCCTTTCCCCCAAACCAATTCCTATCATTCTCCATTGACACTCGTGCAATTTATAAGGGAAGGAGGACAACCATCATCACAAGGATTCACTTAGGCAATGTACCAAAGATGAACTCAAACTACAATCCATGATTTAAAGGCAATAGATGAAAACAAAGCTAGAAATCATGTTTCAAGACAATAAAGAGGCTTACCAACCTCATTCAAAGCATTTAATATCATTGAATGTAATTAAGACAAAGCATTAATGAAGTCATGATTTAAAACACATTTGTCATAAAAAAAAATCAATGCAAGCTAAACTATCCATTCAATCCACTTGCCTCAAGGTTCTCCATGCAAGAAATCAAAGCTAATAATCTCTTCCTCCAAGCCAAGAATGCTATCTACACAAAACCCCCAAATCCAAACCCGAAAATGGGTCAAACAAGGAATAGAGAGAAGGAAGCTTCAATAATGACAATAGGGCTCCTCTAAAACTAGAAGAACACAAATCTAAGAGATTGGAAGGGAAAACTTACTTGGAAGCTCTTCAAATGGTCAAGGTGAGCTCAAAGAGGGTCTTGAGTTGAGTAGATCCTTCCACAAATGGTATCAATGAATAGCTCTAGTAATGGGGAAGAAGAGGGTGAAGTTCATCTCTTGATTGGTGTGAGATTTGGTAGGGTTTTGGTGGTGAGGAAGCAAGGAGAAAAAGAGAAGAGATGGAAACCCTAGGCTCTCATATGCTTGTGCTGGAAAGGGGAAATGGAAGAAGAGTGTTCTTCTTAAAAAGCAATGGGTGTGGGCTCCACCACTAGGAAAGCTCTTTGGGCTGAAATCGTTAATTTCGGGATCTCGAATGAAATCGACGAAGAAGAGAAAAGTGATCACCGAAATATCTAGTTTCGGAAAAGTACATGTTTCGCGGGTTTCGAGGATATCGAGTGTTGGGCACAGATTTCATGTAAAAAGACCGTTTTGCCCTCAAAGCAAGAAGATCGGGTTTCGGGGTTCCGGACGGGTTCGGGATTAACGTGAAAGTTGTAGGGATTAACAAGACGAGTAAAACGGGATAGAAATGCAAATTACCGGAACACGAATAATCCCCCAGCACTTAGAAAAACTAATCAAAAAGGGAACCCCCCAAAGGGTCCCACCAACACGAAGCACTAAAATAATTTTCCAAAGCTATCAAGAACTATACTAATCCAAGCTTAGTCAAAAATCACTAATCGAGCTTAGCACTAACACGCAACATAATTAGTACTAATCGAGTCACTCGGGTCGGGGTCTTACATCCTCCACCCCTTAGGGCATTTGGTCCTCCAAATTAAATACAAACTCACCTCGGGTAAGAGATGCGGATACTTCTTCTGCACTTGCTCTCGCAATTCCCACGTTGCCTCTTCCGGCCCATGATTCTCCCAAAGTACTTTCATCCACTGAATAGTCCGTGACCTCAACTCTTGCTCCTTCGTGTCTATGATCCGAATGGGCTTCTCAACATAAGTGGCATCTTCCCTGATCTCTAACGGTTCATGCCGGAGTACATGTGAAGGGTTGGGGACGTACTTCTTCAACATCGACACATGGAAGACATTGTGTACACCGGATAGCTCAGGTGGTAAGGCTAATCTATAAGCCACATCACCGATCTTGCTCATTATATCATACGGTCCAATGTATCTCCGTGATAATTTGCCTTTCTGCCCAAACCTCAATGTTCCTCTGGTCGGTGACACCTTCAAGAAAACCTTATCTCCTTCCTTGAATTGTAGATCCCTGCGGTGAGAGTCTGCATAGCTCTTTTGTCTACTCCGGGCTACTTTCAAACGTTCTCGGATCTGTCTTACTTTGTCAGTAGTCTCACTCACTATGGACGGTCCATGGAAACTGCGAGTGCCGACTTCTTCCCAACATACAGGTGTCCTACACCTTCTGCCGTACAAAGCCTCAAAAGGCGCCATCCCAATGCTCGAGTGGTAGCTGTTGTTGTAAGCAAACTCACACAACGGTAGGGTCTCATCCCATTGAGTCTTGAAATCTAATACACAAGCTCGGAGCATATCCTCAAGAGTCTGAATCGTCCTCTCCGACTGGCCATCTGTCTGAGGGTGATAAGCTGTACTGAACTGTAGTCTCGAACCCATAGACTCATGTAGGGTCCTCCAAAATCTCGAGACGAATCTGCTGTCTCTATCGGACGTGATGGAAACTGGCTGTCCATGCCTACTGACGACCTCATTGACAAATAATTCTGCCAGGGGTAACATGTGCATCTTCTTCCCTGTCCTCGTGGGGATAAAGTGAGCTGACTTGGTGAGTCTGTCCACAATCACCCATATCGCATCATTGCCTCTGCTAGTCTTCGGTAGTCCCGAAATAAAGTCCATGGTAATGTGCTCCCACTTCCACTCTGGGATCTCTAATGGCTGCAACAAACCTGGGGGCTTCTGATGTTCTGCCTTTATCAACTGACAAGTCATGCAACGAGATACAAACGCTGCAATCTCTCTCTTCATATTGTTCCACCAAAATCTGCCCTTCAAATTCTGATACATCTTTGTGCTGCCTGGATGCATGGAGTACTTTGCACTGTGAGCTTCTGCCATGATGTCATTCCTCAAATCTTCTATGTTAGGCACACACAACCAATCACGGTAATAAAGAACTCCGTCAACAAAACGAAAATCAGGACGTTCTGCTAGGTGGTCTACAATCTTGGCTAACTCTAGATCTTGCAGCTGACTGTCCTTAATCTTCCGGATGAATGAAGGCTCTGACACTGACATATTGGCAATTATAGCACCTTTCCTTAGGGGCTGCAAGTCTACCTTCAACTCTTCGAACTGATCAAAAATACAAGTACCACTCAAATTTGCTATGCCCACTGACTTCCTACTCAAAGCATCGGCAACAACATTCGCTTTACCCGGGTGATACTTGATTGGAAAATCTTAGTCCTTGATATACTCCATCCATCTCCTCTGCCTCATGTTCAACTCCTTCTAAGAAAATAGGTACTGTAGGATACGGTGATCCGAATGAACCTCAAACTTCTCTCCGTAGAGATAATGTCTCCACATCTTCAATGCAAAGACAACTGCTGCCAACTCAAGATCATGGGTCGCATAATTCTTCTCGTGATCTTTCAACTGCCGGGACCCAGATGCTACAACTTTTCCTTCTTGCATCAACACACAACCAAGTCCAATGTTCGAAGCATCGGTAAAGATGGTAAAACCGCCGCTTCCGGATGGCAAAGTGAGGACTGGTGCGGTAGTTAATCTCTTCTTCAGCTCTTGGAAACTAGTTTCACACTAATCTGTCCACACATAGGGTGCATTCTTCCTTGTTAACTTCGTCAAGGGTACTGCAATCGACGAAAACCCTTGCACAAACCTCCTGTAATACCCTGCCAAACCAAGAAAACTCCTAATTTCTGACACATTCTTCGGTCTCTCCCACTTCACTACTGCCTCGATCTTAGACGGGTCTACTGACAAACCTTCCTTAGAGATTATATGTCCCAAAAATGCGACTTGCTCAAGCCAAAATTCACACTTGTTGAGCTTCGCATACAACTGACTCTCCCTCAAAATCTGCAATACTATCCTCAGATGCTCTTCATGTTCTTCTCTGGTCTTGGAGTACACCAGAATATCGTCTATGAACACCACTACAAACTGATCTAGGTACTGAGCAAAGATCTTGTTCATCAAAGCCATGAACACTGCCAGTGCATTAGTCAACCCAAATGGCATCACTAGGAACTCATAGTGGCCGTATCTTGTCCGGAAAGCTGTCTTCAACACATCTGATTCTCTAACTCTCAGCTGATGATAACCGGATCTCAAATCAATCTTCGAAAAGTACGAGGCACCTTGTAACTGATCAAACAATTCGTCTATCCTTGGCAATGGATACTTGTTCTTGATGGTCACTTGGTTCAATCTCCGGTAATCAATACACATTCTCATCGAACCGTCCTTCTTCTTCACGAACAACACCGGAGCTCCCCATGGTGAGATGCTTGGCCTCACAAAACCTTTGTCCAACAACTCTTGTAACTGTATCTTCAACTCTCCTAATTCTGCCGGAGCCATTCTATATGGTGCAATAGATATCGGAGCGGTCCCCGGTAACAACTCAATGGTAAAATCAATCTCTCTCATGGGTGGTAATCCCGGAATCTCCTCCGGAAATACATCCGGGAACTCCCAAACAATAGGGATCTCCTCCACCCCTTGGGACCGTTTATCCTCCGTGATAAACGCCAAATAGGCTTCACATCCACTTCTTAAAAGTCTATCAGCCTTCAACGCTGAGACAAACCCTGCACGAGGATTTCTCCTCTCTCCCTGGAATAACACTCCTGCTGGTGTCTCATCCAACTTGAATGTGAGGGTTTTATGGAAACAATCCATCGTGGCATGGTACCCTGCCAGCCAATCCATCCCTAGGATGACATCAAAATCCTTCATCTCCAACAGAATAAGATCTGCGGGTAACACAACTTCTCCTATCCGGACTGTACAACTAGGGTACTGAACCGTACATACAACTTGTTTTCCTACTGGTGTAGCTACAGTCAAGGTGTACTCAAGATCTCTACCATGCACATCAATCAATTTAGAAAATGCATGGGATATGAATGAATGCGTAGACCCAGGGTCAAATAATATTCTAGCTTCAATCCCACTGACAAGAAGTGTACCTTCCACAACATCGCCTGCTGCCTCTGCATCAGCTCTGTTGACCGCGTACACTTGTCCTCGCTGTTGTGGCCTTATCGGTGCCTGTTGTTGTCTGCCTTGCGGGGCATTTCTATTCTGTTGCGGTGGACGCTGAATATGCTGCTGACGGGCCTGCTGCTGCTGCTGGGGCCTAAACTGCTGCGGTGGTGCCTGTTGCTGAAGTGGCCTTGCCTGATTCTGCACTACCAGTGCATTCTGTGGCGGGGCTGGACGCGGTGCTCCTTGAGGCTGCTGATTTTGCCTATTCGGTCTTGGGCAATTTCTCATCTGATGATCCATGGAACCACATCTAAAGCACGCCCCGGTGATGGTGCGACATTGGGCACTCTCATGGTTCTTGCCACAGTGGGTGCAAACGTGCTGCACATTGTCTTGCCTCTGCCTCTTGTTCTGCTGGTTCCTTTGCTGATGATGCTGCTGCTGGGGCTGCCCTTGTCCCTTACCTTGAGATCTAAGGACCTTGTGGTGGAAGTTCTCGAACTTGTAGGCCCTCTTGATCGCCTCTTCAAAAGTGACCGGTGGTACAACTCCCGTAGCATCTCTCTCGATGATGGGATGAAGTCCTTCAAGGAACTTGGTTATCTTCTTCTCCACCGTGTCTACTAATTCGGGTGCATATCTTGACAACCTCTCAAACTTAGTGAGGTATTCTTGGACAGTCGTATTGCCTTGGACAAGCTGTTGAAACTCTACAGCCTTCTGCCTCCTGATGTGCGTGGGCACATACTTGTCACAAAACTGTATCTTGAAATTCTGCCAAGCAACTGCGTCAGCCATTGTCCTATACTCTTCCCTTACAGTTTTCCACCAGATATCTGCCAACCCGGTGAATAGGGACGTTGCCAGCTTTACTCTCTCACCCCCTGTGCATCTGAAGACTTCGAATATGTTTTCTGTATGGTCTAACCAGTCATCCGCGGTTAATGGGTCTTCTGAGCCAACAAAATCCTTGGGTGCCCTTTTTCTAAATCTCTCAAATAAGGCATTGGGGTCATACTCTCTCTGATTGATAACAATTGCAGGTTGAGGCTGGACTGGCTCTGGCCTTCTCTGTAGTACCTCCAACAACTGTCTCTGCATTTCGGCCAATTCTCTGGCATGATCCTCATCCTTCTTTAGCATTTGTTCTTGAAGTCTAGCCTGATTCTCATTAGCTTGACGCTGTTGATCGAGCATAGCTTGCATCATCTGCTGAAACTGATTTGGAATTGTGTGTTCAGTTCTATCTTCTCCCACTGGTCCTGTACCTTCTACCGGCCCAGTATAATCACTGTTGCTCGCTGTGGGGTTACCGTTCACTGGGCGCTTACGAGGTGGCATAATGCTGCAAAACAAATTGTTAGCACATGATAATCAAGAATAGGGTCACACATCGCTCACGCGATTCTAACTAACGGAAGATCTAACGAATCCTCGTCACGTCCTTAGGATTTCTAGTTTCTTTTAATTGCTTGAAACACGTCTCGCTCTGATACCAGTCTGTCGCGACCCCGGACCGGGTTCGGGGAACCAAATCCGGGATCGGGACTGTTTGTGATGAAGCCGATGATATAATCATATGGAGTAATGACAATAATTTAAGGTATGTTTATAATCAAGCGTACACGGGTTAACAAAAGAACACTCCTTACCCGTGCACGTGATTTCCCACAGGTGTCCGCGGTGAGGATATTCCAACACACATAGTCATATAGTAATAATTGCCGAAGCTTATGGTAAATCATACATGTATTTCATTTCACAAAATATCAAGGCTAATTACATTTGAATAGGAGTATCAGAATGAGCAATGTCCTAAAGCATAACCCAAAAGTACATATTCAAGTTTAATCAGAAGATCGGTTAATTACAGTTCCCAAAAATAGAGGCCAACAAAGGCCAATATACAAAACAATAACCACCAGAAATCTATCCAACCACCCCCAAAATGTTTCGCAACTCGGCAGCCCGATGTTTACATAACATCGTCAGCACGCCACTCTACTAGCGGCTGCGGTTCTCCGACCGCCTCCTCTGGCTCCTCCTCGGGGAAACCAACAACGGGACCTGAGTACCAAAGCAAAGGGGTCAGACACGACGGTCTGGCAGGTAGATGAAAAGATAAGTACATTAATAATAAAGACCTTTACCTTTGAAAACATGTAAACCTGTTTAACAATGGCTTTCAAAGTAAATGAATCGTTTCATTTAAAACACACATGCAGTAATAAAATATGCAAGGTAACCAAGGAAGTCGGAAACAATCAAGATGGCATCCACAAGAAGCTAAATCCTCTATCACCGAAGTGACGTGAGTATCGGGTGTTGACCTCGGTCACCGAAGTGAGGAGGTGCAACCAAGTTACATACAGATATACAATAATACGGGACGGGACCGCGGTAGCAAACCGGGTATCGGGAATCACGGTAGCGAACCGGATATCGGGAACCACGGGAGCGAGCCGGGTATCGGGACGGGACCACGGTTAATAAACCGGGTATCGGGATCCAAGCTGCAGCTCGCGGGGCGGGAAGGGATCTCCAAGTCGGTAGATCAGACCGACAAGGTCGTCCAAGCTTAGTGGTGCCGACTCATAGGTCAAATCACATAAATCGAGACATGTATAAAACAATTCCAGTGCAAAGCTATAAACGGGCAAGACGGGGTGCTCAAGGCACAGCTATCATATCAGGCCTGGCATGTATATCAAAGCTAGCAAAACAGTACAAGTATACTTTCTATGTTTTCGGAATGATAGGTTCCAAATCATAAATTTCGAGAAGAACAAGGTAAAGTACTCTTTTGAAAAACTAAGACAATGTCGGGTTAAAACTAGTCCAAGTGAATAGGGATCCCGTATGTCTGTATAATAAAGGAAACTTGGTACTCTTTGAATTTGGGAGACATTCCGGGTTCCTTATACACTATAGTAGCCTCAATGCTTAAATGAATCTCGATGATGTAGTTTCTCTCTCGAACGTACTACCAACAAACACTTCACCTAGGCTTCGAACACGATCCCAGGTGAGCGGTGCCCATTGCTCTCAGAAAGGTTCACAAGCAATGGGGTGAAAGCTCCCTTCAATCCTTCTTTATTCATAGAATTCAGGGAATTTCGGTTACCTTGCGGTCAGATGGCGGTTAGCCGCCAGTGCATCCGGCGGTTAACCGCTGGCTGACCGTGAGGCTGACCGTGGAATTGCAGCTCTCGGGAAAAGTGACCGTAACTAAGCGGTTGGATGGCGGTTAGCCGTCAATGGACACGGCGGTTAGCCGCAAGCTGACCGCGGAGCTGACCGTGGGGTTACAGCTCTCTGGAAATGTGACCGAACTTGCTTCGGTTAGCCGCTAGTCGCCACGCGGCTAGCCGCTGGGCGACCGCCAGTTGACCGCCAGTCACGGGAATTTCTTCCCTGGGTTCAGATTCAAGCTTTCCTTTCCCCCAAACCAATTCCTATCATTCTCCATTGACACTCGTGCAATTTATAAGGGAAGGAGGACAACCATCATCACAAGGATTCACTTAGGCAATGTACCAAAGATGAACTCAAACTACAATCCATGATTTAAAGGCAATAGATGAAAACAAAGCTAGAAATCATGTTTCAAGACAATAAAGAGGCTTACCAACCTCATTCAAAGCATTTAATATCATTGAATGTAATTAAGACAAAGCATTAATGAAGTCATGATTTAAAACACATTTGTCATAAAAAAAAATCAATGCAAGCTAAACTATCCATTCAATCCACTTGCCTCAAGGTTCTCTATGCAAGAAATCAAATCTAATAATCTCTTCCTCCAAGCCAAGAATGCTATCTACACAAAACCCCCAAATCCAAACCCGAAAATGGGTCAAACAAGGAATAGAGAGAAGGAAGCTTCAATAATGACAATAGGGCTCCTCTAAAACTAGAAGAACACAAATCTAAGAGATTGGAAGGGAAAACTTACTTGGAAGCTCTTCAAATGGTCAATGTGAGCTCAAAGAGGGTCTTGAGTTGAGTAGATCCTTCCACAAATGGTATCAATGAATAGCTCTAGTAATGGGGAAGAAGAGGGTGAAGTTCATCTCTTGATTGGTGTGAGATTTGGTAGGGTTTTGGTGGTGAGGAAGCAAGGAGAAAAAGAGAAGAGATGGAAACCCTAGGCTCTCATATGCTTGTGCTGGAAAGGGGAAATGGAAGAAGAGTGTTCTTCTTAAAAAGCAATGGGTGTGGGCTCCACCACTAGGAAAGCTCTTTGGGCTGAAATCGTTAATTTCGGGATCTCAAATGAAATCGACGAAGAAGAGAAAAGTGATCACCGAAATATCTAGTTTCGGAAAGGTACATGTTTCGCGGGTTTCGAGGATATCGAGTGTTGGGCACAGATTTCATGTAAAAAGACTGTTTTGCCCTCAAAGCAAGAAGATCGGGTTTCGGGGTTCCGGACGGGTTCGGGATCAACGTGAAAGTTGTAGGGATTAACAAGACGAGTAAAACGGGATAGAAATGCAAATTACCGGAACACGAATAATCCCCCAGCACTTAGAAAAACTAATCAAAAAGGGAACCCCCAAAAGGGTCCCACCAACACGAAGCACTAAAATAATTTTCCAAAGCTATCAAGAACTATACTAATCCAAGCTTAGTCAAAAATCACTAATCGAGCTTAGCACTAACACGCAACATAATTAGTACTAATCGAGTCACTCGGGTCGAGGTCTTACAGATGGCAAAACTCCCAACACATCAAAATATTTCGCGGAAGCTTTACAAGACGTTACGACCCGAAATCCGTATCCATCGGGGTTCCGTGTCGTACTCAATCCGTCAGCATAAGATTGTCATAGTAATATTCAAACTCAGACTGAAACTAATCATAATATCAAAATATACAGAGCTGACAATAACAGGCTAGTCATTACCCAAACATATTCAAGTTACAAATTAACGAGTGCATTAATTACAATTCCCAAGAAAAGGGTTAACAAAAGCCGTACAAAATAGCAAGCTAGAACAAATACTACCCAAGGGTGTAATGTACCTCCGGAGTCAAGCATGACGTCTACATGACATCGCTGACACAACAAGCTTGCAAAAATCGTGGCTCAACAGCCCTCTACGTACGAACTAGCTCAAAACAAGGACCTGCTATCTAGAGCACCAAAGTAGTAGAATATGAGACACGACGGTCTGGCAGGTAATCAATTTAGGCAAGAGCATAAACAAAATTAGAGTTTAAAGGAAACAATAACTAAAAACAATTTATTGAACTTGAAACAGATTTACAAGGTTTAAAAACAATGCATGAACAAGATACTTATCAAGAAATCACGAGTGCATGAACGATATACGAAAGAAGACATGAATACATATAATATCATGATTAGTAAATCCACAACAAGCCCATCCTTTCTCCATCATACATGATGACAAGAGCAAGCACGCACGACAAGCACGACACGTAAGACACGATCCCATGCCACACAAGGTAGACGGGGAGGCCGGCCGCGGAACAGGAACACGAACACGCACGATGTGTAATATAATACACGACTAGTCTGCAGACAGTCCATATGTTTAAGGACCCCCGGACAGTGGATCAGACTGAAGGGGCAGTCCAAGCTCAGTGGTATTCACTTAAATTCATGAATGCACAAAACACGGCGATACACGTTCGAGAACACGTCAAACAAGAGGGAAATCATTTATCAAAGGAGACACGACAAGGCTAGCAAAATAGCATAATATAAATGCTTAACAAACTTAAGAAATGATTCCCTTTTTTTTTTTATTCTTGAAACACGTCTTAAAGCGAGCTTATACTTGAAGTTCAAACAAATGCATGATGATGCACGAAGCATCAAAACAAGAGTTCAAACACGAAATCTATCAAGTTTAGGCTAAGACCAATCATTGACCCTTGTGGAATTGAAACCCAAATGTCGGAATTTTACATAACTTGGTGCCCCCGGAGGTAAGGTACATTTTGGAATTCCAATTTGCACAATGTCAATTAAAAGTCTAAAGCATAGTCTAGTTTTCAATTGCCAAGAAATTCAAAAAAGAATTGAAAATTCAAAACTGTGACAGTCAAGTTCGCTCGAGCGGTCATACCTTCACTCGAACGGACCCTAGACAGAGGCTTGTTCGCTCGAGCCAACCTAAGGGTTCGCTCGAGCGGACAGGTTTCTGTCCAAAACCCTTCAAATAGAGGGACGTTCGCTCGAGCGAACCCAGAGGTCGCTCGAGCGAACAAGCTTCTGCCTATGCGCGACTGAGTGCAGAAACTGCACTTTCCTTCATTCATTTTCTTGCATTTTTCTTCCTTCTTCTTCTCACCTCGGAACCAAACAAAAACCCTGAGCCACCATGCTCACCAAGGGTCAAAAACAACATTTAACATCATTCAATCCATAAATAAACCATTCACTCCATTGAGAAACATCAAGACATTTTCATGTGCAAAATCATAAAAACTTATAAGATCAACATGATTCTAAGGACTTGAAAAATCATTAGTAACAAGACAAGTGAAGAAACTAAAACCCATGACTTGAAAGAATATAAACATAGCTTGTATTATGAAACTAAACATAGAAATCATGTCTTAATGAAAATAATAAAACCATAATGCAATGTACATGAAGAATCCTATAGAGTTCACTTGCCTCAATCCAATGCCAAGGAAATCTTCACAAAACACAACCAAAGGGAAGATCCACGAAATCTACATAAAAGCCCCAAAATAGAACACATAAAAATCATATTTTTGGTCATCACAAACCCCCATTTCGAAATTGGGTTTGAAAATATGGAAAACAAGTTCTAAATGAGCTAAAAGAACATCAAATGAAAAGAGGAACAAGAGCCCTAACCTTTAGCTAGTCAAACAAGAAGAAGAGAGCTAGAAGATGATGAATAGTGTCGGGGACTTGGCTTAAAAACGGGTCCAGCTGAAGCTTGAGAAGAGAGGAAGAGATTGACGGAGTCGGATCCGGGATTGGAGCTCTCTTGCTAGATGATTCAAGGAGAAAAAGATCAAGAAGAAATGTTTCTCCTCTCCTTTGCTCTAGGTCAAGACCGGTTGCAGGATTTTGCAATGGGTAATGGAGGAGAGAGAATAGGAGAGCTTATATAGCGTCTGAGAAGTGGGTCCCTAGCAGCTGAGCTTTGAAACGATTAAAACATGGTCTTGTGGACCCCGGATGAAATCGACGAAGAAGAACAAAACGATCGTCGAAAAATCTAGTTTTAAAAAAGTATAATTTTGACATGATTTTGAGATTTCGAAATTCGTGTCCAGATTTTTGCATGAAAAGTCAGATTTACCCCTTTGGGCCAAAACTTGGGTTTTTTGGGCCTCAAACACGGACAGTTTAAAAACAAAAGTTGTAACAAATAATAAAACCATTCAAATGAGGTCGAAATCACGATTAAAATCGGAAAACATAATTATCCTCCAATGCTAACACGTGCACTCAGGGCCTCCCTGAGCGTGTCTGACTAAGTCCAATGGCTCTCAAAAATTCCCAAAGCTATAGAAAACTGAACTAAACCACAAACCAACTCGATTAGGATCAAAAACTCGTTTAAAGAACTAACTCACAATTAAAAAACCCAAAAATCAAGGAAATTAGGGGTCGGGGTCTTACATCCTCCCCCCTTTAAAACATTTGGTCCTCAAATGATCTAAACCAACCAAACAAAAGAAAAGAGGACAAAACTCACACACAAGATCACAAAATCTAAAAAGGCCTGCTCAGACTCACGGTCCTCCCGGAAGCACCTGGAGTCACTGGTTCATCTTCTTCTGTAGCATTGTCTCTAAACATTGATGACCTACACTGTTCTGCACAATTGTAATATCCCCGGTCAAACATGGTAGTGAAATGAGTCTGTAGTCGAGGTTTCTGATCCGCTTGAAGGTCTCAAACAGTCCAAACTTTTACTTGTCAACTTTTTCTTCTGATAAAAATCAATGTTTGTTGCAGAATCCTCATATCAGTCTCCAGTGATCATCAACTATCCTTACATTGTCTTAAATCTGTAGCTTGTCTTGTCCATCAATGTCGGTTCAAGAATAAGGGAATTCTGACTCATTATGATGTACTGTCACTCTGCCTCTGCAAGTCTTGGAATCTCTAACTCAAGCTCTTATCAATTCTTCAAACCTAAGTCTTCCGGTCTTCTACTCAGGCATAAATAGCTAACCTTGCGAGTTCGATTTGTGTCCACAATCCTAGAATGAATTCTTTCTTCAAATACCCAAGAGCTTATATTACTTTGACTCTTTCTGGTCATTGTCCTTGCCCTTTTGTATAACGATCGGTTCTCAACCAAACGTGTTTGTCTACTTCACATCACACTTCAAACTGTTACAACTCTGCATTCAAACTTCAAAGCTGTTCCAATCAAAACTTGGTTGCTCAATCTTCTGCCTCTGTTTCAGATTCACCATCCTCAAGTCTTGCACATGTGTTATTCTTTTCTGGATCTTTCAACTGACCTTATCCATAAGTTATGATTCTCCAACTTGCATCTGCATTCAAACTTCAAAACTGTTCCAATCAAAACTTGGTTGCTCAATCTTCTGCCTCTGTTTCAGATTCACCATCCTCAAGTCTTGCACATGTGTTATTCTTTTCTGGATCTTTCAACTGACCTTATCCATAAGTTATGATTCTCCAACTTGCATCTGTACTCTGCCCAAACTAATGTTCCAAAAGTCGGTAGAGTCTGCAAAATTTCCTCTATCAAGTGACTAGATAACAAACAATTCTATATACAAGTCTCTCCACTGCTGTCGAAAACTGAATTATATACTTTTAACCACGCACTGACGCACTTTGCTAAGTCAACTTCACCACCATAGCTACAATTGTTAAACTTCCTTGAACAAATCTCTGTCACAAGTTCAACAATACGCGAGAAATTTCTTACTTTTTCACATCTTCTTGGAGCTGTACTACTGAAAATCACTTCAGATCTCATAAAGTCCACCACTTACTCGGTTTCTGGAGTCTTCTAGCTTAGGAAAATAATCAAAATTTACCCAAAAATCTGTACTTACATGTCTAACATATCATCTGATAGTACACGGTCAATGGTAATTGGGTCTAGATATGTCTTTCACATAACTTGCTGACTAACAATTGTTCATATATTCCCTCGCTAACTCCATCTGTGACATCGAGAAGCTGAAAATTCTGCCAAGTCCTTCGAGAACCACGTGCTAAGTCCACAAAATGCCACAAAAAACCGACTCTCTGACACAAAAAACAAGCAAAAGATACTAAATGTGGGTATGGAGACATTAAATTCTCCCCCACTAGAAGAAAAACAAACTGAACCGATAAAACAATGGCTAGCCAAAACAAAATCCACACAACCTAAGGACTCCTCACCACATGTCTTAAGGTTACTAGAGTGTTTTATTTCCTAGAAACATGCCCGCTCTGATACCAGTCTGACACGCCCCCAAAATCGGGATCCGATCTCAGGGACGCGAATATGGGGTGTTATTTAAAATTTTGTATTTTCCCCCAGGATCCGCGTGTGTGAGGATGGCAAAATTCCCAACACATCAAAATATTTCGCGGAAGCTCTACAAGACGTTACGACCCGGAATCTGTATCCATCGGGGTTCCGTGTCGTACTCAATCCGTCAGCATAAGTTGTCATAGTAATATTCAAACTCAGACTGGAACTAATCATAATATCAAAATATACAGAGCTGACAGTAACAGGCTTGTCATTACCCAAACATATTCAAGTTACAAATTAACGAGTGCATTAATTACAATTCCCAAGAAAAGGGCTAACAAAAGCCATACAAAATAGCAAGTTAGAATAAATACTACCCAAGGGTGTAACGTAACTCCGGAGTCAAGCATGACGTCTACATGACATCGCTGACACAACAAGCCTGCAAAACTCGTGGCTCAACAGCCCTCTGCGCACGAACTAGATCAAAACAAGGACCTGCTATCTAGAGCACCAAAGTAGTAGAATATCAGACTCGACGGTCTGGCAGGTGATCAATTTAGGCAAGAGCATAAACAAAATTAAAGTTTAAAGGAAACAATAACTAAAAATAATTTATTGAACTTGAAACAGATTTACAAGGTTTAAAAACAATGCATGAACAAGATACTTATCAAGAAATCACGAGTGCATGAACGATATACGAAAGAAGACATGAATACATATAATATCATGATTAGTAAATCCAGAATGACCCCATCCTTTCTCCATCATACATGATGACAAGAGCAAGCACGCACGACAAGCACGACACGTAAGACACGATCCCACGCCACAGAAGGTAGACGGGGAGGCCGACCGCGAAACAGGAACACGAACATGCACGATGTGTAATATAATACACGACTAGTCTGCAGACAGTCCACATGTTTAAGGACCCCCGGACAGTGGATCAGACTGAAAGGGCAGTCCAAGCTCAGTGGTATTCACTTAAATTCATGAATGCACAAAACACAGCGATACGCGTTCGAGAACATGTCAAACAAGAGGGAAGTCATTTATCAAACGAGACACGACAAGGCTAGCAAAATAGCATAATATAAATGCTTAACAAGCTTAAGAAATGATTCCCTTTTTTTTTTTTTTCTTGATTCTTGAAACACGTCTTAAAACGAGCTTATACTTGAAGTTCAAACAAATGCACGATGATGCACGAAGCATCAAAACAAGAGTTCAAACACGAAATCTATCAAGTTTAGGCTAAGACCAATCATTGACCCTTGTGGAATTGAAACCCAAATGTCAGAATTTTACATAGCTTGGTGCCCTCGAAGGTAAGGTACATTTTGAAATTCGAATTTGCACAACGTCAATTAAAAGTCTAAAGCATAGTCTAGTTTTCAATTTCCAAGAAATTCAGAAAAGAATTGAAAATCCAAAATTGTGATAGTCAGGT
Source organism: Umbellularia californica (assembly GCA_028538565.1). Lineage (NCBI taxonomy): Eukaryota > Viridiplantae > Streptophyta > Magnoliopsida > Laurales > Lauraceae > Umbellularia > Umbellularia californica. The sequence goes on from JAPQWN010000002.1 coordinate 39,636,403, forward strand.
TCGCTCGAGCGGTCATACCTTCGCTCGAGCGGACCCCAGACGAGGCTTGTTCGCTCGAGCCAACCTAAGGGTTCGCTCAAGCGGACAGGTTTCTGTCCGAAACCCTTCAAACAGAGCCACGTTCGCTCGAGTGAACCCAGAGGTCGCTCGAGCGAACAAGCTTCTGCCTGTGTGCAAGTGAGTGCAGAAACTGCACTTTCCTTCATTCATTTTCTTGCATTTTTCTTCCTTCTTCTTCTCACCTCTGAACCAAACAAAACCTCTGAGCCACCATGCTCACCAAGGGTAAAAAACAACATTTAACATCATTCAATCCATAAATAAACCATTCACTCCATTGAGAAACATCAAGACATTTCCATGTGAAAAATCATAAAAACTTACAAGATCAACATGATTCTAAGGACTTGAAAAATCATTAGTAACAAGACAAGTGAAGAAACTAAAACCCTTGACTTGAAAGAATATAAACATAGCTTGCATTATGAAACTAAACATAGAAATCATGTCTTAATGAAAATAATAAAACCATAATGCAATGTACATGAAGAATCCTATAGAGTTCACTTGCCTCAATCCAATGCCAAGGAAATCTTCACAAAACTCAACCAAAGGGAAGATCCACGAAATCTACACAAAAGCCCCAAAATAGAACACATAAAAATCACATTTTTGGTCATCACAAAACCCCATTTTGAAAATGGGTTTGAAAACATGGAAAACAAGTTCTAAATGAGCTAAAAGAGCATCAAATGAAAAGAGGAACAAGAGCCCTAACCTTTAGCTAGTCAACCAAGAAGAAGAGAGCTAGAAGATGATGAATAGTGTCGGGGATTTGGCTCAAAAACGGGTCCAGCTGAAGCTTGAGAAGAGAGGAAGAGATTGACAGAGTCGGATCGGGGATTGGAGCTCTCTTGCTAGATGATTCAAGGAGAAAAAGATCAAGAAGAAAGGTTTCTCCTCTCCTTTGCTCTAGGTTAAGACCGGTTGCAGGATTTTGGAATGGGTAATGGAGGAGAGAGAATAGGAGAGCTTATATAGTGTCTGAGAAGTGGGTTCCTAGCAGCTCAGCTTTGAAACGATTAAAACATGGTCTTGTGGACCCCGGATGAAATCGACGAAGAAGAACAAAATGATCGTAAAAAAATCTAGATTTCAAAAAGTATAATTTTGACATGGTTTTGAGATTTCGAAATTCGTGTCCAGATTTTTGCATGAAAAGTCAGATTTTCCCCTTTGGGCCAAAACTTGGGTTTTTTGGGCTTCAAACACAGACAGTTTAAAAACAAAAGTTGTAACAAATAATAAAACCATTCAAATGAGGTCAAAGTCACGATTAAAATCGAAAAACATAATTATGCTCCCATGCTAACACGTGCACTCAGGGCCTCCCTAAGCGTGTCTGACTAAGTCCAATGGCTCTTAAAAATTCCCAAAGCTATATAAAACTGAACTAAACCACAAACCAACTCGATTAGGATCAAAAGCTCGTTTAAAGAACTAACTCACAATTAAAAAACACAAAAATCAAGGAAATTAGGGGTCGGGGTCTTACAATCATCAAAGGCAAGTGTTTGCCCTTCCTCAAACTTCTACAATATATGTATAATGTGGTAGTTGTTTAGATTTGTGTGACTAAGTTACTCTACAATTATGTGAGGAGGAGTAGATCTATGTGGTTGAACATCTATAACAAAATTGAGGTAGAATCAAAACTTGTGTAGTTTGATTCCTCTTAGTGGAATCGAGGGTCTGTGTGACCCTTGAGAGTGGATGTAGGTCTATGTGATCGAACCACTATAAATCTCATGTGTCTTCTTCTCTACTGCATGATCTATACTTTCCACATAAGTTATACTCTTGTTTGTGTTTGTCTTGTTCTTTGTTCTGGTTGGATTAAAATCAGGCTTAGAAAATTAAAATTGGAAATTGTATACCATTAGTCCTATTCACCCCCCCCCCCCCCCCCCCTCTAGGACTTAGTCATTGGCCCTAGCCTGCACTTTCAGTTGGTATCAGAGCAGGTTACTCCCCAAAGGCTTAACAACCTGGAGTAGATCTTATTCTTGTTACTAGTGCATAAGTTATTCTTGTTATTCTTGGAAGTAGGTGGGCCTCGTGGATAGATTTTTAAAACTTTTGACCCACTTGACTCAGGGATCAAGTATCCATAAGGCCAAAAACCCAATACAGGATGCATAACCCTCAATCTCATGATCATGTACAGTAAGTAAAACTATCTAAAAGATAGAACAGAAGCGAACAAGCATCCATAAAAATCTACAACATACAAGGGAGTAGATTATACCTTTGGAGCTCGATTGTGCTCTAATGGAGAAGTTGATGACTTTCGTTGATGTAGAACTTTTCTACAAACTAAGATCAGAATCTCCAACACCTCTTAGCCTTCCACGCTATGACCCGAATTAGATCTCTTTTCTCAAGAAGATTGGTGGAATCTTCAAGAGAAAACCCAACTCGAAACTCTATGGAACTAGAAGAGGAAGAGAGGAGAAAGCACTGCAACAATTGCACAAAAGAGGCTGGACGTTTTTGACTCCTATTTGATGGACGTCCATGAGGGGTGGATTCCCTTTTATAATCTCTCAGGTCTCCTCTTTTCTTAATTGAAATAGAAGTCTTACTTCCACAATAATTAGTAAGTATACTATTACCACTATTAGAAGTCCTACTTCAAATAGAAATAGTAACTTTCTAATTCCTTCCTTTTAGAGTTCAAGTAGGATTAGTATCTTTCTAATAACTTGGGCTAGCGTGGGGACCACTAGGGATTCCATAGAAAGCTGGCTCCAACTGGGACATGCGACCCCACATCTCATGTGCAATCCAGGCCCACAGTTAATTGCAAATAACACCACTATATAAATGCAATTGTACTCCAGTCTTAGGAATAAATTACAATGAAGACCCTAAACTTCCCAATTACCACAAGTAGGCCCCTCTATCAATATCCATGGATCAATTGGAATAAATCTGTCTCTTCCAATCTTAGTTCCACATCTTATTATCTTTGAGCCCCAATTAATCACTATGATCATCAGTACCATCCGATTAACTCTTAATCGAGATGGGTGCGCACTTACTAATGACAAATCCATTAATTGGCACAAGGGGATAATAAAGATAGATTCCATTTTGATCATTTAATGTTCCCACAGTCCTACTACCACATACCCAAGACACCGAGGTGTTGACCTACAGTTGGCCTCACTCATTGGTGACTCAAAGCAAATGAATAGATAGAAACTTGAGTTCATCAATGTCTCATAATTGAGAGCCTATTACTAGGGAATTATGAGAGCATACCTTATTATAGAGACGAAATTCCAAAAGGTGCTTCTCATGGTCCTTCAATACATGCAATGTACCATCACATTGATCTAGAATCTTCCATTCTGATGATCGAGACAAATCACACTATCTCATAGTGATCAAAGTGCTGCAACCTTATCAGATGAGATTCCCAGTCTCATCACTGGTTGTGAAGATATTTTAAGTATAAGATTTGTGACATATATCTCCTGTGTGTGGATCTCATCTATACACATATATCACATCTAATATACTAATGGGACCCGATTCAACTCATGAACCATTATGTCATATGTATTGGTCATGTGCATAAAGTAATAAAATAACATTCATCTCATGAAAGTAAAGCATGATTTTATTGATAAATAAAGAAATTAATCAATTTATCACATCAACTGATGGATTGAGTCCATACAGTCTAACAGTCTAACCCAGAAGGTAGTGCAGTAAACAGACCTCCTTTGTTTGATGGTACAAACTATGCCTTTTGGAAAGCCCGAATGACTGTTTTCATCAGATCCCTTGGTGGACCTGTATGGGATGCTGTAGAGGACTGATGGACTCCTCCTACAACCACAGATACAGATGGCACTGTCCAGCCTCTTGCAAAGGCCAGTTGGTCTGCTGATAAAAAAACATTAAGAGATAGTGATGCAAAGGCATTGAATGCCATAACCTGTGCCATGACTGCTGAGGAATACAAAAAGATTATGACATGTGCCACAGTAAAACAAGCTTGGGATCTTTTAGAAACAAATTATGAAGGAACAACTATTGTTAAAAGAGCCAAGCTTCAAATGTTGACTTCCCAATTCGAATCTCTAAGAATGAGGGAAGATGAAGTGTTCGATGAGTTTCGAACTAAGTTAATGGTCATTGTAAATGAAATGTGTTCACTTGGTGAACAAATTCCGAAAGGCAAAGTGTGTAGCAAAATCCCGAGGTCTCTACCCGAAAGATTTCAACCCAAAGTGACTTCTATAGAAGAATATAATGACCCAGAAAAAATGATAGTAGAAGAATTATCTGGTAACATTAGAACTTTTGAAATGAAATTGAATAATTCTTCTAATAAATCCAAAGATAAGAAATCAATTTCTTTAAAAACTTCTCAACCATCCCCCTCTCAAAAAGAATCAGATAAGGAGAAAGAAAGTGATAATGAAGATGTTGCCTTACTTGTTAAGAGATTTCTAAAACATTTTAAGAAGAAGAATTCAAATATTAAATCCTTTGGTAAAGGTAAAAACAAAGTCAGCTCTTCCTCTAAGAGTCAACATAGAAAGGTGAAATGCTATAACTGTCAAAAGTATGGTCATATATCATCTGAGTGTCAAATGGAAAGAAAGAAAAAGACACTTGTGGCAACATGGGATGATGACTCATCTGAATCTGAATAAGAATTAGATGAATCACACCAAGATGAGCCAGGAAACTACAACGTTTTGATGGCCAGAAGTGTCTGTGATCCATCAGTTGAGATGAATGGAAGTTCCGAAAGATCTGATATTGATAAATCTGAGAATGAAACTGAATCTGAAGAAGACAGTCCAGACAATGATAATAATGAAGAAGATCTTCAAGAAATCTATGATCAACTCTATGCTGAAAGCTACAGACTAATTAGAACTATGAGCAAACAAGGAGTCAAGATCAAAGTGTTAAAAGACAAAATTGAAGCCTTGAATGATGAAAATAATATCTTAACAAATGATCTTTATGAAATTAACTCCAAATTTCAAATTGCTAGTGATTACATAAGAAAGCTTTCGAGAGAAAAAGATGAGACTGAAAATCTAAAAGAATTAATCTCTCTTTTGAAGAATGAAGTCACCCAATTATTGTGGTACAAGGAAAAGTATGAGTATTCTTTCACTCATGGAGAAGAAAAGTTCGAAAGACTATTTGGGTTGGATAAATATCAAAGAGACAAAACTGGGCTTGGATACAACAAAGAAGCAAAACATAATCCAAATGTCTCTACTAAGTTTGTAAAAGGAGAAGCTTCCTCAAGTAATCTAAACATCTCTAAAGTTATATGTCATTCTTGTGGAAGAAAAGGACATGTCAAATATGAGTGTAAAATGAAACAAATCAAAAAACAGTCCTATAGAAATGAATAAACCAAAACAGGTTATCATAAAAATCTCATTGTTCCACAAAAATTGAATGAACTAATGAAACAGATTGACCAACTAAGAATTCAATTCAATAATCATGCTAAAAGAAATTCTAAGAAAACTTTTCATCAACATGATTCTGATAAATCAAAATCTCAAAAGGTACATGTGGGTACCCAAAAGCCTATTAGTTCACACAGCCCTTAAAGCTGGAGACCAATCCTTGTGGTATCTGGATAGTGGATGTTCTAGACACATGACTGGAGATAAAACACTCTTTTCAAAATTAACTGATAATGATGGTGGAATTGTTACTTTTGGTGATGGTAATGTAGCTAAAGTTGTTGGAAAAGGTACTCTAAATGTTCCAAACATGCCTCTATTAGAAGATGTTTTATGTGTTGATGACTTGAAACATAACTTACTTAGCATTTCGCAAATATGTGATAAAGATCATGCTGTCATCTTTACTAGTCATGGTTATGAGATCTCCAAAAATGGAAAGGTCATTCTAAGAGACTTTAAAAATCAAGAAAACTGCTATGTTGTTGGTGACCAAAAAGAATCGTTCAGCTCATCCTGTTACATTGCTCATCTTGATGAAGCCCAACTATGGCATCAAAGACTTGGACACGTGAACCATAGAGACTTGTCTAAGTTGAACAAGTATGTAAAGGGTCTTCCAAAAATCAGCAGGAAGTCAAAAACTTTTTGTGGAGAGTGCCAAAAAGGTAAACAAATCAGAAGATCTCACAAAAAGACCAAGTCTCTGAAGACTTCTAGATCCTTAGAGCTTCTTCACATGGACCTGGTCGGTCCAACTAAGAAAGAGAGTAGGGGTGGCAGAAAATACTTTCTTGTTATTGTTGATGATTATTCCAGATTCACTTGGGTTGTATTTTTAAGAGAAAAATCAGATGCATATGCTGAATTCAAAAGGATTGTGAAAAGAATCCAAGTTGAAAAAGGAAGAGCAGTTGCTAGAATAAGAAGTGATCATGGTGGAGAATTTGAAAATTCCAGATTTGAAAAATATTGTGATAAATATGGAATTCACCATGAATTTTCTGCCCCTAAAACTCCTCAACAAAATGGAGTTGCTGAAAGAAATAATAGAGTTTTGCAAGAGATGACCACAGTTATGCTTCATGGAAAGAATGTTCCTAGAGATCTATGGGCTGAATCAGTGAAAACAGCTTGTTACATCATAAACAAGGTTTACTTGAGAACTGGCTTGGATAAAACTGCCTATGAACTTTGGCATTAGAAAAGGCCAAACATTAGCTACTTTAAAATTTTTGGTAGTAAATGTTATATACTCAAGGATAGAGAACATTTGAGCAAGTTTGACTCCAAAAGTGATGAAGGCATTTTTATTGGCTATTCTCAAAACAGTCGTGCTTACAGAGTATTAAAAACCAACACTGGAGCCATACAAGAATCTATAAATGTTGTCATTGATGACAAACTAAAGGATTCCAGTAATCAAGAAGACCCTGATAATGATGAGATAAATGTTCCCACTGTAGACCTGGGTATGTCTCCAATCTCTAAGGATTTGGTAAATGTGAAGCATCATCCTATGGACCAAATTCTGGGAGATCCCTTGCTTGGTGTCAAGACTAGAAAACAACTTGAAAACATTATTAGCTTTCTTTGCTTTACTTCTACCATTGAACCTAAATCTGTTAATGAAGCTTTCTCTGATGATTGTTGGATAAATGCTATGCAAGAAGAGCTAAATCAGTTTACTAGGAATGAAGTTTGGGAATTAGTACCTAGGCTTGATGACAAAAACATCATAGGTACCAAATGGATTTACAAAAATAAACTTGATGAAAATGGTACCATAGATAGAAACAAGGCCAGGTTAGTTGCCCAAGGTTATTCTCAAATTGAAGGAACAGATTTTGAAGAAACATTTGCTCCTGTTGCCAGAATTGAATCCATTAGAATCTTATTTGCCATTGCTTGTTCCTTGAAATTTAAATTATATCAAATGGATGTCAAAAATGCTTTTCTAAATGGAGTTTTAAAAGAAGAAGTACCTAAAGGGTTTGAAGACCCCAAGCAGCCTAATCATGTGTACTATCTTAAAAAGGCTCTCTATGGTCTCAAACAAGCTCCTAGAGCTTGGTATGAAAGGCTCACTCAATTCCTGATTAATCATGATTTTGAAAGGGGTAGTGTTGATAAAACTCTGTTTATTCAAAGAACAAATAACACTATATTGATTGCTCAAATTTATGTTGATGATATTGTCTTTTGTTCTACTTATGATGTGTTAACAGAAAAGTTTGCCGATCTTATGAAATCTGAATTTGAAATGAGCATGGTTGGTGAACTTAATTTCTTTTTAGGATTACAAGTAAAACAATTGTCTAATGGAATGTTTATCTCCCAAACCAAGTATGCTAAAGAATTGATCAAAAGATTTGGTTTAGAGTCAGCCAAACACATGAACACTCCCATGAGTACAACGCTCAAATTATCTAAGGAATCGAGTGGTAAGAGTGTTGATCCTAGTATGTATAGAAGCATGATAGGCAGCCTCTTATATCTTACAGCTAGTAGACCAGATATTGCATTTAGTGTAGGAGCTTGTGCCAGATATCAATCTGATCCCAAAGAAGCTCATTTGAAAGCTGTGAAGAGAATCATTAGATATGTGTCAGGGACTTTAGGATATGGCTTATGGTATCCATATGATTTACCTATTTGCATTGCTGGATACTCAGATGCCGATTGGGCTGGAAATGTGGATGATAGAAAATCTACTAGTAGTGGGTGTTTCTACCTAGGAAACTGTCTAGTTGCTTGGCACAGCAAAAAAACAATCATCCATTTCCTTATCTACAACTGAGGCAGAATATATAGCAGCTGGAAGTGGTTGTACTCAAATGCTATGGATGAAGCAAATGCTCAGAGACTGGTATTGATCAAAGCAGCATGAATTTGTATTGTGATAACACTAGTGCTATCAATATCTCTAAAAACCCTGTCCAACACTCTAGAACTAAGCATATAGATATCAAACATCATTTCATTAGAGAATTGGTTGAAGAGGAAGTCATAATATTAGAGCATATTCCTACAGAAAAACAATTGGCAGACATTTTGACAAAACCTTTGGATGTTTCAAAATTTGAAAATATGAGAAAATCTCTTGGTGTTTGTACTATTAGATAATCTCTCCATCTTGACTTGTTATGTGTGTTTTAGTTAAAAAAAAAAAAAAAAAACGGGCTAGCCGTGGACCCCATTAGCGCCTAACCGACATTGGAACTGTAACTTAAATCATTGCAGAACCCCTTTTTTTAATTTCTCTGTTTTCTGTCTCTGTCTCCTCGTCAGTTCGTCTTCTTCCTCCTTTTTGGAGTTCACATCTCCTCTCTTTTCTCAAGGTAATCTCAATCCTTTCTCATTTTTTTTGTTTTGTTCTTTTCTCTTGATTTCTATTGTTTTTAACAATATGTTTTCTCTTCTTGTCTGTGTGTATTGATGCTTCTCTTTTTAGGGCTTTCCACCCTCCATCACAATCTCTTTTCCATTTCCTTTCTATCCTTCCTATTGCTGCATATCTTGTGTATCCACTGGATTGTGGTGTTCATTTTTCCCTTGTCTTGTGTTTTTCTCCTTTTCTTTCCCTGTGCCATCTAACTATCTGTGAAAATGCCTCCTCGAATGTAGTCCGCAGTGAACCGCCCTTCCAAGCGAGGACGATCTACTCCTGGTACTTCTTCTCGTCGAGAATGGTCTCCTTCTCCTCCACCCTTTCCCTCTCAGTCCACCTCTCCTGAACTTTCTCCTTCGCCTTCTCCACCTCCTCCTCCTCAGCCGGTTCCTGTTATTCTGAAACCCAATGCCAAAATGTTGGCTGCTTTGAAATCCCGAGCAATCATGGTTGAATGGCGCACTCTGCGCACTGTTGTGGCCCGCTATGAGACTGCAGTCATCCTTGCTCAAATTGGTTGGGACAACCTCCTGGATTGGGGCGATAAGGCCTATCATTCTCTCGTTTACGGGATGTTTGCATCAATCACTTCTGCAGAGTCCTCAGTTGACTCATGTAAATTCACCGTTGCCCTTCGAAATAGAGAAGTTACTATTGATCCGGAATACATTTCATCTGTCATCAATATTCCCTTGAACGAAAATGGTCTTTCTTTGGTTCCTGACACCCTTACAAAATCTGAAAAAGCTCAAGCTACAATCATCCTTTGCGGTCATCCTGCTACATGGGATCGCAAAAACTTTCTCCCTTTGGGGGCCTTGATTCCCATATAAAGACTATTACACCACCTCTTTACTTTTAATGTGTATCCTCGTAAAGGGAATAGGACTGAATTAACTACCTACATGGTCAATCTCCTTTCCAAAGTGGTTACCGGTGTCCAAATGTGCCTTCCTTCTCTCATCTGTAGGACCATTGTACGTTTTCATCTGTCCAATGCCACTAAGACCGCTATCCCTTTTGGATTCTTTATGTCTGAATTGGCTCGTTCTGTTGGTGTCCTACGCCCTAATGAGACCCCTATTTCTCATGCACCTTTCAGTCATGCAAATCTCATTCAAATGAACCTCTCTCCTAATGAAGACGCAGGGCAAGTATGTGAGAACCCGACCCCTAATTTCCTGGTTTAGTGTGATTTTAATCATGATTTAGTTTTCTTAGTGGTTTTAGTGGTTCTTTGTTTAACTTTCTTAGTTTAACTACCCTTTTCCTTGGTTTTGGAAAGTTTTGGGAACCTTCTTAACTTGTGGGACCCTTTGGGGGTTCTTATTGAGATTTTGTGTGAATTTGGGATTTATTTTGATTTCCAAAAAAATTGTGTTTTCATCCCATTTAACATATATTGTTAATCCCTACAACTTTCATGTTGGACCCGTCCTCGTTTGAAACTCCTAAACCCGACTTTTCTCAATTTGAGGGCAAAACAGTCTTTTTACCCAAAATCTGGACATGATTTTCAATGTCACCAAAACCCGCAAAATATATACTTTTGGAAACTAGATATTTCGTTGATCAACTTATTCTTCTTCGTCGAATCCATTTGAGGTCCCGAAATGTATGTTTTTAGCCCGATAAATGTTTTAAGTTGTGGGACCCATCTCCCCTTTGTTATAAAAGGAACCCTTCTTCTCTTCTCTTCTTCCTTGACCTAATTTCTAAGAGAGGAGCAGCCCCATCAGCCATGGTTTTTCTCCATCCCTTTCTTGCTTTCTCCATCTCATAGCACCACCAAACCATTACTAAACCTAGATTGGACTCTACCATTTTCATCCTCATCTCAAGAGCTATCCATTGATGTCATTTTTGAAGAAAACCAAGCTTTTCAAGATTTCCTTTGAACAACCTCTTGCTATTTGAAGAACTTCCAAGTAAGGGATCCTTGTAATCTTTTGGATTTGTATTCTCCTATCCTTTGAGAAGCTTTGTTTTGATTATTGGAAGTTTTCCTTTTTATTTGGTTTGGTTTTGCCATTTTAGGGTTTTATTTTTGGGGGTTTTGCTTGTAGCTTGGATCTTGGCTTGGATAGTTGGTTTAGAGCTTGGATTGCTTGTTAGAAGACCTAAGGCAAGTGGCTGAAATGATTTATTTTCATTAATCATGTTTTTATGCAAATGATTAGCTTTTATTATTGATTTTTCATTGAAATATTCAAGAGATGATTTATGTCTATTGTTTCTCTAAGTTGATGTTTCAACTACATGGATTTTAATTAGCAATGAGTCGTTTTTGGATTGGTTATATGTATTTCAGAATTTTAGTGATTTTGGTGAATGTTAATGTTTTGTTTATTGTTAAAAATTCATGGAAATAATGGAATGATTTGGTGTATCATGTTTTAATGGAGTTTGTTAAGGCTAGGAGAAAGCCCAAATTGTATAAGAATGCAAATAGAAGGGATTGGGGGAGAAGAGAATCAAAAATGCACAAAAAGTGCAAATTTTTGCACTTGAAACGGGCCCAGGCAGCAGCCTGGCCCGCACAAGCGGGCCTGAGGCCGCTCGAGCGGGCCTGGGCTGTTTTCTGGGCCACTTTGAAACGCCCATAACTTTTGATTCCCATGTCGGAATTGGACGTTCTATATACCGTTGGAAAGCTCTTGAAGCGAGGAATCCAATGGTATACTTATCTTAGTGATCAAGGATTGGTAATGAAAGTGAATATTTGGATCAATGAAATGAAATGCTTGAAGTGTATCAATTGAATGGAAAAATGAAAGAAAGTTTTGGCATGGGATTTTACCCAAGAATTCTTATGAGTCTTAAAGCATACTTTATAATCTTAAGTGTTGTGGATTTTCATTGGTGCCAAACTCATTATTATAAATCAACCTTTAGATATTAAGTATGCATTGAGACCTCCCTTGGTAAGCCATTGAATCACATACATTATTCCATTCCATGTTACAAAAGTTATACGCTCTTTTTGTAAATCGATTTGAAATGTACTTGAGTGGTTCGCCACGATTGAAAATGACATCTTGAATGTATAAGTCCTAATTGATTTTGTATTATGGATTTCTTATGGCTGAATATGAATGGGATGAAGAGGTTGGGCTCATTTGTGAAATATTGCTAACCGAGGGTTGTCCGAAACTACAATTATAAAAGATTTCTTTTAAAGAAAGTGTGGAACTATATTGAAGAAGAAATCCCTTTATCATGTTGTTGTTTAGGTCTTATAGACTTGTCAATGTATATAAGGTCCCGACATGTTATCAATTCTTAAAGAGTACCAAATGCATATCAAATTCGACATACGGAACCCTATTTACATTGATTCAAATCTTGGACTTTCAACACATGGCCCGGAGAATGTATAGAAACCCATTATGTCGTATTTAAACTCGAATTTCACTCTTCCACTTTAAATCTCGTGTTTTATGACTAGACTTACCCGACAATATCAAAATTCATGTTTTTAGCATTGTTGCTAGCCCGTGCATGCCCGACCGATACAGATATGTTTTTGGTGCTTATGAGCACCCCTTCCCGTTATATGTATTTACTTGACTTGATTTCTTGTATATGATCCATGACAATAAAACCTTGAGGCAATATGGGGCCAGAGCTTTGTAGTGCGAGCCCATGAGCCAAAAAGAGAACATGCATACAGTATTTATTTTGTTTACTTGCATATAACCTATGAGTCGGCACCACTGAGCTTGGATAACCTTGCCAGTTTGATCCACTGACTTGGAGATCCCCCACTTGTCCCGCCAGCTGCAGTTTGGATCCCGCTACCCGGTTATTTAACCGTGGTCTTGTCCCAATACCGCAGATTGCTACTGTGGTTCCTGATGTCCGGCTCGCTACCGTGGTCATGTCCTGTATATAGTATATGTATATGTAAATTTCGTTGTTCCTCCTCACTTCGGTGACTGAGGTCAACGCCTTGATATGCTTACTCTATCACTTCGGTGATAGAGGATTTAGCTTTGTGTGGTTGCCATCTTGATAGTTCCTGATCCTTGATACCCTTACTGCTTTATAATGATCATGTCTTTTCTTAGTAAATGATGCATTATGTATATATGTTTTAAATGAGTTCCCGATTTGTGAAATGTTCATGTTTTATACATGCTTTAAAGGAATATATGTTTTGTCAAATGTTTATGTTACATACCCGTTTTATATGAATACAGGATTTTGTCAGATGTTCATGACTTCCTATACATTTGTAATTATGTACAATTTTGATCAGACAGCATGATTTATTGCATGTTTTATCGTTCAGTATATTGTTATATCTTTTCACCCACCTGCCAGACCGTCGTGTCTGACCCACTACTTTGGTACTCAGGTCCAGACTTCTTCACCCGAGACGAGTGCATGTGTTAGCTGTGGAGCCATGAGTTTTCAGGTTGTTTGTCGGCTATGTCATGTAGACATTGAGCTTGACATCGGAATTACGTCACATATTGTCGCGACCCCGGACCGGGACCCGGGCCCGCGACTGCGCCGCGGCGGCATGATCAACCGACAACCAAAGCGCGCCGCCGCCGGCTGTTTGATTTCCCACAGGTTTCCGCGGTGAGGATCCCAAGACACGGGTCTAGCTCACTCAAATGGATATGCGGAAGCGTGTAGCAAAACAATTCATACAATCTTGAACGATAAGATACAAGAGAACTATGTACTAACGAGACTTGGTATCAAAAAGGAATGTCATCAAAGTATTCCTATCATGATTAACAATTCAATGTTTAACAAAAGTATATTAATTCAAGTTACAAAACCCAAAGAGACCAACAAAGGCCAATACAACAATGGAATCCCAAAAGAACAACCCAACATAACCCAAACTAGGTGAAACGAGAATCAAGATCCCGACCGGCGTCTAAATGACGTCGTTGGGCTGCCACTCGAGTGCTGGGGGTGGCTCAACAGCCTCCTCCGGGCACTCCTCGTCACGCGTGTACACTCCTGCACCTGGACACCAAAATAACAAGCATCAAACACGACGGTTTGGCAAATAAACAATTTAGGCATGAATAGTTAAAATAATGCTAAAACAGTTCAAGAGTTGAATACACGTTTTCGAAACTAGCATGTATACTTATAATATCATGATTAGTATATCCACATAGAGCTCATCCTTTCTCTGTCATACTTGGTGACAAGAGCAAGCACGCACGACAAGCACGACACGAAAACACGATCCCACGCCACTCAAGGTAGACGGGGTATCCGGCCGCGGAACCGGACCACGAACACGCACGATGTGTAATAAAATACACGACTAGTCTGCAGACAGTCCACATGTTTAAGGACCCCCAGGTAGTGGATCAAGCTAAAAGGGCAGTCCAAGCTCAGTGAAATTCACTTATATCATGAATGCACAAAACACGACAATACACGTTCGAAAGCACGACAAAATAAGAGGGAGATCATTTATAAAACACAACACGACGAGACTAGCAAACTTAAGAAATGATTCCCTTTTCGATTCTTGAACACGTCTTAAATACAAGCTTATACTTGAAAAATCATACAAGAACATGAGGATGCATGAAGCATCAAAACAAGAGTCAAAACATAAATCCATCGGGCATAGGCTAAGACTAAACCTTTGACCCTTGTGGACTTGAAAACCCAAATGTCGAAACTCTACATAACTTGGTGTCCCCGAAGGTAAGATACATTTAGGAATTTCAAGTGCACAATGTCAAATGAAGGTCTAAAGCATAGTCTAGTTTTCATTCCTGTAAAATTTCTCCAAACACAGTTCTTTTTGTAACTGTCGGTCAACGCTCGGTCAACCGTAGGTTAACCGAGGTCGATCTGTCGGTCGACCGAAGGTTTGACCGACAGATCCCAGCCCAGAATTTCTGCTCTCTGGAATTCGAGCCGACAGATCCTCGGTTGACTGTCGGTCGACCGACGACGAACCGACGGATGACCTGACCAAAAATGTTGCTCTCTGGAATTCGAACCGACAAATTTCGGTTGGTGTCGGTCGACCTGTCGGTCGACCGAAGTTGGACCGACAGCTGACCGACAGGCACGGGTAGTGCATTCTGTTCAGAATTTTTACAACTTTTTCTCCCTTCTTCACTTCCACATATTTACCACCTGCACTCCCCAAGCCTCCATGCTTTCCAAGGGATTCATTCCACACATTATAGAGCATTCCATCCACAATTTGTCCATTCATTCCAAAGAGAAACATCAAGACATTCTTATAACAATTCCATGAAACTTACAAAACCAACATGATTCTAAGAACTTGATAAATCATTAATGACAATACCAATAGAGAAACTGAAGTACATGGCTTGAAAGAATGTAGACATAACTAGCATTAAGAGAACTAACACAAAATCATATCTTAATGAAGGAAAATGGAACCCTAATGCAATGTACATGGAAAAATCCCAAAAAGTTCACTTGCCTCAATCCAAAGCCAAGAAAGCTTCACAAAAACCAACAATGAGGGGTGCTCCACGAGATCTACACAAAACCCCCAAAAATGGAGCATACAAAAATCAACATTTTGGCCATTACAAATCCCCATTTCGAAAAATGGGTTTGAAACCATGACAAACAAGCTCTAGGTGAGCTAAAGAACAAGAAAAGAAGGAATGAAAGAAGAACACTAACCTTGAGCTCGTTGAACAAGGTGAAGGGAGGTTGAAGATGATGAATAGTAGAAGGGGTTTGGCTCCAAAACGTGTCCAATCGAAGCTTGCGAAGAGAGGAAAGGAATGGCGGAAACGAAACGGAGATTGGAGCCTTCTTGCTAGATCATTCAAGGAAGAAAAGGTCAAGAAGGAAGCCCTCTTCTCATCTCCACTCTAGGGCAAACCGTTGCAGGATTTTGGAAGAAGAAAATGGAGGAGAGAGAGTAAGAGATCTTTTATATGGGTTGAGAGGTGGGTCCCTCTCTAGCTGAACCTAAAACACTTAAAACATGGTCTTGTGGACCCCGGATGAAATCGACGAAGAAGAACAAAACGATCGTCGAAAAATCTAGTTTCAGAAAAGTATACTTTTGACATGGTTTCACGACTTCGAAAAGTGTGCCCAGATTTTGCATGAAAAGACAGATTTGCCCTTATTGGGCCAAAACTTGGGTTTCTGGGCCTCAAATGCATGCAGGTTAAAAATGAAAGCTGTCACGAATCATAAAACCATTCAAGAGAAATAAAAATCACATCCACATCAAATATCTAGAACAAAAACTCATTCTTACACGTGCACTCAGGGCGTCCCTGAGCGTGTCTGACTCATACTAAACGTCCTCAAAATCCCCAAAACTATAATCCAGACTAAGCCTAATCACATTCTAACCCAACTAGTACTAAGACTCACTTAAGACTAAACGTTCACTTAATTAGTACTAATCGAGTTGGTCTGGGTCGGGGTCTAACACATATGGGGTAGTGATCATTAGCTTGTTTTCTTGTATGGCTTCTATTAGCCTTTTCTTGGGATTTGTAATTAATACACATTGTTATTTGTAACTTGAACATATATGGGAATGTAATATCCTATTACTGTCAGCTCTGTACTTTTATTGTGATGGTTTATTCCAGTCTGAGATGGATCATTGATAAGATGACTATACGCTTGGGTTGAGTGCGGTGCGGAATCCAATGGCCACGGACTCCGAGTCGCAACACCACGAAAGCTTCCGCTAAATATTCAGAGGATGTTGGAATTTGTAATCCTCACACACGCGGATCTTGGGAGAAACATAACTCTCAATTCACAGACCCCGGGTTTGGGGGTCGTGACAGACTGGTATCAGAGTGGGCAAGTTTCTAGGAAATAAAACACTCTAGGAAACTTAAGACGTGTGGTGAGGAAACCGTTAGATTTGTCGTCTTGTTTTGGCTAGATGCCATTCTGTTTTGGTTTGGATTTGTTTTCATTCTAGTGGGGGAGACCCTTCTTGTCTCTTCCCTTTTTGTTCTTGCTGGGGAATTTGGGGGACCAAATTCTTTTCTAGTGGGGGAGGATTTAATGTCTCCGCACCCACATTCAGTGCTTTTTTCTTGTTTTCGCGCTAGAGAGTTAGAGTTTTTTGGTTTTAGCATGTGGATCTCGGAGGACTTTGGCAGAATTTTCAGCTCTTCGATGTAACAGATGGAGCTAGCGAAGGAATTTATGAGCAGTTGTTAGTCAGCAAGGAACGTGAACAGCATATTGAGACCCAATTTCAATTGATCGTGTACCGTCAGATGGTGCGTCAGGCAAGTAAGTGTGGATTTTGGATAAATCTGGAATATTTTCCTAAACCAAAAGACTATAGAAACTAGACAAATGGTGGATTTCAGGAAGTTTGAGGTAATTTTCAGTTGATAGAGATTCAAGTGGATACCAAAAGCAAGAAATTTCTCGAATTTGATGAACTCTTGGCGGAGAAGTGCTAGAAGATTTTTAATAATTCCAGAATGATGGTGAAGTCGACTCAACAGGTTGCATTAGTGTGTGGTTAAATGATAGGAAGAAAACTTTCAGCTGTGGTGTAAAGAGCTGTGTACAGAATGGATTGTTACCTGGTTTTACGATAGAGGAGAATCATAGGCTACAGACAAGGCCGGTTTGAAGACCTAGAGGAAAATGACACTAGGTGCAGTGTTTTACGACAGAGATAGAGTTACGGTACATCGGAGCGAGTCAGAACTTTCATTCTCTTGGACCGACATTGGCAGTTGTCCAGGAACAGTGCAGATGTTTAGAGACAAGTTTTCAATTAGTAGAGCTCCAAGGAGATGTTCAGAATTAGAGATTCCTAGAAATTGATGAGGTTTGTTGGAGAATTATTTTTGGATTTTCAACAAGTGCAGCCATATGGAGGAGTAGACCCAGCAGGATGTGTCATTGTGTGGTTAAAAGCTTTTGGAGTTGGATTTCAGCAACTAAGGAAGGAGTTGACTACAGGAAGAATCTCTACTTGATCGTCCGACAACGAAGATCTTTGCAGATTTTATCGACACGAGGAGCATCGGGTTTCAATGTACAGATATACGGAGCAGGAAATCAGTTATTTTGGATTTTATTAGGAAAGGTAGACTTGGCAGAGCAGCTGCAAGAGTGAACACGGAGCTCCAAATACTAAAGAATAGTGAAGGGACAAGCATGTTAGTGTCAGAGACCGAATATTGTACTGAGAATCAAGAGCGACGAGCAGAAAGAATTAAAGCTAGCAAGAGTTAACCTTGAAGATTATACAGTGGATGTGAGACCCTAGCTTCGACGGTTGTGATGAAGTCGACAAAATGGTTCCAAGAATTTTCAGTATCAAGGTGTTTAGAAACAAGAGACTTGGTTGAACTTAGAAGGAGTTAGAGTTGGAGAATTCCTTGAGTAGTCAGATTGGCAGGGCAGTGACGGATTCGAGCCACTGGAAGAATGTTTGACGACAGTCAATGAAGATGGCCCAGTGAGTTCAGATGTTTTCAAGAGGACCGTTTTGGAGTTTTGATTCGTGGTTTTGTTTTCGAAGTGTGGATTAATGTCCTCACTTGTTTTTGAATTTGTTTAGTTCATTTGGAGGACCAAATGTTCTAAGGGGGGGAGGATGTGAGAACCCGACCCCTAATTTCCTGGTTTAGTGTGGTTTTAATCGTGATTTAGTTTTCTTAGTGGTTTTAGTGGTTGTTTGTTTAGCTTTCTTAGTTTAACTACCCTTTTCCTTGGTTTTGAAAAGTTTTGGGAACCTTCTTAACTTGTGGGACCCTTTGAGGGTTCTTATTGAGATTTTGTGTGAACTTGGGATTTATTTTGATTTCCAAAAAAATTGTGTTTTCATCCCATTTAACTTATATTGTTAATCCCTACAACTTTCATGTTGGACCCGTCTTCGTTTGAAACTCCTAAACCCGACTTTTCTCAATTTGAGGGTAAAACAATCTTTTCACCCAAAATCTGGACACGATTTTCAATGTCACCAAAACCCGCAAAATATATACTTTTTAGAAACTAGATATTTCGTTGATCAACTTATTCTTCTTCGTCGAATCCATTTGAGGTCCAGAAATGTATGTTTTTAGCCCGACAAATGTTTTAAGTTGTGGGACCCATCTCCCCTTTGTTATAAAAGGAACCCTTCTTCTCTTCTCTTCTTCCTTGACCTAATTTCTAAGAGAGGAGCAGCCCCATCAGCCATGGTTTTTCTCCATCCCTTTCTTGCTTTCTCCATCTCATAGCACCACCAAACCATTACTAAACCTAGATTGGACTCTACCATTTTCATCATCATCTCAAGAGCTATCCATTGATGTCATTTTTGAAGAAAACCAAGCTTTTCAAGATTTCCTTTGAACAACCTCTTGCTTTTTGAAGAACTTCCATGTAAGGGATCCTTGTAATCTTTTGGATTTGTATTCTCCTAACCTTTGAGAAGCTTTGTTTTGATTATTGGAAGTTTTCCTTTTTATTTGGTTTGGTTTTGCCATTTTAGGGTTTTATTTTTGGGGGTTTTGCTTGTAGCTTGGATCTTGGCTTGGATAGTAGGTTTAGAGCTTGGATTGCTTGTTAAAAGACCTAAGGCAAGTGGATGAAATGATTTATTTTCATTAATCATGTTTTTATGCAAATGATTAGCTTTTATTATTGATTTTTCATTGAAATATTCAAGAGATGATTTATGTCTATTGTTTCTCTAAGTTGATGTTTCAACTATATGGATTTTAATTAGCAATGAGTCATCTTTGGATTGGTTATATGTATTTCAGAATTTTAGTGATTTTGGTGAATGTTAATGTTTTGTTCATTGTTAAAAATTCATGGAAATAATGAAATGATTTAGTGTATGATGTTTTAATGGAGTTTGTTAAGGCTAGGACAAAGCCCAAATTATATAAGAATGCAAATAGAAGGGATTGGGGGAGAAGAGAATCAAAAATGCACAAAAAGTGCAAATTTCTGCACTTGAAACGGGCCCAGGCAGCAGCCTGGCCCGCACAAGCGGGCCTGAGGCCGCTCGAGCGGGCCTGGGCTGTTTTCTGGGCCACTTTGAAACGCCCATAACTTTTGATTCCCATGTCGGAATTGGACGTTCTATATACCGTTGGAAAGATCTTGAAGCGAGGAATCCAATGGTATACTTATCTTAGTGATCAAGGATTGGTAATGAAAGTGAATATTTGGATCAATGAAATGAAATGCTTGAAGTGTATCAATTGAATGGAAAAATGAAAGAAAGTTTTGGCATGGGATTTTACCCAAGAATTCTTATGAGTCTTAAAGCATACTTTATAATCTTAAGTGTTGTGGATTTTCATTGGTGCCAAACTCATTATTATAAATCAACCTTTAGATATTAAGTATGCATTGAGACCTCCCTTGGTAAGCCATTGAATCACATACATTATTCCATTCCATGTTACAAAAGTTATACGCTCTTTTTGTAAATCGATTTGAAATGTACTTGAGTGGTTCGCCACGATTGAAAATGACATCTTGAATGTATAAGTCCTAATTGATTTTGTATTATGGATTTCTTATGGCTGAATATGAATGGGATGAAGAGGTTGGGCTCATTTGTGAAATATTGCTAACCGAGGGTTGTCCGAAACTACAATTATAAAAGATTTCTTTTAAAGAAAGTGTGGAACTATATTGAAGAAGAAATCCCTTTATCATGTTGTTGTTTAGGTCTTATAGACTTGTCAATGTATATAAGGTCCCGGCATGTTATCAATTCTTAAAGAGTACCAAATGCATATCAAATTCGACATACGGAACCCTATTTACATTGATTCAAATCTTGGACTTTCAACACATGGCCCGGAGAATGTATAGAAACCCATTATGTCGTATTTAAACTCGAATTTCACTCTTCCACTTTAAATCTCGTGTTTTATGACTAGACTTACCCGACAATATCGAAATTCATGTTTTTAGCATTGTTGCTAGCCCGTGCATGCCCGACCGATACAAATATGTTTTTGGTGCTTATGATCACCCCTTCCCGTTATATGTATTTACTTGACTTGATTTCTTGTATATGATCCATGAGAATAAAACCTTGAGGCAATATGGGGCCAGAGCTTTGTAGTGCGAGCCCATGAGCCAAAAAGAGAACATGCATACAATATTTATTTTGTTTACTTGCATATAACCTATGAGTCGGCACCACTAAGCTTGGATGACCTTGTCGGTCTGATCTACCGACTTGGAGATCCCTTCTTGTCCTGCCAGCTGCAGCTTGGATCCCGCTACCCGGTTATTTAACCGTGGTCTTGTCCTGATACCGCAGATTGCTACTGTGGTTTCTGATGCCCGGCTCGCTATCGTGGTCATGTCCTGTATATTGTATATGTATATGTAAATTTCGTTGTTCCTCCTCACTTCGGTGACTGAGGTCAACGCCTTGATATGCTTGCTTTATCACTTCGGTGATAGAGGATTTAGCTTTGTGTGGTTGCCATCTTGATAGTTCCTGATCCTTGATACCCTTACTGCTTTATATTGATCATGTCTTTTCTTAGTAAATGATGCATTATGTATACATGTTTTAAATGAGTTCCCGATTTGTGAAATGTTCATGTTTTATATATGCTTTAAAGGAATATATGTTTTGTCAAATGTTTATGTTACATACCCGTTTTATATGAATACAGGATTTTGTCAGATGTTCATGACTTCGTATACATTTGTAATTATGTACAATTTTGATCAGACAGCATGATTTATTGCATGTTTTATCGTTCAGTATATTGTTATATCTTTTCACCCACCTGCTAGACCGTCGTGTCTGACCCACTACTTTGGTACTCAGGTCCAGACTTCTTCACCTGAGACGAGTGCATGTGTTGGCTGTGGAGCCATGAGTTTTTAGGTTGTTTGTCGGCTATGTCATGTAGACATTGAGCTTGACATCAGAATTACGTCACATATGGGGTAGTGATCATTAGCTTGTTTTCTTATATGGCTTCTATTAGCCTTTTCTTAGGATTTGTAATTAATACACATTGTTATTTGTAACTTGAACATATATGGGAATGTAATACCCTATTACTGTCAGCTCTATACTTTTATTGTGATGGTTTATTCCAGTCTGAGATGGATCATTGATAAGATGACTATACGCTTGGGTTGAGTGCGGTGCGGAATCCAATGGCCACGGACTCCGAGTCGCAACACCACGAAAGCTTCCGCTAAATATTCAGAGGATGTTGGAATTTGTAATCCTCACACACGCGGATCTTGGGAGAAACATAACTCTCAATTCACGGACCCCGGGTTTGGGGTCGTGACAAATTACCCCCTCATGCAAAGGTTCCAGCACCACAGCACCACGTTCCTCCTCTGCTGCAGTAGGGTCCTTCAGAGCCGCCTCCCTCCTCTTCCCATAGTCAGGCTCCTCCTTCAATTGTTCCCAGGAGTATTGCCGAACGGATGGATGCCTTCGAGCAAAGTCAGTCCAAGATCGAGAAGCTTCTCAAGAAGACTCTTAAATATCTCAGTGGACTGTCCAAGGCCTATCGCAACAATGATCCATCTGCCATGCCTCCCTCTCCATCCCCTCCATCTGATTAGTTATTTTGAGAATATTTTTTGTTTTGGGCCACATGTGTTTTAATTGGTTATTCTTTTTTTGGTAGTGTTTTGGGCTTGTGGCTAACTACTCTCATATGGTTCTTTTTCTAACTCATACTTTTGGATGGATATTGCTTTGATAGTGTATCATCTTCTGCTTCAATGGATGGATTAACTGTTTCTCCTCTATAACTTGGTCTCTATGTTTTGCTATTTGTTTCGGTACTGTTTACCTTGCTATACTCTCTCTTTGTTAACTGCTGTTTCGTCTCTTTGTCAATTTTTGACAAAAAAGGGGAGAAAATTGATGTACTAATGTACTGATTGAGAGGGCCGGGAGAAGTAATTCAAGGGGAGAGATTGAGGAAAATCTCTTATGCAACTTAGGGGGAGAAATCTTCCAAACTTATGATTTTTCTCTGATTATACTAACAAGGGAGTTTCCCATAATGCTCTATGTTTTGTTAGTGTTGTGCTGAGTATAGGAAAATCTTCTCAAATCACAAATGCAAAGTTCACCACTCAAGTCTTGACTTTTGTTGTTCTTTAATTTGTTTTGTTGTTTAAAAAGTCTTGTACTTGTAAGTGGATGTATGTGAGCTACACTGTAATTCTTCTTGTCTAGATTATTATAATTAGTTTTGTCACGAAATTGACAAAAGGGGAGATTATTAGTGCCACATTTTCGTGAGCTTTGTGTTTATGTTGTCAATATCGTGCGAATATGTCCAAGAAGATCCTTGTTCTCAAAGTGCCTCAAAGAAGATCAAATTTGAAGGGTTTGTCAAAGCTTTTGGATGGACCGGGTCGTCAAAGAATGTCTCCACATGTGTTTGCCAACCTACTCAGGTATTTTAGACCCGAACCAACCTTTATAACCCTTGGAAAAATTCATGTTTTTACTCAGCTAAAACTATCTTGATAATCAGAGGGTTCGGTGACCTTTCGATCACCTAGCGGCTAGCCCCTTTGCAAAAAGCGGCTAATCGCCAGGTAATGGAAACCCTGCGGTTTCATTTCCAGAATGTTGTTTCTCATGCCATGGAGTTCGGCTAGCTCAGCAGTCACCTCACGGCTAACCGCAGAGGGCCATTGCGGCTAACCGCAAGTAACCGAAATCCTGCGGTTACTTTTCCAGAGAACTATCTCATCGCCTGTCAGGATGTTCGGTTACCCCTACGGTCACCTCATGGCTAGCCGCCAAGGCCACCGACGGCTAACCATGAGCTGACCGAATAGAAATTATATCCATTGGCTCAGAGAATTTGAAAAGGAGCTAGCTGCTATGTGTCACGACCCCAAACCCGGGGTCCGTGAAGTAATAATTATGTTTCTCCCAAGATCCGCGTATGTGAGGATTACAAATTCCAACATCCTTTGAATATTTAGCGGAAGCTTTCGTGGTGTTGCGACTCGGAGTCCGTGGCCATTGGATTCCGCACCGCACTTAACCCAAGCATAAGTCATCTTATCAATGATCCATCTCAGACTGGAAATAAACCATCACAATAAAAGTACAGAGTTGACAGTAACAGGGTATTACATTCCCATATATTTTCAAGTTACAAATAACAATGTGTATTAATTACAAATCCCAAGAAAATGCCAATAGAAGCCATACAAGAAAACAAGCTAATGATTACTACCCCATATGTGACATAATTCCGATGTCAAGCTCAATGTCTATATGACATAGCCAACAAACAACCTGAAAGCTCATGGCTCCACAGCCAACACGTGCACTCGTCTCGGGTGAAGAAGTCTGGACCTGAGTACCAAAGTAGTGGGTCAGACACGACGGTCTGGCAGGTGGGTGAAAAGATATAAACAATATACTGAACGATAAAACATGTAATAAATCATGTTGTCTGATCAAAATTGTACATAATAAAAATGTATAGGAAATCAGGAATATCTGACAAAACCCTGTATTCATATAAAACGGGTACGAAACACGAATATTTGGCAAAACATGTATTCCCTTAAAGCATGTATAGAACATGAACATTTCACAAATCGGGAACTTATTTAAAACATGTATAAATAATGAACATTTATTAAGAAAATACATGATCAATATAAAGCAGTACGGGTATCAAGGATTAGGAACTATCAAGATGGCGACCACACAAAGCTAAATCCTCTATCACCGAAGTGATAAAGTAAGCATATCAAGGCATTGACCTCAGTCACCGAAGTGAGGAGGAACAACGAATTACATATACATATATACTATATACAAGACATGACCACGGTAGCGAGCCGGGCATCAGGAACCACAATAGCAATCTGCGGTGTCAGGACAAGACCACGGTTAAATAACCGGATAGCGGGATCCAAGCTGCAGCTGGCGAGACAAGAAGAGATCTCCAAGTCGGTAGATCAGACCGACAAGGTCATCCAAGCTTAGTGGTGCCGACTCATAGGTTATATGCAAGTAAACAAAACAAATACATATATGCATGTTCTCTTTTTGGCTCATGGGCTCGCACTACAAAGCTCTGGCCCCATATTGCCTCAAGGTTTTGGCTCATGGGTCATATATAAGAAATCAACAAGTACGAATATAACGGGACGGGATACCCATAGGCACAAAAGCATATCTGTATCGGTCGGGCATGTACGAGCTAGCAACAATGCTAAAAACATGGATCTCAATACTTCCGAGTAAGTCTAGTCATAAAACACGAGATTTAAAATGTATAAGTGAAATTTGGGTTAAATACGACATAATGGATTTCTATACTTTTCCGGGCCAATCGTTGAGGGTCCTAGATTCATATCGATGTGAATAGGGTCCCGTATGTCTAATTTGACATAAACTTGGCACTCCATGAGAATTAAGGACATCTCGGATCCCTATGCACATTGACGAGTCTAAGGATCCTTGACGAATCTTCATAATGGGGTGTCTCTTCATCCGGACTCCATAAAATGCCTTCCGAGTTCTTACATTGCATTGGGGCTCCAAACCATACCTCCCCAAGCTTAAAGACAATGTTTCAAGTCCCCAAGTATTGATAGGTCATATGCAAGAAATCGGGCATGTATAAAACACTTGATGAAATTGTATAAACGGGCGAAACAGGGTGCTCAAGGCATAAATATCATTTCAACACCGGGTCAAGCACATCGGGCTAACAAAATGCTATGAGTACAATTTCAGTATACTCGGGATTGATAAATCATAACTCATTAATTTCGGGAACATTAGGGTGTAATAAACTTTCGAAATGTCGGGACAATTATCGGGGTTCAAGATAACTCAAGGTGGATAGGGATCCCGTATGTCTATTTTTTCAGTAAACACTTGGTACTCCTTAAGTTTAGAGACATTCCGGGCTCCTTACACACCTAAGTAACCTCAACATTTCAACGAATCTCGGCGATGTGGTTTTTCACTCGAACGGGCTTCCAACAGACATTTCATCTTTGTTTCGAACATATTCCAGGTGGAAAGTGCCCATTGCTTTCGGAAAGGTTCACAAGCAAATGAGATGGGAACTCCTTTCATCTCTCTTTATTCCCATAATTCTGGGAAATTCGGTTACCTGGCGGTCACCTGGCGGTTAGCCGCCAATGGATTCGGCTGTTAGCTGCTGGCTGACCGCAGGGCTGACCGTGGTTGACCTGACCAAATGCAGCATTCTGGAAATGTAACCGCTTCAGTTCGGTTGGCTGGTGGTTAGCCGCCGATGGACTCGACGGTTAGCCGCTAGCTGACCGTGAGGTTACAGCTCTCTGGAAAAGTAACCGGAACCGGTTCGGTTAGCCGCTAGTCACCTGACGGCTAGCTGCTAGGTGACCGTCGGATGACCGCCAGTTGCGGGAACTCCACAATGCAGTTCAGATTCCGGTCCTCCCTTCTCCAATCCATTCCTTTCCCTCTCCAATCACTTACTTACAATAAAATGAGCTGGAAGCTCCTCCTATTCCACCTTCCACTCTTCTCCAACATCAAAACTTCTACATATCATTATCCAATCACTTCTTACTTTTTCACCTCCAACCATAAGAGAAGAGAAACTCCACAATCACCGAGATCCATTTAAGCCAAAAACAAGAGATAGACAAAGACTAAAATCCACCATATTTCTAAAACATTAAATGTACTTCCAAATCAATGTGAATCATAAAGAAAACATGAATAGTGATAATGTGAAACATCATGTATGAAATAGAAAAACCGCATTTCTCATAAAACATGTAAATATCAAATCATCCACTTGCCTTGGGTCTCTAATCAAGTAAATCAAGCCCTAAACACTCTTCCAAGCCAAGACTTCAAGCTACACAAAAACCCCCAAAAAGCAACCCATAAGAACCCTAAAAAAATGGTAACTCAACAAAGAGAAGGAATTGGTTCAAACAAGCTAAGAAATAGGACATAGGGGAAAGCCATTGCCCAACAATAGAAGATGGAAAGAGATCCTTACCTCTAGGTCCATTAATCAACAAGAAGGAGCTTGAAATAGGGGTTGCCCACCTTGGTTTTCCATGAAAATGGTGTCAAAAGAGAGAGGAGATGAAGGGGAAGAAGTTGCCGGAGTTCCCTCGTCAGATTGGTGGCTTGGAGGCTTCATTTGAGCAAGAGAAATGGAAGAAAAGGAAGGAGGGTGGCTGCTGGTACTGTAGCTGGAGAGTTGCAGCCGATGGAAATGGGAATGAGGGAGAAAGAGAGGAAGTTGTACTTTTTATAATGGGTGGGTGTGGGGTCCACACTAAGTAGAATTTGTAATGGAGATTAGAGGGCTTTCTAGACCTCGGATCAAGAAACTTAAAACATGAAAAGTGTCCAGAATAAAATTATCTTTCCAACAAGGTTAATATTGACATACTTCCGGGGTCCACATAAAAAGTCAACTGTTTGGTCAAAGGTGTTAAAGAATGGAAAATTCGGGATTTCTGGAAAGCTGATTTTAGGAGCTTCGAATGGGCATGGAGTGAACACGAAAGTTGTAAGGAATGGCGAGATTAATCTAACGAAGCTGAAATGGGAATTTTTGGGAATCACCAAGAATCTCCCCACGCTGACCACGCAAAACAAATGGGATCCTACGGTCACTGTCTAGGTTCACTGGCTCTCAAAACTTCCCAAAGCTAATGAAAAGTCATTCTAACTCAAAACTCAACCAAACAACCACTAAACCCATAGACAAAACCAAGTCACGATTAAAACCACACTAAACCAAGAAATTAGGGGTCGGGTTCTCACACTATGTTAAGAGGCTAACCACCAAATCTAGCCGTTGGATATTTTCTATAAAGCTGTAGCCTGTTTTGCTTTGCTTAAAAGAAAGGACTTTAGAGAAGAGCTTTCCCTGCTACTTTCTTCCAATCTAATGTAGGCTCTCAAATCCCTTTCCAAACACTCATGTGCTAGATTTAGGAAAACCCAAGAGCTTCATTAGCTCAAGGTGAGTATATTGTGAGGGAATGCATCCTCTAGGATATCTTGGTCTATGAGAGCCTTATCTGTGTAATCCTAGAAGTCCAATCCTCTAAACCCTAGTTGTGCAACACGTTGGAAGCATCCTTCTCAACACCAAGACGCCATCAAGAGGTGAAAGCTTCGACTACGGTCAGAGCTCCTTAGAGCACTTCAATCATCATCAAAGGCAAGTGTTCACCCTTCTTCAAACTTCTACAATATATGTATAATGTGGTAGTTGTTTAGATCTGTGTGACTAAATTACTCTACAATTATGTGAGGAGGATCTGTATGGTTGAACCTCTGTAACAAAATCGAGGTAGAATCAGAACTTGTATAATTTTATTCCTCTTAGTGGAACCGAGGGTCTGTGTGACCCTTGAGAGTAGATGTAGGTCTATGTGACCGAACCACTATAAATCTCCTGTGTCTTCTTCTCTACTGCATGATCTACACTTTCTGCATAAGTTATACTCTTGTTTGTGTTTGTCTTGTTCTTTGTTCTGGTTGGATTAAAATCAGGCTTAGAAAATTAAAATTGGTAATTGTATACCCTTAGTCCTATTCACCCCCCTCTAGGACTTAGTCATTGGCCCTAGCCTGCACTTTCAGTCACATCCCCCGAACCTGATTAGAGAAATAATTGAATCCGGGGAGTGAAATTTAGGACTAATTAAAAATTTTATCCTTTAGGCCCAAGGATCGTAAGTCCGCTGTGAAGATATAATATTTCAAGCCTCAAGTATAATAAAAATTGCGGAATTCATACAATCTTTGGCACATGGAATATCGACAATGGATACTAAATTTCATTTAAATTTAAAGTTGTTAGAAAGAATAAACAAAATTACACAAAGTATTAAATTATTACAATGGCCAACCCAATAATCAAGGCCATTTAAATCAATAGTGTGATGTCAATAATGTGGAAGGTCCAACGAGAACTAATAAAGAATGAATAAAATCTAAGTGAAGTCTTAATGAATCTATCTCGAGCCAGAATCGATGACGTTACTCTACGTCATCGGCACGCCACTCCCGTTTCTCCCCAGCTGGTTGGAGATCCTTTGGGATCTCCTCACCTGCTTGCTCCTCATAGTAGTAGTCACCTGGGGTGTCGCACACAAAGGAATAGAATCAACGACATGTTGAGCACTAGATAAGCAAAGTATAATCTGGCATGGCATGCATCAAGTATAGAATAATGACAAGTATAGGAGGCGGTCGGAGAACCACAACAATTAGTTAAGTGGCGTGCGGATGATGTTGTCTAAACATCCGGTTGCCAAGATGCGCAACATTTTGGGGGTGTTATTAACTATTTTTTTGGTGGCTATGGTTTTGTTTATATTGGCCTTTGTTGGCCTCTATTTTTGGGGATTGTAATTAAATGATCTTTTGTTTAAACTCTAACAATATTTTGGGAAACGCTAATGATCATTGCTCACTCTGATTCCTTATATCCATGCTTATGTTAACAGTCTTCTTGATGGGAATGAAATTATGGAATTACATGTTGATTTATTACACGCTTTCGCATTTAACAAAAATATTCATGATGTTGTGTTATCCTCACCACGGACACCTGTGGGAAATCACGTGCACGGGTAATGTGTGTCTCTTATTAACCTGTGTACGTTTTGGCATCAAACATACCATTATCTTCATCTTCATTCATTTATATCATTATCTTCATCATCATCACTCACTTAGTCCGATCCCGGATTGGGCCGTAAACCCGGTCCGGGGGCGCGACAGACTGGTATCAGAGCGAGATGTGTTTCAACCAATTAAAAGAAACTAGAAATCCTAAGGATGTGGTGAGGATTCATTAGATCTTTCGTTAGCTAGAATCGCGTGAGCAATGTGTGACCCTGTTTTTGGATTTTTATGTGCTAACAACTTGTTTTGCAGCACCATGCTACCTCGTAAGCGACTAGTAAACGGTAATCCCACCGGAAGTAACAATGATTATACTGGGCCAGTTGAAGAAGATAGAATTGAAAATACAATGCCAGATCAATTTCAACAGATGATGCAGGCTATGCTTGACCAGCAGCATCAAGCCAATGAGAACCAAGCTAGGTTGCAAGAGTAAATGCTTAAGAAGGATGAGGATCATGCCCGAGAGTTGGCAGAGATGCAGAGACAGTTGTTGGAAGTATTACAGAGAAGACCAGAGCCGGTTCAACCTCAACCCGCAATTGTCATCAATCAGAGGGAACATGACCGAAATGCATTGTTTGAACGGTTTCGGAAGAGGGCACCAAAAGAGTTTGTTAGGACAGAAGACCCATTAGCTGCAGATGATTGGTTGGAACACACAGAGAACATCTTTGAAGTCTTCCAATGCACGAGAGGAGAGCGAGTTAAACTTGCAACATCTTTGTTCACCGGTTTGGCAAACATTTGGTGGAGGACAGTAGGAGAAGAATATAGAACTATGGCTGACGCAGTGGCTTGGGCAAATTTTAAGAGACAGTTTGGGGAGAAGTATGTACCCACACATGTCAAGAGGCAGAAAGCAGTAGAGTTCCAGCAACTTGTCCAAGGCAGTATGACAGTGTTAGAGTACCTTACAAAGTTTGAGAGGTTGTCACGGTATGCCCAGGAGTTGGTGGACACAGTGGAGAAGAAGATTGCTAAGTTCTTAGAAGGACTTCACCCTATCATTGAGAGGGATGCCACCGAAGTAGTACCACGTGTCACATTTGAGGAAGCTGTCAAGAGAGCCTATAAGTTTGAGAACTTCCACCACAAGATTCTTAAAATCCAAGGCAATGGACAGGGGCAACCTCAGCAGCAGAACAACCAGCAGAGGAACCAACAGTACAAGAGGTAGAGGCAAGACCAAAATGTGCAGCTAGTTTGTATTCACTATGGGAAGAACCATGAGAGTGCCTAGTGTCGTACAGTCTCGGGAGCATGCTTTAGATGTGGTTCGATGAACCACCAGATGAGAGATTGTCCAAGGCAGAACAGGCAGAACCAGCAACAGCAGCAGGGATCACCGCGTCCAGCATCGCCACAGAATACAATAGTTGTCTAGAATCAGGCAAGGGCACTTCAGCAACAGGCACCACCGCAATAGTGTGGGCCCCAACAACAACTGCAGCAGGCCCGTCGGCAGGGACAGCAGCAGAATCAGCGTCCCCCGCAATAGATTAGAAATGTCCCTCAAGGTAGACAGCAACAGGCTCCTATCAGGCCACAGCAGCGAGGACAAGTATATGCGGTTAATAGAGCTGATGCAGAGGCAGCAGGCATTGTTGTAGAAGGTACACCTCTTGTTTGTGGGATAAAAGCTAGGATATTGTTTGACCCTGGCTTTACGCATTCTTTTATATCCCATGCATTTTCTAGATTGATTGATGTGCGTGGTAGAGAACTTGAGTATATTCTAACTGTGGCTACCCGAGTAGGAAAACAAGTTGTGTGTACTATCTATTACCCTAGTTGTACAGTTCAAATAGGAGAGGTCGTGTTACCTGCAGATCTTATTCTGTTGGAGATGAATGATTTTGATGTCATCCTAGGGATGGATTGGCTGGCAAAGTACCATGCCACGATGGATTGTTTCTCACATTCAAGTTAGATGAGACACCAGCAAGGGTGTTGTTTCAGGGAGAAAGGAGAAATCCTCGTGTAGGGTTTGTTTCAGCGTTGAAAGCTAATAGACTATTGAGAAGTGGATGTGAAGCCTATTTGGCGTTTATCACGGAAGATAAACGGTCCCAAGGGGTGGAGGAGATCCCTATTGTTTGGGAGTTCCCGGATGTGTTTCTGGAGGAGATTCCAGGATTACCACCCAAAAGAGAAATCAATTTCACCATTGAGTTGTTACCAGGGACCGCTTCGATCTCTATTGCACCATATCGGATGGCTCCGACAGAATTGGGAGAATTGAAGATACAATTACAAGAGCTGTTGGATAAAGGTTTCGTAAGACCTAGTATTTCGCTGTGGGGAGCTCCGGTTTTGTTTGTCAAAAGGAAAGATGGTTCGATGAGAATGTGTATTGACTACCGAAGGTTGAATCAAGTGACCATCATGAACAAATATCCATTGCCAACGATAGATGAACTGTTTGATCAGTTACAAGGTGCCTCCTACTTTTCGAAGATTAATTTGAGATCCGGTTACTATCAACTGAGAGTCAGAGAATCAAATGTGTTGAAAACAGCTTTCCGGACAAGATATGGCCACTATGAGTTCCTAGTGACGCCATTTGGACTGACTAATGCACCGGCAGTGTTCATGGTTGTGAGAACCCGACCCCAGATTTTTCCGGTTTAATGTGGTTTTAATTGTGAATTAGTTTTCTCAGTGGATTTAATGGTTGTTTGATTGAATTTCTGAATTAAACAACCTTTTCTTTGGTTTTGAAAAGTTTTGAGAACCTTCTTAATTTGTGGGACCCTTTGGGGGGTTCTTATTACGATTTTGTATGAGCTTGAGGTTTATTTTGATTTCTTAAAAATCGTGTTCTCATTCCGTTTAACTTATATTGTTAATCCCTACAACTTTCTTGTTGGACCCATCCTCGTTTGAAACTCCTAAACCCAACTTTTCTCAATTTGAGGGCAAAACTCTTTTTACCCAAAATCTGGACACGATTTTCGATGTCACTAAAACTAGCAAATTATATACTTTTTGGAAACTAGAAATTTTGTTGATCAACTTTGTCTTCTTCATCGAAATCATTTGAGGCCTCGAAACTCATGTTTTTAGCCCGACAAATGGTTTAAGTTGTGGGACCCATCTTCCCTTTGTTATAAAAGGAACCCATCTCTTCTTCTTCTTCCCTTCTTGACCTAATCACTATTCTAAGAGAGGAGCAGCCCCAGCAGCCATGGTTCTTCCACTTTCTTCTTGTTTTCTTCCTTCTCAAATCACCTCAAAACCCTTGCTAAATCAAGAACGGACCTTGCAATCTTCTTCTCCACCTTGGAGGCTCTCCATTGACACCATTTTTGAAGAAAACCGCCCATTCCAAGATTTCCCTTGTGTTCTCCTTGCTTATTTGAAGATCTTCCATGTAAGTGATTCTCCCCATCTCCTAGATTTGTGTTCTTCTTGTCTTAGAGGAGCTCCATTCCGATTATTGAAAGCTTTCGTTTTGTTTTGAATTGGCTTTTGATTTTTGGAGTTGTATTTGGGGGTTTTTGTGTAGATTGCATCCTTGGCTTGGAAGAGTTGTCTAGAAGCTTGATTTCCTTGTTTAGAGACCTTGAGGCAAGTGGATTGAATGGATGTTTTGAGTTTTGATTGATTTTCATGACAAACATGATTGGTTGGCTATTTCCATTAATGAGTTGCTTATTTGCATTCAATATGATTTTAATGCCTTTGAAAAGGGTTGGTAAGCCCATTTATTGTCTTGAAATATGATTTTTAGCTTCTGCTTATTTATTGTCTTGAAAGTGTGGATTGTAGCTTTTGATTTACCCCTTGTACAAGACTTAAATGATTCTTGTGATGTGGGTGTATTCCTTCTCTTGGTGATTGTTTGAATATAGAGATGAGGAGATTTGGATGTTTGTTTATGGGGGATTTGATGATGTTGGGCAATGATTGAAGGGAGTCATGAGCCTCCCATTTTATTGTAGAAAAGAGGCTCAAATGGGTTGTAAGAAGAGGGAAGAAGGAAGCAGCAGAACTGTTCCCAAACCCAGTTCTGGACAGTTCGCTCGAGCGAACTGCCCAGGAAGGAGTTCGTTCCATTCCAGAAAACAGTTCGCTCGAGCGAACCTGGGTCCGCTCGAGCGAACGTTCCCAGCATTTCATCCAGAAAGTTGCTAGTTCGAGCGAACTAGCAGTTCGCTCGAGCCAGCCTAAACTAGGGCAGGTCCGCTCAAGCGACCCCTGGGCCGCTCGAGCAAACCCTTCCAGAAACCATTCCAGAGATCATTTAGCTCGAGCGAACTGCAGCGTCCGCTCGAGCGATGGGTACTGCTCACCTGGGGACATGTTTTGAGCAAAAGTGAATTGTTTGTGGGATTGAGATAGGTTGGTTGGAAGCTCTTATGTAATGGGAAATGTACAGATGACATAAGAAGCCCATTGAGAAAAGAAACACATCACAAAGATCCATTGAAGTATTGGAAAATCGCCAAGGTGTATAAGGAGCCCGGAATGTCTCCAAACTTAAGGAGTACCAAGTGTTTACTGAAAAACGACATACGGGACCCCTATCCACCTCGAGTTAGTTTTGAACCCCGAGGTCTATCCTGGAATTTCGAAAGGCTAATTGCATTGCTTTGTTCCCGAAGTTTTTATGTTCATCCCCGAAAACATTGGACTGTATGTAGCATTTGGCTAGCCCGGCCATGCCTTGCCCGATATAAAAAGATATTTGGGTCTTCGAGCGCCCCAATGCAATGTAAGCACTTGGAAGGCATTGAATGGAGTCCGGATGAAGAGAAACCCCATTATGAAGAATCGTCAAGGATCCTTAGACTCGTCAATGTGCATAGGGATCCGAGATGTCCTTAATTCTCATGGAGTACCAAGTATATGTCAAATTAGACATACAGGACCCCATTCACATTGATTTAAATCTAGGACCCTCAACGTTTGGCCCGGAAATGTATAGAAATCCATTATGTCGTATTTAAACTCGAATTTCACTTGTACACTTTAAATCTCATATTTTATGACTAGACTTGCCTCGAAGGTATTGAAATTTATATTTTGTTTTTAGCATGTTGCTAACCCGTTTATGCCCGACCTGATACAGATATGTTTTTGTGCCTATGGGTATCCCGTCCTGTTATATTCGTACTTGTTGATTTCTTGTATATGAACCATGAACCAAAACCTCGAGGTAAGATGGGGCCAGAGCTTTGTAGTGCGACCCCATGAACCAAAAGGATTATTATTTTGAGAATAAAACTTTGAGGCAATATGGGACCAGAGCTTTGTAGTGCGAACCCATGACCCAAAAAGAGAATATGCATACATGTCTTTGTTTTGTTTACTCGCATGTAACCTATGAGTCGGCACCACTAAGCTTGCATGACCTTGTCGGTCTGATCTACCGACCTGGAGATCCCCTTCCGTCCCGCCAGCTGTAGTTTGGATCCCGATACCCTGTTTATTAACCGTGGTCCGTCCCGATACCCGGCTCGCTCCCGTGGCTCCCGATATCCGGTTCACTACCGTGATTCCCGATACCCGGTTTGCTACCGTGGTCCCATCCCGTATTATTGTATATGTATATGTAAATTTCGTTGTTCCTCCTCACTTCGGTGACTAAGGTCAACGCCTTGATATGCTTGCTCTATCACTTCGGTGAGAGAGGATTTAGCTTTGTGTGGTTGCCATCTTGATAGTTCCTGATCCTTGATACCCGTACTGCTTTATATTGATCATGTATTTTCTCAATAAATGTTCATTATTTATACATGTTTTAAATTAATTCCCGATTTGTGAAATGTTCATGTTTTATACATGCTTTAAGGGAATACATGTTTTGCCAAATATTCGTGTTTCATACCCGTCTTATATGAATACAGGATTTTGTCAGATATTCCTGATTTCCGATACATTTTTATTATGTACAATATTGATCAGACAGCATGGTTTATTACATGTTTCATCGTTCAGTATATTTTTATATCTGTTCACCCACTTGCCAGACCGTCGTGTCTGACCCACTACTTTGGTACTCAGGTTCAGACTTCTTCACCCGAGATGAGCGCACGTGTTGGCTGGGAGCCATGAGCTTACATGTTGTTTGTCGGCTATGTCCTGTAGACATTGAGCTTGACATCGGAATTACGTCACACATTGGGCAGTGATCATTAGCTTGTTTTCTTGTATGGCTTCTATTAACCTTTTTCTTGGGATTTGTAATTAATACACGTTGTTATTTGTAACTTGAACATATATGGGAATGTAATAGCCTGTTACTGTCAGCTCTGTACTTTTATTGTGATAGTTTATTCCAGTCTGAGATGGATCATTGATAAGATGACTATATGCTTGGGTTGAGTGTGGTGCGGAATCCAATGGCCACGGACTCCGAGTCGCAACACCACAAAAGCTTCCGCTAAATATTCAGAGTGTGTTGGAATTTGTAATTCTCACACACGCGGATCCTGGGAGAAACATAATTATTGCTTAACTCCCAATTCACGGACCCCGGGTTTGGGGTCGTGACAATGGCTTTGATGAACAAGATATTTGCGCAGTATCAGTATCGGTTCGTGGTAGTGTTCATCGATGATATTTTGGTGTACTCCAAGACCAAAGAAGAGCATGAAGACATCTGAGGATAGCATTGCAACTTCCGAGAGAGAACCAGTTGTATGGAAAGCTCAACAAGTGTGACTTTTGGCTAGAGCAGTTTTTGGGGTACATTATCTCCAGAGAAGGATTATCAGAAGACCTGTCCAAGATTGAGGCAGTAGTGAAGTGGGAAAGACCAAAGAATGTATCAAAAATCAAGAGTTTTCTTGGATTGGCAGGGTATTACCGGAGATTTGTACAAGGATTTTCGTCGATTGCAGCATCGTTGACGAAGTTGACAAGGAAGAATGTACCTTATGTGTGGACAGATCAATGTGAAGCCAGTTTCCAAGAGCTGAAAAAGAGATTGACCACCGCACCAGTCCCTACTTTGCCATCTGGAAGCGGCGGTTTTACCATTTTTACCGATGCTTCGAATGTTAGGCTCGGTTGTGTATTGATGCAGGAAGGAAAAGTTGTTGCATATGGGTCCCGGCAGTTGAAAGATCACGAGAAGAATTATCCAACCCATGATCTTGAGTTGGCAGCGGTTGTCTTCGCGTTGAAAATGTGGAGACATTATCTCTATGGAGAGAAGTTTGAGGTCCATTCTGATCACCGCATCCTATAGTACTTGTTTTCTCAGAAGGAATTGAACATGAGACAAAGGAGATGGATGTAGTATATCAAGGATTATCATTTTCCCATCAAGTATCACCCGGGGAAAGCAAATGTAGTTGCCGATGCTCTGAGGAGAAAATCAGGGGGCTTGGCGAACTAAGTGGTACCTGTATTTTTTAACAATTTGAGGAGTTGAGGATAGACCTACAGCCACTAAGGAAGGGTGTGATTTTTGCCAATATGTCAGTGTTAGAGCCTTCGTTTATTCAAAAGATCAAGGATAATCAGTTGGAAGATCCAGAGTTGGCCAAGATTTCAAAACACATAGCAGAACGTCCTGATTTTCGTATCGTTGATGGAGTTCTTTATTATCGAGACCGTTTGTGTGTGCCTAACATCGAAGATTTGAGGAATTACATCATGGCAGAAGCTCACAGTACGAAGTATTCCTTGCACCCAGGCTGTCGCGACCCCGGACCGGGTTTATGGCCTAATCCGGGATCGGGACTAAATAATAAATGGAAACAATAGAGATGAAGATATAATGGTATGGTTGGAACCCAATGCGTGAACGGGTGAATAAGGAACACATATCACCCGTGCAAGTGATTTCCCACAGGTGTCCGCGGTGAGGATATCCCAATAACATGAATATTTGTATGAGTGCGGAAGCGTGTAGCAAATCAAGCATGTAAATCATTTCCATAATAACAAGACTGATTGCATTTAAATAACAAGTATCAGAATGAGCAATGTTCTATAGCGTAACCCAAAAGTACTGTTAAAGTTTGAACATGTAACATTTAATTACAATCCCCAAAATTAGAGGCCAACAAAGGCCAATGCCAACAAAACAATATCCACCAAAATAAATGGTCAATAACACCCCCAAAATGTTACGTATCTCTCGAGGCAACCGAGTGTTTAAACAACATCATCGGCACGCCACTCCACTAACTGTTGAGGTTCTCCGACCGCCTCCTCTGGCTACTCCTCGGGATAACCAACAACGGGACTTGAGTACCAAAGAAATGGATCAGACACGACGGTCTGGCAGGCGGAAGAAAAGACATGACCATTCTAAAATAAAAGCATTTACCTTGGAAAATATATAAACCTGCTTAAACAATAACTTTCAAGAAGTAAATGAATCATTTAATTAAAACATATTTGCAGTGTAAAATAGGTAAAGGTAACCAAGGAATTCGGGAAACAAGCAAGGTGGCAACCACACGAAGCTAAATCCTCTATCACCGAGGTGATAGAGCAAGCATATCAAGACGTTGATCTTAGTCACTGAAGTGAGGAGGAACAACGAAATTTACATATACATATACTATAAACGGGGCATGACCACGGTAGCGAGCCTGGCATCAGGAACCACAGTAGCAATCTACGGTATCGGGACAAGACTACGGTTAATAAACCCGGTAGCGGGATCCAAACTGTAGCTGGCGGGACAGGAGGGGGGTTTCCAAGTCAGTGGATCAGACTGACAAGGTTATCCAAGCTTAGTGGTGCCAACACATAGGTCAAATAAAAAAAAATCAGGCCACGTGTAAAACAATATCAAGAGCAAGAATATAACCGGGCAAGACGGGGTGCTCAAAGGCACAACTGTCATATCATGTCAGGCATGCATGTCAAGGCTAGTAAAATAGTACAAGTACACTTTCAAGGCATTTGGGATTGAGAAATCATAACTCATAAATTTCGGGAATAAAAAGGTGAAATAAACTTTCGAAATATCGGACAGTATCGGGGTTTAAAACTAATTCAAGGTGAATAGGGATCCCGTACGTCTATATAATAAAAAACTTGGTACTCTTTGAATTTGGAAGACATGCCGGGTTCCTTATACACTTGCAAGTTTCCAAAACTTCAATGAATGCTTTGTGATTATGGTTTCTGATGAGAATGAAAAATGATATATTTTTCTCCATTAATATTTAGTCCTTTGTATCTATTTGATGTCCAATTGCACTAATTATTCTTATATTTTGATTTAGGATGCAAATGGAGGCATTAAGTGCAAAACAAAGCTAATTGGGCGACTCTGGACAGTTTGGACAGCGCTTCGTAATCTGGGCATAACTCTCTCATCTGAGCTCCAATTGAGATGATTCAAGATGCTATGGAACGCCAAGAAAAAGATCTACAACTTTCATGTTTTGAGTTTTGAGAAATACTGGCTGCATCAAGGTCGAAATCAGACTTGAAGTTACTGCTCGTACCTGATGCTAATTGGATGAAAAATCAAGCAGAATGGCATTATGGTAAATTTGAAGAAATCAGGAGTTCGTCGAAACATATCCAATATTGGGCTCATATTGTGCAGAACGAAAAATAGTGCAACTTTAATTCTTGGGTCGAGTCCAACAGAAGCCCGAGCGAGAAGATATGGTCAAGAAGAAGATTTTGACTAAGTTAGAATTTAATTGATTATTCTATTAATTTCCATCTCCAATTCCAACGCCACCTCATCTCTCAAATCCATCTTTCCCTCTAATATCACACCAGCCACAGCCACTGTCCTTATCTAATTGTACTTTCTA
Source organism: Umbellularia californica (assembly GCA_028538565.1). NCBI lineage: Eukaryota > Viridiplantae > Streptophyta > Magnoliopsida > Laurales > Lauraceae > Umbellularia > Umbellularia californica. The sequence continues at coordinate 39,675,700 of JAPQWN010000002.1, forward strand.
CCTTTTCTCTTTTCTCTCTAATTCTTATCCATCTTCACTTCTCTTTCCCATCATGCAACGAACACATCACCTAACTTCTCTCCTCTCTCTAACCTAACTCTCCACTATAAATAACCCATCCCATATCCAACGTAGAGTACCTTCTCCTCTCTGACGAAGTCTCTCTCTCTCTCTTTCTTCATTACTCTTCTTCTTTTCTTTTATTAATTTTGCAAGTCTTTTTATGGCCCTGCGTGGCTAATTTTTTGTCATTGGTCAAAGGAGACTGAAGCCTCGGAATAAATACTGTGAGATCTAATTTATTTTCATTGTTTAATTTATGCTTTGAATATGGATTGTTCTTCTGTGCTTAATTTGTTATCATGATTGTTTCGTTTAATTACTAGGAGGCCTACTAGTTTATTTTTCGTTGCAATCTACTGCTGAATTAGAAATCAAATCCGTAATTGTTTGATCCCTCTAATTTGTGAAGCAACTGATTTTTGATAATTTACTGCGTCAGTAATTGTTAGAAATTAGGAAGAACACTTGGCTAAATTAAATGCAACCGCGTGTGTTTGTGTTATTTAGGTTCATCGATCTCTCTAATTTTAATGCTGTTACTAAATTAAATCTATAGCGCTTGTCTTAGGTTGTTTAGTAATTAGGGTTAATTAGAGCGCGTGTTTTCTAATTAACTAATTAAGGAGGTAGGAATTTAATTCCAACGATGAATATTCAAAGTGTTAATTGATTTATTTTTACATCAATGATCAGTTCTGAATATCCGATAGTGGATGTTAACTTTGACCAATGCTTGCGCATTTGATTGAATTCGTTACTTTATTGATCTTTATTTGCTTTTATTTATTTATTTATTTTTTTAGTATAATCAAAACCACCCATCTTTGATCACATAGCATAAAATTTGGCTAAACACTCTCCGTGGGAACGATCCTTACTCGCACTACTACATATATTTTTAGGAGTAAAGGTTTTATTATTTTTGGGTGCCTGCGACAGCACGACCAAATTTTGGCGCCGTTGCCGGGGAGTGATTCTAGTTGATTTTTATGCTTTTTGTGATTTTATAAATTTATTTTTTTAGGTTGCTAAAAGAAAAAAAAAAAAAAAAAAATGCATCGCCTGTAGCAGTCTCTTAGTCTCAGTAGTATTCTCTTCCCTGCCCATCTCTCTGTCTCAGTAAGTCTATACCCACTCAAACATTCTTCACCCACTCATATTTTCTCTCTCTGCACATACCTTTTCCTACACTTGTCAGAAACTCTCCTCCATCACTCCATCACTCTGCACATACCATCTCTGACTTTATCTCATCTCTTCATATCATATCTTTTTTTTCCATCTCATCTCTTTCTTTTTCCTGGCATTTTTACTTTTGAAAAAAAAAAAAAAAAAAAAAAAAAAAGAGGAATCGTTCTCACAACAGAACAGAAACTTTCAACAGCATCTCTTAATATCTCATATCTCATACCTCACATATCTCATATCTCATATCTTTCCTCCATTTCATTCCATCTCATCTCATCTCCTGTTTTTTCTAAAACTTTGTTGCAGAAAGGAGAGAGAAGATCAGTTTGCATTGATCTGTGGTGGACCACACGGATCGGATTTTCTCAAAGAAATTCCAAGCACAACAGAGAAGAAGCCTGAGAGTTTGGGTTTCTCTAAGGGAACGGAGCAGAAAGTCCGAGAAGAAATTCCGAAGAAGAGAACGGATTTTCTCTGATCATAGCTCGGCCACAGAGAAACAGGGTCGCTGCGCATAAGGGAGGCACTGTTCCGGACTTTACGAACCAGA